>QEPC01000823.1:453926-479651 GCA_003113815.1 Sphenodon punctatus | reverse complement strand
CCGGGCTGCTCGCCGCGGTGGAGGCTGTGCGGTCCCAGCTCTCAGCGGGTCGGGAGATCCCGAACCGGTCAGCGCCCCCACGAAGGTTGGACGTTACCCCCGCTCTTCGGGACCCCCCTGCCCGTAGGAAAGGGGCCGGTCCCGGGATCCTGCTCCGTACCCCCCTCCAGGGGAGGTAAGGTGAACAGGGGAAGAATTTCTCCGCCCCTGGCACCTGGAGCGAAGTATTTACTGCTGCCAAGGTTCTGATCTTCTGTAAACAGGAGGCAGCTAGCCTGCTTCCTACTAGTCTGAAGGCAGACAAACAACTGGGAAAAGGAAGATCCCTGAGTCCCCAAGGATGAAAAATCATTGTCTGCCTCCTACTGGACGTTGGCGGGATCTACCCTAGTGTTATGGTTGGCCGTCCAGGAGGACCCCCAGAGAGAAGTGCCATTTTACACAGTACTAAACACAGGGAAAAAGTGGTCAAAGGGAGAAAAAAAATAGAAGAGCGACACTTGTTTCGAGATGCCAATGGGATTAATCAATTCTGCATTGTTTTATGCCTGTAAGATTCCAAACATACACCATGAATTCTAAACACTTGACTAGCTGCATAAAGCAATACTTCAGGGTGGACAAACTGTGCCTCAGAAGCTTTATGCAGCTCTTGGAAAGTTCAGATGCGACTCTTGGTCAGGGCTAGTCGTAGACTCTACACTACCTCAACTATTCCATGTCTTACTTCATTACACCCAAGAATCAGCACCTGCCCCTCAGAATGTCATCAGCCAGGACTGCAGATCACAAGTCCTGCCAGCCTCACAAAGCAGGAGAAGTATGCATGCATGTGCCTTGTGGCTCTTGGCCATATGAAGGTTTTGGTACATCGCTCTTTGGGTTGGGAACTTTGTCCACCCCTACAATAGTTGTAACAGGGCTTCCTGTACCTGAATGGCTGCATTGTGCTCCTGATCAACTTCAAGTTCTTTATTTTTCTCAGCGAGTGACTTCAGCTGCTCATCTGCAAAGGGGAACAATATCAAGGAGAGATTTCACTTTTAACTGTAACACTTGCCAGTTGCATCTGACTTGCTAAGTCACATTTTTCCACTAGGTAGTATAATTTTTTTAAAGAAATCCAGTAGAACGGAGCATGTACACAAGTGCATGAACACAGAGACACACACAAGCATATTCTATTTTCATTATTAGGTAGCTTTTTATCTCCCATAGTTTATAAAACATCAAAACACTTCAAAAGATTTAAGTTATTATAAGGAAAAAGAATTGTTCAATTTAGATAATACTTACTATATTTGTTTAGTTCCTGACGGAGAGTCTGACATTCCTGGGTCTCATTTACAAGTCTCTCCTGACTCTGAGCCAGACGTTTCTCAACTTCAAAATATTGTTGTTCTGCAGAACATAAGAAAGGAAAATTGGGTTCCTCACCTTGGAAATTTTCAAATTGGAGTTTAAAAATTGGAGTTAAAATTCATATTGAAGTTCTTTCAGTATCCTTGGATGAATACCATTAAGCCCAGGCGACTTGCTTTAGGTTAGATATTTATTAATTTTTAACAGAGTCGTAACATATTACAAAAGACGAAACTATCACATATAGAAACACATAAAACAGACAAATAAATAAACCTAATCAAAGCCATACATCCACCAACATATATATCCCCGGGATCAGGGAGCCCCAATTTCAGCAGGAGGGGCCTGATTATCAACCCTCCCATCCTTAAGAATATCATATAGAAAAGAAGCCACATTTTGGTAAGAATTGCATTACGCCCTTCCAGACAAACAAGCAATAAGGGAACCGGAGATCTCAAATCCCATTGCTCAAGACTCGCTGCCAACCATCTATCACGACTGGACTGAAAAAGCTCACAAGAGAATAAAAGATGGTCCAGTGAGGCAGTTACAGAGGTAGAGAGCCGGCGGCACCCCCTGGAAGTGACCCTCTGTCATGAGCGTAGGAAACACATTCATCCTAGCCATACTGAAACACCTTCTGACCTGGGGATGAAGTTGCTGTGAGAGATATAGGGGAGGGAGCTGAGCAAATTCAAACAAATCCACAAGACCCACCATAGTCGCTTTGCAGCGAAGGTCGGCGATCTCTTCCTGCCGACTAATATCTGAGAGTCTCTGCTTAATTGCTTTCTTTGCTGCTAAATAGCACAGGGTACAAAGGGAGGCTGATGATACCCCTATGCTGTTCAGCTTCCATGACACCAACTTAACCCATGGGCTGTGAACGTAGCACATGCCAATGGGGCAGCCAATCTGTAATGTAATTTCAACCAGTATGAGAGCGCAAGAATCCAGACCAAGGTGCTTATGGGTAATACCCCACACTCCAGCCGAACTGCCGCACAAGGCGCATGGCTGGGGAGCACAAGCAGCGACCTGAGAAATTTAGTTTGTGGGCGCTCAAGTGTAGAAGTTCTCCCCAGGGCCCAAAATTGGGCCCCGAACAAAAGCTGGGCAAGACACCTGGCTTGATACACCCCGATAGCTGGCATTATCAGGTAACCTCCTCGTGATTTAAAATAATGTCCTATCGCCTTCCCCAACAAATTGGTCTGGGCACAAGCAGTTGCAAGATGGGCCGCCCATCCACCATTGGACTGAAAAAATCAGTCCAAGGTACTTGTAACTGGCAACCTGTTGTAACTCGTGGGAGTCCAGGAACCACCTAAATTTTTTTCTTTCTTTCTTCCTTTATTTCGTGGCATTTTTATGCCACCCCCTCATTACCACGGCATCTCGGGGCAGCTAACAATAAAACAATAAAATACATTAAAACCAACATCACTTTAAAAATAATTTAAAACTCCCCAACCCTAACCCTACCCTCTAATTCCCCAAATTCCCCACCCTACCAATCTCCCCCATTTACCCCTCCCTCCCCTCCAAAGGCCTGGGCGAACAGTCAAGTCTTGCATGCCCGTCGAAAGGTGAGCAGACCAAAGGCCAGGCGGACTTCCTTTGGAAGGGAGTTCCACAACCGTGGCCCAACCACCGAGAACACCCTCTCCATGGTGGCCCCCCACCTTACACGGGGGACTTCCAGATAGGCACCTCCAGTGGATCGGAGGGTCCGTCCTGAGACACGGAAGGCGAGGCGGTCCCCGAGATAAGAGGGGCTGAGACCATATAGGGCTTTGTATACCAATACTAACACTTTGAACTTGGCTCTGTACGCTATAGGCAGACAGCGCAGAGAACGGCACACTGGTGTAATGTGCTCACGGTGACCCGTCCCCGTAAGGAGACAGGCTGCCGCATTCTGCACCAGCTGTAGCCTCCGAACCAATATCAAGGGAAGTCCCACGCAGAGCGTGTTGCAGTAGTCAAGCCTCGAGGTAACGAAGGCATGGATGAGAGTGGCCAGGTTGGGTCTGGAGATGTATGGGTGCAGCCTCTGCACCAGATACAGCTGGCGAAAGGCAGCTTTAGCCACTGCCTCCACTTGATGATCCAGGCGGAGGTCCGCATCCAAAATCACCCCCAGACTCCGAACCTCCTGGGCAACCGGAGGGCAGACCCTCCCAATTGGAGGAGCTGATACCTCCTTTGCCCTCCCCACTACCATCACCTCCATCTTGTCTGGGTTCAGCTTCAATCTGCTCTGCCTCATCCGATCCGCCACGGCCTGCAGACACTGGGAAAGTATCAAGACAGCAGGACCTGGGTCCATTAAAAAGGAGAGGTACAGCTGTGTGTTATCAGCATATTGGTGACAACACACCCCAAACTGCCGCACGATCTCTCCCAGGGACTGCATATATACATTAAATAACAGTGGAGACAGAATGGAACCCTGAGGAATGCCACAGGTCAAGGCCTGGGGGCATGATGTTTCAGCTCCCACCATCACCCGCTGGCTTCTATCTGAGAGGAATGAGTGGAACCATCCAAGAACAGTCCTGTCCAGACCCCCCAGATCTCGCAGCTGTCTCAACAGCAACTCATGGTCCATGGTATCAAAAGCAGCCAAGAGATCTAGCAGGACCAGAAATGTCGACCATCCTGCATCCATCTCCTGACTGAGATTGTCGGCCAAAGCCACCAATGCCGTCTCAGTACCATAGTCGGGGTGGAACCCAGATTGAAAAGGAATGGGCTTAAGCTGCAGCAATGTAGATTTCAACTAGATATTAGGGGAATTTAGATTTCAATGTAGATTTCAACTAGCTATTAGGGGAAATTTCCTAACTTTAAGAGTGGCTGGACAATGAAAAAAGCTTCTAACGGAGGTTGTGGAATCTCTTTTCTTGGATGTTTTCCAAATGCAACTGGACAAGCATCTGCCTGAAGCCAGAAGATATAGAGCAGGGGATCCCTTCCAACTCTACAATTCAAAGATCTAGGCTGGATTGCAATAAACATTTCCTTAGGAGACTACTAATACTTTTCATATTGTTGTTTCCCTTGGTCATATTAGCCACAGTATCATGCAGAATACTAGATAAGTGACCTATCCCACAGTTTCTATTTTGGTGGCATAATAAGGGAGAGACAGTGGATACAAGCAGTACTGGAGGGATGGTGCTCATTGAGCTCTGAAACAAAGAGAAATCGTTGAAAGTATCTTGGTTGTTTCCATTATGCTAAAAGCTATCGATTAACCAAATCCTCCATAGAAATCTATACATCCTTGTCAGAAAGAGGGGACTNTCCTTCTTTGCTGTCCTCACAGCCTCAACATAGGACCTCAAATGGGCCCTATGGAGAAGACGGTCAGATTCAGAGCGAGGCCGGCGTCACTCTAGTCTCTTACCTACCTGCTTCATACCCCGCAGCCCCGTGGTAAACCACGGGGCCCTGTAGTGACGAAGCGGAGGCAGGGGACGTTTCGGAGCCACCCTGTCGATAGCCACCTCCATCAAGGTGTTCCAGAACTGGACCAGCTCATCAACAGTGTGGCCGTCAGGGTCTACGGATAACTCCCCCAGGGCCTCCTGGAACCTCTGCGGTTCCATCAACCTCCGAGGGCGGACCAACCTAACTGGTTCCATCCCCTTCTGGAGGTGGTGGGAGGCAGGCCTGTAGGAGATAATGATCCGTCCATGACAATGGTGTCATCCTGACATCCCCCACTAGCGGATCACCTGCCTCAAGGCCTGAACAGAAGACCAGGTTGAGGGTATGCCCCTCCACGTGGGTCGGGCAGATGACAATTTGGGCCAAGGCCATGGTTGCCATGGCGACCATGAACTCCCGCTCCGCTCCTGCAAGGCTGGCATTGGCATGGGCGTTGAAGTCCCCCAGGACCAAGGTCCTAGGGAAGCCCAGCGTCACCTCCGAAGCCAGTTCCGCTAGAGCGGCAAGGGATGCAGCCGGGCAGGAAGGGTACACCAACAGCACCCCCAGGTTACCTGCAGCCAAATCAAACACCACATGGAGGGCCTCTATTCCTGGAATCTCCTGAACAGGATATCTCCTAATCGGCCATTCCTCTCTGAAAATAATAGCCACACCACCACCCCAGCCCCCTGTGCGAGGTTGATGCTGCATGGCATACCCGGCCGGAACAAGAGCAGCTAACGTTGGTCCTGCATCATCATCCAACCAGGTCTCCGTTATACATGTGAGGTCCGCTGCCTCCTCCATAATCAGATCATGAATTAACGGGGCTTTGTTTACTATGGACCTTGCATTTAACAGCATCCGTACCGCACCGGCGGACCTAGACCCTGCCCCTCCCTCACGCTCAGTGCGGGGGGGTGACCCTCACATCCACCAAGCATCTAGGTCCCCGGGGGGGCGGGTCATTCGCCCCCTTCCCCAACCCATAACGACCCCTATGGACAACTCCCTCCCTCCATCAGCCCTTGCCTAACCTCAGTCTATAGGCCGTCCGCCCAGGCCTATCCCATACCTCCCCCCTTCCCTCCCTCCCTCCCCCCCCCCCTCAAGCCAACCAACCTGCTGCCACCAGGAGTCGGCATTGGCGGCACCTCCCTCCCTCCCTCCATCCAACCTCCCCCTGGGCGTCAGATGCCTCCCCCTGCTGCCACCAGAAGTCAGCATCATGGGTACTTTCCAAACTCCCTCCCCACAATATAATCCCAACCAATTCCCGCCCCCCCCAGATGCCTCCCTACAGTGATAGCCTCCCCTCTACTCCCCTACAGTCCCCAAAGGGCCGCACCCTTTGGTCGCAGCTCTTCGGCCTGTGCCCCACGCCTGTGGCAAAGCCCCAGGCAGCTCCCTTTAGTGCCCCCGAGGCACTTCCTATTCCAGTGGGGGGTGGGGTTAGGCCAGTGCACCCAGTATGGGTGTCCCGGCTTTAAGGTTCCCCCTTCCCCCTCTTACAGTCAGGTCTTTTCCTCCCTTGAGATGGGGAGGAGTGGGGGAGCCTCAAAGGAGCAGCTGGAGCAGCAACTGGAACAGCTGGTGCAGGGTCGGGACCCAGGTGACAAGCAGCAGAGGCTGCAGCAAAAAGCCCGCAAGTGAGTCCTGTCTTAGGAAGCCCCAGGCAGTTCCCTTTAATGGGGGCGACTTGCTACTGAACAGCATAGTATGCCAATTACAGTTTTGTAACTAGCTCTTTTTCTAGGGAATGATGATAGTGAAACTACCCAGAATATTCTTGCAGTAAAATATCAAAGCAAACAGACCTTTTCCCCCAGGGTTTTCCCCCACATGTCCCAAAAGCTGTATTGCTACTTATTGATGATTTGGTTTATGTAATTTTACTATTAAGGTCACACATTTCTTTTTATGTCTCTCTCCAAATATGCTTTAGGTTCAATCTAGATAATATTTAACCAAAAAAGGAACTGGCAGAGCTCGAGAGAGAGAGAGAGAGAGAGAGAGAGGACCTTTTGAGCTGTCCAGCACTACACTAAGGACTGTCAAAATATCACAACCAGAAGTTATACTGATGAATACATTTTCACTCTAGCAGAATAATAAAGTTCGTGGTAGAGACTTTATATGCTGTTCCATAACATTTTGTAAATATGGAAAATATTATGCCCAATAACTTCATTGTTTTCTTTGAGTAATGGACAGCTTTTAGAGAACTGCAATGCACACACCGCTTCATAACATGCAGTGCTTCACCACACATCATCTGAACTATGTTGCTGTTTCAAATAATGGTGCTCCTCCAACTTCTCTGAGAATCTTGAGGATTAAAAATAATCAGTTTACTTAGAGAAAGAAATTCTATGCTTGAGAGCACAAGACAATTTTAGTTGGGTAAGAAGATTATTTGTTAAAATAATAATGCTTCCGTAGACATCAAGAACAACAATTTTTGCCAAACATCAGTGAAGTAAGCTTTACAATACCACCATGTGGTAGGCATGCTTGGCCAAACTATACTTTTTCACCCTACCTACTTCAATCCCCAAGTATTTCCACCTATTTTTGGAAGGGGGGGGGAGGGAGACCTTTTCAAAATCATATTTTAAAAGCTTTCCTTCCAGCAAGAAAATATATTTGGAAAAGTTCAGCCTCAAATGAATGTTAATTTCCTTAAAGACTTGCCAGATAAGGCACACAATGGTTTAGATTTAAGATTTTCTCTGCCTACACATGCCAGCTTGAGAGTGTCTCTCATTAAAGGAAGGATGCCCTCAATCTGAAAAAACTAAAGTTCAAGGTACAGTATCAATTTGTAATCTTACCCCTAATTACCGAGCTCCTTTCAGTTTTTTTCTTTTAAAAACTGAAAGAGGATTAAAACTACAAGTCTGCCTCACAGAACGCAGTGAAGTTGTGTGGTAGGGTGATGCAAGTGAGACCTTGCAGGACTATAACCAGGCCTAGCTGGCACCCTGCCAGGAATTGAGTGGAGGTTTACTGAGCCAGGTGAAGGCTGCTGGGCGAAGTGACAGGAAGCACTGGGAGCCTTAGCAAGAGAAAGGAAGAGTGAGTCCTGCCAGCTTTCCTAGACAGGCATGGGGGATATTACGAGATGTGGACAGTGCGATGAACATAGCTGGGTTTTAAGAAGGATTGGATAAATTCTTGGAGAATAGATCTACTCATGGCTATTAGCCAAGTACGTTGGGGGATGTAACCTTGGATTGTCAGAAGCTGGGGGTGAATTGGCAGAGAATGGCTCACTCCATTATGAACTGTTGGTATTTTTCCGAAGCAACCAAGGGTGGTCACTGTTAGAAACAGGATGCTAAGCTTAAAATACCAGAAGAGTGGAGGCACTAACCGAAGCCTAGAGGAACACCACATTAATTCCCTCATAAGAAATAATACTTGCACTGTGTCATAATAAACAACTGGCAGTTCTGACAAATTTCCCCATTCGTAGGGCACTGACATTAGTGAGATATCAGCTGATGTCATTTGCTGTGCTAGACAGGAGATTAAATCAGGTTCCCTATAATGAAAGAGATTGTTCTTGTGCTCAGTCCAAAGTGGAGGATCTAGTACACTACTTATTTGAGTGTCCAATAACAGAAGGCATAAGAGGGAAATATCTAGAACTTATTTTGAAAGGGAAAATTCATTGGGATATCAATATGAGAATTGCTTAGATTCCTGCCAATCCCAACAAAGATATTGGAAGTATGATGGCAAATATGGCCTTTGCTTTGGCTTGTTGGAAGAAAAATAATAATCTAGGGTGATATATGTCTGCCACACGATCTCCCTTGTGGTTATGTTTAGATTTATTTTAGTCTTGATTTTTATTATGATTCATTTTGAGTCATGGGTAAATTTTTTAAAACTGTTATTCAATATTGTAACCCCACCCCCCTAGATTGTAACCCCCCTCCCACCCCCTAGATTGTAAATCCAGGGATTGTAAAACCGTTTGAAAGCCCCAGGTTTAGACTGTAAACCCAAACAAAGGATAAAGGCAGAGGAAATACTGCCGTCTCCTCCTGGGTGCCTCTTGGAAGATCTGATAAAGGTAACATTCTCTGCCTCCAATCCCACCGCCACTTGACCACGCCCAAAGCTCCGCCCTCCACAAAAAACAACATGGAGGAGGTTTGGAACTCCAGGGTTTTACCCGGTGGCACCCAAGATGCTATTCTCACTGACTTCTTGCTGTGCCTCCCCGTCTCCACAGCCAGCGAGGGGTTTGGAGCTTTAGGGAGACAACGTGGACGTTCTTAGCGCAATTGCACATGCTCTTCTCACCGGCTCTCCTCTTTGGTTTGGGGGAAATCTCAAAAAACATGGGGAAAATCACAGAAGTCACGGAAAGATCTCAAAATTCACAGAGGAGGGAAGTCACTGAAAACATGACTTTTGTCACCACCGTGACAAGTTCTTAGCCCTAATTATGATTAATTTTGATCTTATTTGTGTTCTTAGGATATGCTAACTGGTCTACCCCGTGACAAACTGCAACCAGGGTCATGCTCTGCTGAAGTAATCCCTGGAAAGAGCAAGGCATTATTATTACTTAGTGGAAGGGGGCAAGGTTTTGGTTTTGGCCAGTCTGTTGTGAATACAACAATAACGTTTGTCAGCTATACCGAATATGCTTATACTGGTTCGTTGTATTAGTGAACTAAGAGCTTTACGCTGTATCAATGTGTTTATCACATGGGAGATATATTTGTATTTTATGTTATTGTATTTTATGTTTGGCCTATGCCGTAAATAAATTATTACTTACATAATAAACAATCCCCATGCCAGTTTACAATACAACATGAATAATAGCCAGGTGCAGAAAACACGGGCAAAGATGGTAATAGAGAGACTCTGCCTGGGGTCCCGATCCTGAAGCCATTTAAGAGGCCACTTCTCCATGACCAGTTTATATACCAATGCACATCATAGGATATATTTCTGTAAGGATAGTTATACTATCATAATTTATTTATTCATTTTATTTATTTATAAAATCATTTACTACCCTGCCCCTCCTGCTCCAAGCAGCCTGGGGTGGCTTACAAAGTTAACACACAAAATCAATAAAACAAAAAAAATACAATAAAATACAATAAGAGACGCACGAAACCAAAACCCACCCCCCTAGCTCACCTTACACCCCATCTCCCTTGCCAAAAAGACTCCAGAGCGGTTACCCTTTACTAAGAAATGGGTAATATTAAATTAACCAGTATCTTCTACCTGTTGTGGTTCTACCTGTCATACTCATGGTTGATATCTTAACTAAAAAAAAATAATGTTTTAAAATATTTTGTTTTTGTTATTCTATTGTTTACTGTAGTGGAGCTAAGAAAGACCCTTTTGTAGAAAGCAACGTACGGACATGACAGTCCTAGTGTAGAAAGTTTATAATCTATTTGTAAATGTACCATGTGTCTGCATCATTCCCAAGTAAGTGGGGCATGGAACATACCATCAAGTTCTTATGCCAGTCTTCTCTAACAGTGTGGGTTTTTTGGTTTTTTGCAAGCTCACTTTTCCTGCCAGTGGAATAGACAGCTGCCTGGTGTGGCTACAACCACCACCCAGTAAGTAAACCCCCTTAAATACTCAATTCCCCCTGCCATCTTCAAGTCTTACTGTTCATAGTAGGCACTGTATCAACACAGCACCCAGACAAATCAAGCCACCATTCTCCAAGACCCTGTAGGTCCCCCCACCCCCAATACAATCTTAAAGGTAAAGTAGACAAGGGCCAGGAAGAAGCAGCAGCACAGAGAGAAAGATCGATTTGGCCAAATTCAGTGACAGAGATGGGATGAGAGAACACACCTCCTCCTCAAAGCTCCGAGTACAGTGACCGAGCCACTGCCCCCCACCTCCTCTCCTCCCTTCCCCAACTCTCGCCCCCTCTCCAATCCCGCCAGCTCCTGCCCATCCCCCTCTCTTTAGTTCCTCCCCGAGGAGAAGTCGAATGGGAGACCACTTGCACAACCCCGCGCCGCAAGCCAAATAAATCCTCCTTCCCACGCCCCCAAGCTCGCAGCCGCCCCGCTGACTTACCGCTGTCCACCTTGAAGCGCTCATGCCTGGCTCGGAGCCCATCGATCTCGCTCTGCTGATCTGCCAGGAAGCGCTCGAGTTTCCCCTGCACTGACTTGGGCAGCTTGACCAGCTCGACGCGCTCCAAAACTTGCTGCAGTACCGCCGCCATGAAGCAAAGCTGCAGTTGCCAGACCGCCTTCCAGCCTGAGAAGAGGAAGGGGGTAAGGAAAACACCGAGCCTGCGCAGAAGCCTCCCACAAACCTGGCCTACGCAGTTGCGCTATGGAGGCCGGAAGGTCTCCCACCCGCATAGCGTACTTCCTCTTCAGGCGTACCCCAGCCACCATAGTGAATGAGGCGTATCACGCTCTGGCAGTACGCGTTTGGAGCCAAAAGAGAACGAAGAGAAGATTCCTGCTGGGTTGGGAAATAAAACCGAGGCAGTCCTCCGATACAGTGGCGTATCAGCAACAAAGGAACAAGATGAGGCTGTTGATATCGCTGCTTCCGCCACACCTAACATGGCGGACGCCAACAAACAGGGATTTCATATTCTATTTTCTCTCTTCAGTTTGTTTCCTGTTACGTCATCCGGCTGCGTCCTTGTTCCGGATGGCGCCTCTTATGATGTTAGCGAGGGACACATCAGTGTGGAGAAAGAGAGAGTTGATGCGTCAGGGACCAGGTGAGACCAGTGCGAGGGGTGTTTGATGTAATATCGGGAGCAGGGTGAAGGCTCTTCTACTTTTCCCTGTGGAGGGAGTGGGGAAGCTAGGTCGGAAAGAGGAGGAAATGCAGAGTTCCCACTGTCGGAGGAATACAAGGAGGCTGCCTAAGCTGCGGGGAATGAGTCTGAGGTGACAGAGATAAGTGTTTTCTCTCTGGTACTTTGCCATAGTGGGTCTTCTCTCTACCAAGTGACTATTTCCATGTATGTTCATGTCCTGTGCTTGACTTTTTATATGCCTGAGGAAGGACCCTGTGTGGCCTACAAGCTTGTATTCTCTCACCTGCAGTTGGTCCAGTAAAAGATTATCTGAACTGCTTTGCCTTCATCTCTCACACTTAAGCCCATACAGCAGCAATAGTCGCTTGACTACATGGAGGGTATCCAATTATGCACCTCTAGGCTCCCAGTGAATTCCGTGGAACTTTCAGTATGTCAGTATATATTATTTTTTTTAAAGCTTTAGACCTTTCTGTGTCTGAGTATAACTAACAAGTCAGTATGATTAGGCTAAACTTACTGACAATCCTGGTGGAGAACAGAGTGGATTCCTAATGTGTTCATATGGATTCCGATGACTTTAAGTAAAAGCTGAGCTTGAAACAGTAAAACCGTCCTGTTTTGTAGACCTAGTAATGTACACATTTGAGGAGAATTGGTATGTTGACTATAAAGCTGTAGGTAGAACTCTCCTGAATTACATATATGTGCTTTTTGTTTAAGAACACAGTATGGGTGCTTCTTCTTTTTTGTTTTGTGGAAACTTTAATGTGTTTTACATGAAGGCACATAGCTAATAAGATGACCAAGTTCATTTCATAGCCAGCAATTAGTTTTTGACATTTAGTAACATCTTAGTGTTTGGTAACTTTGTTTTTAACCTACACTGTAATGGAGGGTGTCAGCTATATATACGTTTGTATGTGTGATATAAACATATGCTGCTGCTGTTGGCTAAAAAATAAATAAATCTTAAAAGTTACATGTAATACAGGAATATGAGCACTTACTATACAGTTTGTGTGTGTGTATACTAGGCTTTCCTTGCACGTTGTAGTGAGGGATAGAATGCTGTATGGCAAAGAAATTATGGGGTATTCTGTGGGGTCTCAAAATGTATGCATACTCTGGGGTGTATGTACGCACCTTGAGATCTATAACTCTCATTAGAATTTGCATGTTATGTAAGTGGGAATGCTTTTACCCTTACTAGTAATAGCCACATGCTAGTGTTTTTTTTCTACTGGTAGAGCATATTGAGGGATGAGGTTAAAAGGAGAAACATGACTTTTTTCTTTTTTTAAATAAAATTTAGTATAATTGCAGTGCAATAGCATGTCATTATAACTGTTCACAGCTATCTGCAGATGTTTATAGAACATTAATTACAGAGTCAGAATAGGAGCCTCTTACGTATGTATTAACAATTGGAAATAAACCTTTCTTAGGTAGGATTTAAGTGTTATTTTGGTTAGGTTTGCATTGTGGTACTTGCACTTCTATCCCGCCCCTCTCGCACACAGGCGCCTCGGGGCGGCTTACAGCAAAAAATCAACAAACAAAATAAACACATTCATATAAATACCAGAAGTTAAAAACCATAAAACAGATCCAAAACTTACAAAGACCAGTACTAAACCATCCCACCCACCCTCCTCCCCACCAAAAACCTGATGCATTACATGGTCGAAGCGCCTCTCCTTCTCTCCCTTCACTGGCTCCCCCTTCCTGAACGTATCCTGTTCAAACTCCTGGTTTTCACGTTCAAATCGTTCCATGACCAAGCTCCCCCTTACCTCTCGGACCTAATCGCCCTACGCGCTCCTGCGCGCGCCCTCCGCTCTTCCTCTGTCCCCTCCCTCGCTCTCCCTCGTTTCTCCTGCTCACCCAACCGCCTTCGTCCCTTCTCCCTCGCTGCCCCGCATGCCTGGAACTCCCTCCCTGCCGACATCCGCCTTGCCTCCTCCCTCCGCTCCTTCAAATCCCTCCTCAAGACCCACCTTTTCCATGCTGCCTTTCCCAATGCCCTCTAGTCTTTCCCCTTGCTCTTACTGTCAGCCCTCCTCTGCTGACTGCTGCTACCGACCACCTTGTAACCAAGCCAAGTACACGCACCTGAGACTTCGCATCCGCCTGAATGTTTGTTTGTCTTCTCCCATGTCTCTCCCGCTGTCCCCTCTCCTTGTCTCCCCCTCCTTGTCTTTTAGATTGTAAGCCACAGGCAGGGACCGCATCTGATTGTATGTTCTGTACAGCGCCAAGTTGCAACTGGCGCTTTATAAATGTTTAATAATAATAAATAATAATAATGCATTAGATGCATACACATGTGATTTCACCTCCATACCTCTCCTAGTGTTCAAATGGTAACAATAACCTCCAATCCCATGCAGAACTGCTTTACTGAAAACCAAAACATGTACCGTAATTGTATCATTAATAGGGCTACAATCCAGTTGGAAATTTTAGTTGATTAATCAGTTAAGCCTTTTGTTTTGAAATTTGCATACATTTACATAGATTCACTTAATTTGCATGTGTTGGGTGAACTTACCTTCCACTGGCACGTGTCCCTTTTTGAGCTACGGTCTCAGAACTATGGACTGTCAGTAGGGCCTGGCAGCTAACCGATTAATCAGGAGACAAATTTTAATCCGTTTTAGACAGATTAATCGGTCTGATTAATGGTTGCAGCCCTAATAATTAAAGCTAATGGTCATTGTTATAGATTCAGTGGTTTTTCTCAGATTATACTATGCATAATTTCTTTGAATGTAGCTATCAGTCTAGCTAACATAAAATATTCTCATTGTAGGTTAAAGTGAGCTCTTAAATAAAAAAAAAACTTGCAATAATGGGAAGAACCTACTTCGTAGAAGAATCTGTTGGACAGTATCTTACAAAGTATCTTGACATCAAACCAAAAGCTTTTATCACTGGCCTGTTGATAGGGCAGGTAAGTGTTAAATCTATAAAAGTATGCATAGACTGACTGTTTTTAGATAAGCACAGCTGGGGGCAGGTCCATGTCTGCTGAGTGGATCAGCTACGGAGCGCCCACTCATGTGAAGTGAATGGAGAAGGATTCAAATGGGTGGCGCCCAGGGAGTCCACAGCCTCCAC
Organism: Sphenodon punctatus; assembly: GCA_003113815.1. Lineage (NCBI taxonomy): Eukaryota > Metazoa > Chordata > Lepidosauria > Sphenodontia > Sphenodontidae > Sphenodon > Sphenodon punctatus. The sequence continues at coordinate 464,926 of QEPC01000823.1, read as the reverse complement.
CCACCAGCCCAGACAGCTGTTCCACCACGCGGGCCAAGAAGTGCAGTGGGCCAAGAATAGGAGTGCAGGTTCTGTGGTGAACAGAACTTGAGGGCAATAAGGGAACACTAGGAGGGCCCAGGTAGTGAAGAAGGGAGAGTGGGAGAAGGATTCACTACAGCTATTGATCTAATACACAAAAGGACCTGTGGTGGTTACAACCTGTGAGGCTGTGTCCTGTGAGGAGGATGGTCTCCCAGTGGGGGCTGTGCTGGTACTCACCTGGCAAGGGACAACATAACGGTCAGCTGTTGTCTTGCTCTCCCTCTGTGACTGCTCCATATGTCACTAAGACTGGCCCTTCCCTGGGCTCCTACTCTCTTACCTGACTGTCACTGAAGATCTCCTCCTTGACGATCAATCTTTCCTGCATTCTGCAGCTGGAGAAGACATGGAATTGGATCAACTGCAGGCTTGATTTCACATACGTGTCCTTTAAGGGCTACTGGTTGGGAGTGGTGGAGGTAACCAGTTCGCTAGTAGCCACTGTGCTGCTCTGGCCAGCACAACTCTATTCTTGGAGTGTGCTCCGTGACTCTCACCAGTGGGTTCTGTGCCTGTGTGGTACCAGCCATCGGAAGCTTCTCCAAGCAGTTATCCACGCACCTTCAGAGCCCATGCCTGATTATCCACCATTTTGCTGAACTTCTGGAGACCACATATAAGGCAGGGTGGGCCACGTGTTACCTCAGTCCTTCCAACCGCCAGGTGAGGCTGTTGAAGGAAGTCTTTCTCCTTAGTAGTAGCTTTTCTCTTGAAGAATTGATACCTCAGAAATATATTCATTCTTCATCCTCATCGACAGTTTAACGAAAACAAAAAAACCTTCTGTCCGACTAGATCATCTTTCCCCCTCCCACTCCTTGGGGCAAGGGAGAGAGACTGGATGACCTTGCCCCTTCAAGATGCCAAACACTCCAAAGAAAGGGAGCTTCAAACAATATAAGAACTGCCCTGTTTCTATCCCACTTACAGATCCACATGACAACTGTCTCTTCTGTCTCAGTGAGACCCACAAAGCTTACGGCTGTCAGGCCTGTACCAGTCTCTCAAAATGGACTCTGGGAAATCATAAAATGAGGCTCCAGTTCCACCTCACTGAAAGGGCACTCCAGCCCCACAGATGATCCCCCACTAATTCTGTCAGGGCTCCGGTATCTCCAAAAAGGACGGCCTCCTCACCTCCTATGGGGGGTCAAAGATCTGTTGCCTCAGCTGCAAACTCCTGTACAAAGACACTGCTCAGGAGACTGTCTCCGCACTTAGAACGGCTCCCGCACCAGTCAGAGCCACGGAATAGAGGGTCCCAACTGTACGGACTGACATCTCTGCACCGGCCCAAGCCCTGGTACAGGGAGAAGCCCTTGTCAGTGCGGAGGCATCCGTCCGTACTGATTCTCCTGTGCAGGGAACTACCGCCCCAGTCTCCATACCAAACATCATCCCCTCCACACGCATCGGCATGTGGAGAAGCAGCCATACCGACACTCCCCTCCACACCGACAGCTGTGAAGAAGAAAAAGGCTGTGGTCTCTTCCCCTACTTAAAAGGTAATCCTCAAGAAAATCTCAAAAAAAGAAGCAGTGGGACAAATTCTTAGATCCTGAATCTGGATCCAAACACTCCAAAAACTTGCATTGCTCTCCACAAATCTCTCCGCGTGCTGTAAACTTGAGCTCACCCCATCCTAGTCCATCACCAACACCAGTGCTGGAGACTCCTACTACTTCTCCAAGAATTTACATTCCATTTATTTCCATGTACTAGCTTCCATCATGACCCTAATAAATTAAAATTTACAGTTCAGTGAAAGGGGGGAAACCCCTTTTAACAAAATGTAACAAAATAAATGATCTCAGTTTAAAATACAATTCAAGAATCATTATGCGACCTGTGCAATGAATACTTGCTCCACGCCGGTTTCTGCTGAGAACTCCCCGTGCTTCTCGCCAGACTTTTATCTGGATACTGAAGATTTAATGCAGCTCGGTTCTTATGCCTAGCCACACCACTGGAGTTTCCACGACCCAGATTTAGAAGTGTGATCTTTCAACCATCAAAACCGCTTCACGTGAAACCAAGTTTACCAGCACATTTTCTATGTTATCGATGGTCACATCCACCATACTGGCCTTCTCCTCGCTACCACCCCTATCAATAGGACCAAGCCTATTTAATGTGCTATGACTGTTTGCTTCTAGGAGCACGAGACACCTGTCCCCTGCACCATCAGCAGCGCTGGGTAGATCACCCACTCTTGCTCCATTCCCAACTCTGAGGATGTCCACAGGTCTCCACTCAAGAGACTCCCAGACTCCTCTAATTCAAATTGCAAGAACTCTGAAGGAAATATTATAGCAGCGTATACCAGCCACAGCTACTGGGGCATATCCACCGCAAACTTTCTCTCTGCCACCACCTTTAACTCCAGCACGTTCAACTTCCAGCATGCCTGTGTCTTCATCTGCTCCTCCTTTCCTTCCATCACAACCTGCAGATGTGTCTAATCCCGTAACTGCAGATACGAGAACACCTTCTCACTTGGGATCGTGCGCATCGTCTTCCCACATACGCAGCTCTTCTCCAGCTTCTGGTGGGGAGAATTCCCAGATGTCTGAGGAACATAGAAAATCAGAGCATTCTGATACTTCTAACAAGGCGTCGGCGTCGTCTTCTATGTTGTCCAATAAATCAGAGGACTCCATCTTGTGTCCACCAGATTACATATCAGACCCTGCTCCAGGTGGTCTGCTCGGAGGCTCTCACTGCAAAATGGTCAAAAGCCTTGAACATAAAAAAGGTTCCAGTGGAAGAGGAAGATCCTATTTATAAAATACTAACCAAAAGAACTCCAAATTGACTCTTCCCTTCTCGAAGAAGCTAATGAGGCAATCCAGGCTTCTCTGGGAAACAGGTCAACTGACCTCTCTTTTGAATTCTCACTTTAGTGTTTTTTACCCGGTGCCAGCAGAAGATCACTCCATGTTTGTGTAACCTTCCACTCCAAACTCGATGCATCTATGAATAGGACATCAAAGGCTTCAGAAACCACTCCCTACAAAGAAAGTAAATGCATAGACATCCTGGGAAGGAAAACGTTTTCTTCTTCCACGATGATCCTCAGGGCATCATACAGTGCCTCTCTGGGTCCACTTCTGACCCACATGCCTCCAGATGACAAAAAGAAAGCAAAGGTCATCAGAGCTGAGGGGTCTCTCTTTAGCCCAGTCGCAACTAACAACATCAACGCACATTGTTGACATGGCAGCCAGAGCAACAGCATGTAGTGTGGTAGCTAGAAGGCACGCCTGGCTCCACTCTCCAGCTCTACTGTACCAGACTCGTGCAAAGATTGAAATTTGATTAAAAGGGACTGTTTGCAGTAGATACAGATGATTTCCTAGCAAAAATGAAGGGCGCCAAGAGAACAGCATGTATGCTGGGCGTCTTTTGCAAAACTAAAAAGAGGTACCCTTTTACCCCTTCAAATAAGTCTGTCTGATACACCCCGAGATACTTCCAGCAATCCTGGAAGTACTTCCCTTCTTCTCAGTCAAGAAGACAATATAATAGATTTTTTTTAAAAGGATTCGTCAGCAGACTACATCCTCAACGTCTGCTCCCAACAAGCAGAGATCACATTTTTAATCAGGGCATCCAAAGCTTAGAACCCAGTTCCCACAGAATTTTTTTTCCCAAACAAATTGGCTTCCTGTCTAAAAACGTGGACTCTTACTACGTGTGACAGGTGGGTTCTTGACACCATTTCCCATGGTTACATGATCCAATTCACAAAAATCCTCATTCCAAAAGCCCTTCCCCATCCCTATTTAGGGATCTATCTCACAAGACATTATTGGAGGAGGAGAATTTTAGCCTTCTTCTCTAAAGGAGATATTTAGAAGATGCCTGAAAAATTCCGTGGAAGGGTCTTCTACTCCAGATATTTCCTGGTACCTAAGAAAGATGGGGTCTGAGGCCCATTCTGGACCTTAGAATGCTGAAAACGTTCATAAGATCCTTTAAGTTCAGGATGGTCACCCTGAAGAAAACACTCCCCTCTCCTTTTCAAAGGAGCTTGGTTCTCTGCTTTGGATTTACAGGATGCCTATTTTCATATCCCTATTCATCCTGCCCATTTGAAATACCTAAGATTCACATTTGAAAATTCTCACTACTAATACAAGGTTATCTCTTTTGGGCTTTCAACAGCCCACAGGGTGTTCACTAAGTGTCTGGCACCAGTGGCAGCATATCTGAGAAAACGGGGCCTCTCAGTCTTCCCCTAGTTGGATGATTGGCTCCTGGTTTTGCAATCAAAGCACCAATTGCAGGAAGACACACAGTTTAACATTGACCTCCTGTAACAGCTTGGCTTTGTAATTAATTTCAACAAATCCAAAATTAACGCCTTGCAATCCATTCAATTTATAGGTGCAGAGATCAACTCTCTCAAACAGAGAACCTTTCTACCACAAAATCGAGTTGTCATGATCCAAAACACAGTGGCTACCCTCCACAACCAGCCAAACCATCCATATGTTCCTACGACTTCTAGGCCATATGGCTTCGACTAAGTCAGTTGTGAGAGTCGCCCAACTTGAGGACTGAAACGTTTTTTCAAATGGGCAGCTTTGCAACACATTAGTCCAGAGGCAGCTACTATCACAAACTTCCTGACCTACGTGGTCCATCTCAAATCAAGGACTGGGCCCATCCTCAATAAAGGTCCACCTTGCTGCAATCTCTGCCTTCCTAGCATCTGTCGATGGTCATCTAACCTTTTCACACCCAGTCTTGAAACGCTTTCTCAAGGGGCTCCACAACATTGCACCACCTGTTCGTGACCCTTGTCCTCCCATGTGACTTAAACCTTGTCCTGGGGAGGCTAATAGTACCTCCCTTCGAGCCTCTCGCAACTTGCTCATTACACATGCTATCGCTGAAGGTTTGCATGATGGTTGCCCTGACTTCTGCCAGAAGGGCAAGTGAAATAGCAGCCTTGTTGATACTCCCTGTGTTCCTGATCTTCCACAATGACAGTTACCTTATGTTTCCCTCCCACATTTTGATCATAGGTGGTCTTCGTATTCCATATGTCTCAGGTCGTCGTATTTCCAGTATTCGTCCCGAGGCCTCACTCCTCCCAGGGGGAATCAACTCTACACATGCTGGATGTCAAGCGAGCCTTGTTTTGTTTTTTACGTTGAAAGGACTAAACCTTTTCAAAAATCCAATTTCCTCTTCGTCGCTGGAGGGGGGCCTTCACCAGGAAATGGAGTCTTGCCTCAGGTCATCTCTTTCTGGCTAGTGGAATGCATCCTCCAGAAAGTCTCTAAGGACATTCCACTTGAGCCATGGCTACTTCTGCTGCCTTGCATTGCAAATTCCCTATTGAAGAGAACTGCAAAGCAGCCACATGAAGCTCTGCACACACCTTTGCCAAACACTATGCTCTGGACATTGCAGCTCATGCAGATGTTGGCTCTGGGAGAGCAGTCCTTCAATGTCTATTCAAGTAGATTCCTTCCCCCCCTAAGGTGAGACTGCTTTTCTAATCTCGCACTGTTGAGAGTCATGGAGCCCCACTCAAAGAAAAAACCGGGATTACTCCCCTGTAACTTTGGTTCTTCGAGATGGATTCTGCCATGAAAACCACCCAGCCACCTTCCCCATTGCATCTACTTGAAAAATTGAGATGTAGGGGTTGGAAAGAATTGAGGTAACACACACCCTGCCCTGCCTTATATACTATTTCCAGAAGCCTGCCAAAATGGTGGCCAATCAAGCACGGGTTCTGAGGGCACGCAGATAACTACTTAGAAAAGCTTCTGACGGTTGCTACCGTGCAGGCACAGAACTCACTGGTGTGAGTGATGGAGCCCATCTTGAAGAACCCCGGTTACAGGTGAGTAACCCCAATTTTCTTCATGGTGCCGTCGGACCTATCCCTTGGGTGGGCGTGCAGCCCAGTTCGTATGGGCCAGTGATGCGTGTGGGGCCCTCTCCACACACAGATTTGCTTGTAAGTGGCTATGGGTGGGTGGTGCTTGGGTCACAGGAGCATGCACACACTACCTTCAAATGGGCATTCGGGTTGGTGGGAGATGGGTTGACCTGCATGGTAGCATCTTGTCTAAAAATGGCCTTTGTAAGTGTGCAGGTGTAACAGTAACTAATATGCTAACAATTGTTGCATTTGTATAATACAAGGAAACATCTAGACCCAAGATGTTGAGACCATTTGTATTTCACTTCTTGCGTACAGATCTATGGTATTTGCTAACTGCTCAAGCACTTGCTTTCTCAACTTTTTTTCTGGAGGGATTGGAAGTTGGCATGGAACTTGGTTAAGGCACCTGTAAAGAATGAGAACTCTGTTCACTCTGATGGGATCTTCAGCTTGATATAATATACACCATAACAAACCACAATTGTTCAGTCACAAAATAAATTGTGACTGTGACAATCAGGGTATCCTTCCATCTCATCATTTTAGTCTCATTCTTTTGCTGCTGCCAGTCTGACACCAAACTGTAGTAATGTGAGAGACAGGAAAAGATATTGCCTATTCACCTGTCCCTGAACATGTCATTGCTCCTATGTGGAAGGGGCTAGAAAACATTCAGACTGATTGATGGTAATAGTTAGCGTGTTTTATAAGTGACTATTTGTTTAACCAAACTGCCATATGTAATGTCTGTACCCCTTTCATATTTTTATATATGGTTTACAATTCTAACTTCTCCCTTACTTGTGTTTTACCTTGTGTTTGGCACAATATGGCCTTGTTACTGCTGTGCCTTTAACAAACCATTCTGCCATTCTTGAAGGGAAAATGTTGACACTGCCTTAACTGAAGCTTGAGAGAGTGGTAGCATGTAATGACTTTCCTCCATAAATTGAGCCCTAATCCTAAAACACTCAAAGGGGCTACTTTTGAATAAGTGTTTTTTAGGTCTGGAAGTTTGTTACAAATTACCCCTCAGATTACCAAAGATGAGAAGTTATTTCTAATTCACTTCCAGCTATATAATCCTGATATTAAATTCAATGGGAGCTGAGCTGTTGACTTCATTTGATACAGAACTACGTTCTTAATACAGTAGTACTGCAGGGTGTAGGTTAGAGGCACTTCAGGGGAATGTTCATTAAAAACAATTTTTTTCAAAGTTTTGGGCCAAAATGTATGTATTGTATGTATTGAACACTTTAATAGTTCTATGAAAGCAATAAAAATACTCTTCTCTTAATTTTGAAAAGATGGAGCATTGGATGAGAACTCCATGCATAGTAAACCAATTATTTTAAAAGCCACTCTTACACTGTGGGTTTTTTAAAAAATCTGACACCAACTGCATGGATTTTTTATTTTTTTTCAGTGTTCTCCACAAAGAGATTATGTGGTTATGGCTATTCGAACCCCTCCAAAAGAAGAGGAAGTGGAAAACAACAAATTTCATCAATCAAAACTGGTTAACATTGATGAGGAATGGATAACAGCACATGCCAGTCAGGTAGCACAGATTTGAAAGCTGGGGCATGGTTCAGTCCACTTACTCCAGAATAGGGGAGTTTCAATTGGACTACTCCAGAGTAAGTTATGGAACATCGCCCCCACCCGACCCCCTGTTTCTACCCTGCCCTTCCCAAATGGCTCAGGGGGATTTACAAAACAGCATATAAAACAACATAAAACTCCCACCCAAAACCTTCCACCCAACCACTACAATCTCCCAACTAAAACCCACCCACTACCCTCCTCGCTCCACACACCCCCTACCACAAAACCACCTCTGTCCCTGCCTGCCAAAAGCCTTTTCAAATAAAAAAAGTCTTACACAGCCTCTGGAAGACACTTGGGCCTGGGCTCAAAAGAACTTTTACGGGGAGGGAGTTTCATAGCTTTGGGGCAGCAACTGAGAACGCCTCCCTGCAAGCCCTTATACTAACAAGGCTAACTGATAGTATCCACAGGGAGGTGCTCCCGATCAATCACAGGGGCCACTATGGGGCATGGAAGGACAGGCGGCCTTTTGGATATGTGGATCTCAGACCATGTAGTGCTTAACTGTCAAAAACAACACCTTGAATTGTGTCCAGAAAGCTATAAGCAGCCAGTGCAGACTTCGGAACACTGGTGTTATATTCACCCAGCACCCTTTCCCCAAAAAGAGGTGAGCCACCACATTCTGCACCAGCTGCAGCTTCCAAACAGTCAACAAGGACAACCCCATATAGAGCGCATTACAATAATTTAGCCTGGAGGTGATAAAAGCATGGATGGATGGCCAGATCCAAATCAGAAAGAAAAGGCCGAAGCTGCCTCCACCAGATGGAGTTGGGGAAAAGTGCTCCTTGCCACCACAACAATCCAGGTATAGCAAGGGGCCCACAAGCACTCCAAGGCTGTTAACCCGAGTAACGAGAGGGGGCTGGATTCCATCAATAACAGGAGTCCTGATCCCCTCCAGGTCACCAGGCTGGCCAGCCATCATCACCTCAGTCTTGTCTGGATTCAGCCTCAATTGTCTCATCCTCATCTAGTTCCCAACAGCAGCCAGGCATCAGGTAAGCACCAAGACTGCAGGGCCAGGGTCGGATGAAAAAGAGAGGTAGAGCATGGTGTTGTCAGAATACTGATGGTACTTTACCCCAAACCTCCAAATGACCTCGCCCAGCGGCCTCATATAGGTGTTGAGCAAGAGGAGACCAAATAGAACCCTGTGGGACCCCATAGGAGAGGTCCTGAGAGGACAACGAGCAATTGCCCATCTCCACTCTCTGTGATCTTTCCGACAGGAAAGATCAGAACCACTAGAACAGTCCCGTGCACCCCCACCATTACCTTAGTTTGTGGGCAAATGGGGGAGAGTGAAGAAATTGCTAGTTTCTCTAATAACTTTATATCCTAGTCATACATAGTAAGCAGAGGCTTATGCATACCACTTCATTTGTCCATTTATTCAAAGGTTCAAACTTTTATACAAACATAAAAGTAGCATATTTCCATATTTGTTATGAAACAGATGACTTTATGGACCTAAAGCAAGGTAATTATCATTAAATACATGGGGATGAAAATGAGGGAGGAAATAGTCCTCCTTTTCTCCTGAACTGAGGAAATGGGAGAGTGAGAGAAACTTCACTAGTTTCAGTTTTCCAATACCAGAGACCATCCATTCCACCAAAGGAAATCATGTTAGCATACTAAGCCATATCCGTCTCAGAGCTTTACATACAAAATAATTATTATTGCCTTTTGTGTCTCTATATTTGACTAGGTATCAAGAATGCTTCCAGGAGGATTGTTGGTTCTTGGTGTTTTTATTATTGCAGTTCCCGAGTTGGCAAAAGACATCCAAAATGTTCTGCACAAGGTAAATTGGTAAATAATGTCCCCCTGAAAGTGATGGGTTTCCGCTTTGAGTAATCGAAGTACATTTCTGTCACCAAGATCTTGGCAATAAAATTCTGTTTGTAAGTGTATAAAAAGCACCTAATGTTGAGGAGGTGCTGTTATTTTAATGATAACGTTATAGTTAGGGCTTTTAAAAACGGCCTCAAATAAAGTAACCTATCTTAAACTCATGGTAAGCAGCATGTTAGATTATGGTGCTAATTTTGCAAACATAAATACATATACAAGTAAATCTATTTTTTATTAAACCGGTATTTGTCTTTAAGATTCTCAGGACTATGTTAACACTTCCCAGCAAAACAAGTTACTACTTCTGAGCTGAAGGGCATTATTGGTATAGCCTGAGGGAGTCTCAAGACTTTTTCAACGTTATAGTATTTCAGCTTTTATAGACAGAATGCAGATAAATTGGTCAGTTCCCATAGAACGGTGAAAGGAATTACTGTTAATTATTATAAAGATGGTTTTCTTGTGTGCATATATACACTACCCATTTTTAAATGACATAGTAATTATTTTGACAAGAGTGTCAATGCAAGTGAGCCACCAAGTGGATTTTCACACTCCTGGGCCCCCTTCCCCGCTGCAGATCTCAGCCTGACAGGTAGTCTTTTTCGTTTGGCTAGTGGATTATATATTGGGGATGATCCTCCTAGGCGCGGCAGTCAGAGGCAAACTTACCCCTTTGCATGCCAGCACACCTTCCCACCAATCAAATAGGCTCTACCCCATGGCCCTGGTGCCCCTGATCCCATCCAGCCCACGGATAACTTCACAACCCAGAATAAAAGCCTGTGACCCATGGGCCAGGGGATTCTCCACTCCTGACATATTTTATAGACCTTGATGATTAATATGAAATCTTTTAATTTACCTTTTATCCAACATGTGACACTCAATGTTAATAGTACAGGCGTGATCCTTTCATTTCTCCTAAGATAACTTACATTATACCTTTCGTTACAACTGTCTTCTGAAATGTATCGCACGGTTTAATGATAAGAGTGAGAGAAACTAGAGGCAAGTGAGAACTTGTTTTCAGATGTGATCTGAAGAGAGGGAGAGAGATCATAAGGATGCTACACATACAAGGAACTGCTGATAAAGTAGCTAGTTTGCTGGAGGCTGGATTGTATAGAGGGGATGAGAAGTGTGGGCAAAGAAAGATCAGGTCTGCAAGGTATGCTAAAACAAGGCTATGACTTGGGGTAGGGGGGAGTGCTTTTGTTTTGTTTTTTAAAAAGAGCAATTTCAAACTTTATATTGAAGAGGGAGCCATTGGAGGAGTTGAGGAAGAATTCGTCACTCTTAAACTGCAGTCTGATATATAGTACATCAGACATTTTGATGAAAAGCTCTTAAGTCATTCAGACATGTTATGACTATGGCTATGAAATGGTAAAACCACCTCATCAAGGTTTTGCATAGCTATAAAAAAAATGATGTCTTGTTTTGGAACTGAAATTTAGAGCTGCTTGAAGTAACTATATAGCTTCAGTTTTTGTTTGTGGTGAGTAGTATAATCACTTTTTCTTCCCCC
>QEPC01000823.1:437321-448324 GCA_003113815.1 Sphenodon punctatus | reverse complement strand
ATACATACATACATACATACATACATACATACATACATACATACATACATACATACATACATACATACATACATACATACATACACTCATACACACACTCATACGAAAGCTACAAATGTAAGGAGGTGGAATCAGATTGCAAACAACCCATTAGAAAAATTAAAAGAATGGAACCTCCTCCTTGGGCACTATTTGAATCCCTCAAACTATTCTTCCAGCTCCTTTTTAAGCATGCTTAATTTTTCCTTAAGTAGCAACGAATCCTTTGTCGAACATATGATATACGAGATCCAAAGGTAAGATTTCAGTGCTTTGTCGGCTTAGCTTTAGCAACAAGTGTTTTGAATTTCATGGCCTGATACTGTGAAACACTAGAAGAAAATAGTGACAGGTGGTAAGTCTTTGCAGAATTAACTCCCTGGGAACAGCCCTAACGTGTCACTCAGCAGGGCTCGGGAGTTCCAGCTGGAGGTATGAGTAGTGAAGTCACCTTTGCAGTCACCTGGGCTATATAAAGCTAGGAGGAAGAAGGTTGGAAAAGGAGCTGCTACAAAGGATTTGCTGCCTGCTCAGAAGCATAGCAAGGTACCCGCCATGTTTCAAGTTCCTAGGAAGAGGGCTGCTCAAGGATAGAGAAGGGCTTGGATGTGTAGTGCATCCTGAATGGGAAAGAGAATGATAGGGACTTATAGGATACAGATATGAATATAACAAGTTTTAATTAACTAAATCTTATAACAAGAAAAGGACTAAACCTAAACTGAGACAAACTGCGAGAGTCCAAAAGGAGATGAACAAAGGAATAGTTAAATAAATCTGACTTAGTTAATTAAAGAATTAAAGTAAAGAATTAGCTAATTAACTCTTGTTCTATTAATATATTGTAGTCATAGGTTACAGCTTTTGATTGCAGTTTGTGCATCCTGAATGGGGCATGTTCTTTAATGTATTGTATTACACATGAGACTGTCACCGGTTATTTGAGTGGGCGTTTGTGTAACAATAAAGCACTGTTGGGACTGAACCACAGAGGCTTGAGGTGGTCATTCTACAACCCTGCAGAGGGATTTGACAATGAAGGCTCCTGCAAGAATTTATACATAGAGGGCTCCCCCGATGTCAAATTATAACCGACTTCTTGTACTTTATAATATATTCCTTATGATAATCTCTGCATCTTAAACGTGAAACTTTGTCTTTCTACCTGCCAGAGTTCAGCAAAGCCAGCAGACTGGAAATACCAGAGTGGCCTATCTGCTTCTTGGCTATCTTTGCATTGCACGATGAATGTCAATATTCACATCCCACTACCTGCAACGTCAGCCAGTCATGAGCTAGAAAAGAATATAAGGGTAAACGCTACAGGATTTATTCAATCATCTTGCTGTTCAGAATAGAATTATGTAGGATCAAAATGCAGAGTAGCAGGCAGACCCCAGTGGGGATGGCATAACCAGGGCCCTGTGGGTCCCAGGGTCTCCCATGCCTGTCATCACCATGTGGGGGAAGATATTATTATTATTATTATTTATTAATTCTTCAAAATCAGGTTAAATTGTTGGCATTTGAGTTAATTGTACAATCTTGGTGAGTATGTTTGGACCTATGTATGAGGAAAAGGTTTTTATTGCCCTGTTTTAATTGAGTTATTCTGAAGCACTATTGGAATTGTCTAAAGCAGGGGTTGAAGAAACTTTTCCTTCATGTGGGCCACTTGAAAATTTAGTGCAAGCTTCATGGGCTGGAGGAGTTGTGCTCATGAAGGGAAAAGAAAGGGGCTGGTGCAGATCATAGATTGGTGCCAGTGATCTAGCCCCAATCCTTAAGTGAATGTCCTCCTCTCTGCCCTCTTTCCCCTGAGCATGCTCCTCATGCTCATGGGTAGCAGCTGGATTCATTGGCCAGTACTAGGAATTGGAAAGGGGCCAAATCAAAAACAGTCATGAGCTGGATATGGCCCACAGGCCAGGACTTCCCTCTCTGGTCCAAAGTCAATAGATTTTTTCCTTTCTCTTTTTAAAATTTTAGAATGAAGAAGTAGTTATTCTGACTATTTGAAATTATAACTATTGTCTGATTTAGCAAAATTCCCATTGATTGCACTTGCTGTAAAATCAAGGTGTGGATGAATGCTCTCCAGTTGGCTGTTGATTATTAGTGGACATATCTATAACTAAACACAGAGTAGTCCCCCACATGTCATGTCCCCAGACTAGTTTCCTAATTTGTTACGAACAGGGCCCCCGAGCCAAACGTGGGTCCACGATTCACGGATTTCCTGCAGAATCTTCCCTCCCCCGCAGAATCTCCTGCTCTGCTTTTTCCCAGTGCAGAATTTCCAGCCTGCGCAGGGGTGATGCGGGGCAGGAGATTCCGTGGGGGAAGGGGGATGAATAAACCCTTGGGGCTCCCCCTGCCCCCAACCTGGCCAGGCTGCATTGGGTGGGACTGCCAGGGCTTGCCTCCTGCCTCCCCCCCCAATCAGCCTGGCAAATCAATACATCTGGTAGTAGCGGTAGCAGCTTCTTTCAGCACTCCAGCCGCTCCTTCTGGCCCCTCCCAATAGGGCTTCCCAGAGTGGCGCAGCCAGATGATCTGGCTGCGTCACTCTGGGAGGCCCCATTAGGAGGGGCCAGGAAGTAACCAGACGGAACAGATGAAAGAAGCTGCTGCCGCCGTTGCTAACTATGGTGTGTTGAATTACCAGGCTGGGGAGGGGGGAGGAGGCAGGCCCTGGCAGCCCCCCTATCCAACGCAACCCAGCGCAGTGAGGCACAGATTCGGGCCCTGAGCTTCCCAGACTTCCGTGGAATTTTTTAAAAAAAATTCTGCAGGAGAATTAGGGTCCTGGTTATCAAGTGTTGAAGACAATCTATTCCTCAGATGTCAGTTAATTTTTTTTTCACGATGGTGCACCAGATGTATTCTACATCTAGTTAATGGGGGGTTGTTGAAGGCTCTCGCTTAAATGAGTGAAAAATATATAGCGCTAATTGCATTTTTGAGAGTATTTATTTTACAATAAAGGTGTACCTTCTTTAGCAAAGCTATATTTAGGTAAATAAACTTTAAGGTTTTCTGTGCTTTTATTTTAAAGAATGGATTAACCCGGTGGGCAAAACAAATAGAGGAAGGTGTTTTTCTGATCAATGGACAAGTTAAAGAGGAAGATGCAGAGTTACTGGAGGGGCAGGTAAGTATCGAATAATGTGGAATTAATATTAATGTGTGTCCCAAACTGTATAAATCTAGCGGTTAAAAGGTCTTTAGAGCATACTTTATTCTAACTAGCAGGTGCTGTATAAGTAATAAAAATTATACCTGATAACAATGCCCAAACTCTACTACCTTTTTATAACCCTGAAAGAAAAGACCTGAATATGGTATTGAACAAAAGAAGAATAAGGTTAACAAATCACTTGTTCTGGAGTTTCATTGACCTTAGTGAGACCAATCTGGAGTAAGTGTTTGAGGATCATGGCCTCATTAGGAAGGAGGGTGAACTGATAACTCGCTATCCTGTGGTGTGTCTGGGCAGGGGAAACCAAAGGCACGTGTTTCCCCAAGACTTGCAAGTTTACTTACAAGACATGCTGAATCAAATCTGTATGGCACAGTCATCCTCTCAGTTTTGGGATGGATCACTTTGGGTGGGTGGAGGGGAATAATGAGGGAGAGAAGAAAGATGATGGCATAGAAATGGTGAGTCAGAGATGGAGACCTATAATATTGTGGAATGTTCCTTGAGGTATTGGAGAAGCAGCTGAGAGTTTGAAACTCAGTTCAGCTGACCCACTTTGGTTCTTATTTCTGTTTATCTTGCCCACTGTTTTTGACCGTAAATATACTGCCCAACTCTAGAAAGTAATGCAGTATGGAGTGATACTTCATTTCAGAAATAAGTTAAACAGGTCGCAATGAAAATTAGAACCCAACACCTTTATTGAGACCTCACCCCCTGGATTCTGGATCGGCCTCTGTGGTCGGCCGGGGGCACTCTTCTTGAAGTCCCCTGTGTACAACGGGGGGTGACATTGAAGAGGGTGTTCTCAGTTGTTGCACTGTGGCTGTAGAACTCGCTCCTGGTAGGGGTCTGTTTGTCCCTGAATCTTCCCTCCTTCAGGTGCCACTGTAAGACCTATCTATTTCGCCAGGCTTTCAGCGAGGGAGATGGGTAATGGGAGAGGGGTTTGGTGGTGAGATTATTCTTTTGGACTCTGGCCTTTTGTATACTGTTTTTATATGTTATATTTCTTGGTGTTTATATTTATGTTTTGTTATGTTGAATATTTTTATTGTAAGCCGCCCCGAGCTATCGGAGGCAGGAGGGAGCAGGATACAAATTTTACTATAAATAAGTGTAAGTTTCTCATGGTAGCCGATAAGCTCAGACACCCATGACCTCAGTCACCCAGCTACACTGATGCCTGTGCTATAGCTTTCCAGGACACAGTTTTATATAGCACACTGGAAATGTAAGTCAACTCCTGTACGGATTGAATTTTTAAAAGGCTAATAGTTATTCCTGTAACTTGGTGTAGTTTGGAGTTGCAGTGCTGAAAGTACAGGGATCAAACCTGGCTTATATGAAGAAATAATAAATATAAAATATAGTTTTCTATTTAAAAACTGGTTTATATATTTGAATATGATGAGAAAATGACTTGTAACACACACTTGGAATTCAAATGTGAAGAGGAGGCAAAGAGCCCTTATGGGGCAATGCTCGGTATTGAGAGGGAAAGAATGAAGTTGGTGCCTCTGTCGCTCCATCAGTGACCTTCGCAGACTTTTTCTTCAATTAAAAAAACCGAGTTGGGCTTGTTTTTTTTAGATTATTTTTTTCCCCCTCACTTTTTGAGCTTTGAAGTCACTTCAGAGTATTTTTGCCAATCAGTTCTATAGTAGGTACCCAAGATAATCTCTTGGTATTGTCTTGTCAATAGAACTGTGACTAGGACAGGTACTAAAACAAAGACTTTTAAATAGTGAGTCTGTACTCGATGAGCAGATTGATATATTTTGCTTGTCTTGTTACCCTTTGGGGTCATGAATTTATCTGATAGTCCAAAAATGTTGTCTCACAGGAAAACTTTGGGGAACCACGGTAGTTTAAGACAGGATTATTTGTACAGTGTGACTTTTTGTTGGTGTAGAGTGATCCATACAGAAAACTGCTTATGAAGAACAGAAAAGTTGTGCAGCTAGTTTTGTCCCCGATTCATTGCTAACATTATTTTAAAGGTTCCTAATCCTTTATGCCTTATAGATTAGTTTTGATAGATAGATTTCCTTTCTAAAAAATACATGTGAAGAGATACTTTGCTCCTGTCATGAGCAAGATAAGTAGTGGTAGCTACACATATATAGGCTACCTGATTCATGGTCCTGTTTTTCTTTTCCTTCAGAAAAAGTCCTCAAGAGGAAATACACCATCCAGTACTCAAGTCTTTAATGTCAGGGTTCTGACACAGTTGGTAAGTGTCGTATGTGTAAAATGTTTAATGTACAACTTCATAAGGTTTTATCCTGTAATAATAAGACATAAAATAATTAGATTTTTTTTTTAAAAGCAGCTAACTGTAAATCCCAATACACTTCAGTTCTATACTGATAATATAATACTAGAATTGAAACACTGATCGGCCTTCATTAAAGTCCCTGGAAAGACTCCAGTTGATGTTACTAGAGAATGATTCTGGACCTAACATCTGTGGACCCATTTCAAAGGTCTGTGGGGGAAATGGAGGTACTTAGGCCACTGCTGTAAGTTGTTTCATTTTACTTTCTTGACTTGAGTGGCAGTTTTCGCAACCATTGGGCTCCCTTCAACCCCCAAGTGGAAAAAACACAGTGAACATGGATCCATGACCATAAGGATTCATCTGTGTCGAGCAGCTTGCAGGATCAGGGTGTTGGTAACAAAGGTCTTATGACCTTTTTGGTTTTAATCAAAATATTAAAAATGTAATTTTCCCCCCATACCTTTTGGTACATTGTGCATTTATGAGCTTTGAGGGGCAAATGTTTTTACAGTCAAACTATGTATCCTTAAGAATTCAACTGATGATGGAATTACTAATTGAAGTTAGAACTGCTTAGTGTTGGCAATGAACCGTTTGAGAAAAAGCTCATAATATCCGTGTTTGTTATGAGAAGGTTTGCCTCTATGCAAATGAGAGAAATGGCTCTTGAAGATCAGACTTTTATAAGCAATGTTCATTAGAAGCAGGGTTTGCTATAGTGAGGTTTGACTATTTTTAGAGCTGTGCAGCATTACCAGTTATGTTTGTGAACTGACGAGAGAAATGGCATAATGCTTGAATTTCAAGAACTTATTATTGCCAGGAGGGATCAATTAAAGATTCCAAATGAAAAAGAACAAAGTGTTGAAAGCCTCATATTTCAGAAATCTACAAAAAGATTAAGCTATGATTTTAAATTGGTGGGAATATATATAAATGAGTTTTAACTGTGCATTTAAAATTTTCTATTCAAATATAAAATCACTCTATGCATCCAAATCAGCGTTGGTTATAGTTAATATTGAATTTTAAATGTGCTTATCTTTCAGTCCCAGAGTTCAGATGCCAGATCTACAGCAACAGTCCAGGTCTGCAGTGGGTCCATAAATCTCAAAGGTGCTGTAAAATGCAGAGCTTACATCAATAATAACAAGCCAAAAGTTAAAGATGCTATTCAGGTACTGGTTGTAGTAGCTGCAGTCCTTCATTATTCAGAAGGAGTTGCTCTTAATCTTTCCCAAGCATTTTACTGAAATCTTGTAACTGCTGTGCTAGCTTTGCCTTTGGGTAGTGAAAGAAAGGCCCGAGCTGACTCTTAAGTACTGTAAACAACAGACATTTAGAATGATTCCATAGTAAAAAACCTCCGGTTTACAAGAAGAGTTAAGGCTCTTGCAAATTCAATCATGCACTAAAAAGCATGGAAATTGCAAGCCATGTTAGCAGTAAAGACATTGTACAGTCTCACAGTATGCTCACTTACAACTTCGGCTCCACACACCCACGCTTCGCCTTTGTCTTTCAGCCCCAATCCTCTTCTGCAGGTTGGGGGCAGCACTGAAGCTGGGGACAGGAGGGCGTGAGCTGCCCCCTCACCCCCTCCTTTCCTTCTATCCTTTCATTTTGGTTGGGGAGAATGGTACAGCTGACTAAAGGCTCACAACCATCCCCCTTACCCACTAGTCCCCACTGCCCTCCCAAAGCACAGCGAAGCTGGGTGCTGTCCTGTACAAATGTTTAATTTACACTTTAAATTGGGTATGCATTATAATTAATAAAATGGAATGGTCATTGGCAGGAATGAAGGCAACAGCAATGGCAATTTCTAAATAAACACTATTGTCATTCCAACATCTAATTGAGTGACTATGAAATAATACAACACAACTGCATCTTTGGGAGTACATAGGGAAGGAAGAGGGTGTGAAATGATGAAGAAGGCACCAGATGTAGTAAGTAGAATGGTTGGAATGACAGGGAAAAATACAAAGAGTGTGCAGGAGTAAGTGAGTGGAATCACAGGAGAAATTAGAAATAGTTACAATAACAAGGTTCAGAGTAAATAACCAATTCTGAAGACTGATGGGATACCAGGGGGACAATCCTATTGTTTTACTCACTTACCATAGCCAACTCCCTATCCTTTGACTCCCGATAGCCTCCTTACCTGTTATTCCACTTGCACTTGGTTTTTTTTTGTCATTCCACACACACCCTTACTTCGGTTCCATATGACACATACAGATAAAGATTGCATTTCAAAGGACTTGTTGAGTTCTCTGTGAGAGGAGTGGGGGCTACAGGGTTAGAGGAGTGACTTGACCCCAGAACTCCTGGGTTGTCTGTTACGAGAGCAGGTTTGGAACCAGTACTGTTGAGTTGCCTGTGAAGGGAGTGCAGCCTACTGGATTAGAGTGTGGGGTGGAGTGGATGGAAGCCAGGAGTCCCAAGTTCTCTGTTTAAAGGGTTGGGACCAAGTCGATTATAGGGGATGGGAGCCAGGAATCCTAAGTTCTCTCTTTCTTAAAGAGGAAAGGGAGTGGGTGAGGGACCAGCTCATGCCCTCCTGTCCCCAGCTTCAGCATTGCCCCCAACCTGCAGAGAAAGAGGATTGGGGCTGAAAGACGAAGGCAAAGTGTAGGTGCATGGAGCCTAAGTAGTGCGCACGATATGCAAGACTGTACAATGTCTTTGCTGCTAACATGGCACGGAAGTAAAGGCAGGAGTCTTAACTTGCAATTTCTATGCTTTTTAGTGCATGATTGAAGTTGCAAGAGCCTTAACTCTTTGAACCCAGAGGGTTTTTTTTACTATGGAATCCAAGTTTTTTGTTAAATAAAATGCAATGGAGAAAGTTTTTTGTCCTGTTGCCGCAGTAGAATGATGACCAACATCCTCCCACATCCAAAGCACCCCCCACAGTTGCTCCCTTGTCTCCCTATCCTTTGCTTCCTTGCCCCCCAAAGCACCCCCACCATCACTCCCTTGCCCCCCACCCCACCCCAAGCACCATCTGCCCTTGCTCACTTGACCCCCGCCCTTTCTCCCTTGCCCCCCCACACCCAAAACACCCACTGTCCTGGCTCCCTTGCCTCCCCCACACCCAAAGCGTCCCCCCAGCATTTTTCCCCTCCCCCTGCACTCGCCTTACAAGAGAAGGAGGTGGAGGAGCAGCCACTGCCAGGATAATTTTCAAAGCTTCCGTGATGCGTCCCAGCACCTTGTGGAGCAGCTGCCATGTTCCCTAGTAGTGTGGCATCCTGGGAAGCGTAGTCCCAGCATGTCGCACAAATAAGGAACATGGTGGCGGCGCCACAAAGTGTTTGCGCGCACAGTGGGTGCTTTGAAAATTATCCTGGTGGCTGTGAGTAGGAGCGGTGGCAGCAGAGGTGGTGGTGCTATGGTGGCAGCAGCATGGGTGGGGGGCGGTTGTGCCTCCCCCACCGGCTGCTGCTGAGGGGACTGGCACAAGCAGTGGCAGCAGGGGTAAGGGAGGGGAGCAGACTCCAGCTCTGGCTGGGCTCCCAAGCTGTGGATGGCAGCAGCAGCGGCGATCGGGGGACAAAGCAGGCAGCAGCAAGGAGTAGTTGGGAGCGGCCTAGGGTCACCAGGGCAGTTGTCTTCCCCGGTGCCCCCAAACTCCCAGGCACAATTGCCTCGAGCCTCGCTCAGGGGAGGAAAGACAGGAGAAGAGGAGGCGAGCAGCGCTTCTCTTCACAGCAGCTCCTCTCCATAGGCTAACATGGGTTTTTTAACAACCCCATAACTTTAAAATTACTAATCAGATTTACAAATAAAACCACAAAGGCACCCCCTGGCAGCCTCCTTTAATTTTCTAAAAGGCTATTTCCTCCTCCCCATCAACACTTAACCGCTCTA
Source organism: Sphenodon punctatus (assembly GCA_003113815.1). NCBI lineage: Eukaryota > Metazoa > Chordata > Lepidosauria > Sphenodontia > Sphenodontidae > Sphenodon > Sphenodon punctatus. The sequence goes on along the minus strand of QEPC01000823.1, from coordinate 438,920 downwards.
CCCAGCCCAGATGGAGACGGTCAGACTAAATGAAAAATCAGGCTTCAAAGTGCAGTTTTCAAACTCGGATATCTAAGCGTTTTATCTGATGGATTCAGCTGAAATTTTCACAGCATCAGCTGTTTATCCCAGTGATACTTCGCAACAGATTTCACAATCCTAACTTTGATCATGTCGATTTTAGAACAAATAGAGTGTTGGGGCTTTATAACGTAGTGTGCAACACATCTTAACTGTTAGAGCACTCCAATAATACTTGAGGTTTTTGGTGGGGAAGCAGGGAATTTATATGCAGGAAAATAAAAGTGCTTTTTAAAAAGAGAGGGTTTTAATTTTAGATATACCAGTCTGGATGTTGTCTTCCTAGGAAATTGTTGGTAACGTTTGGTCTAAGGGTAAAAACAAATGAGACATCCCACTGGAGTCTGTGTTCAGTCTGTGCAGCTAACACTCATCTGCTACTCACAGGTTTAGTGTGTTGAGCCTAATAAACAGGCAGCCCCTGCATGTCATCGTCATGCATCTGTGAAGCTGACACACACAAGTTTAGTGTGACAAACCTAATAGATAGATAGGTATTCTTCCCCGCCATGCATCGTCCCACCACCACCCTCCTTGCCAGCACCTGCCCCGTCATGACTTAAAGCCATGCCGAACCCTGAAAAGAAGCTGCACCAGCTGTTTCTTCTGGGCTAGGTTGACTCTGGGAGGTGCCCTGCCCATGTACAGTGCTCAACCAATCCTAACTAGGGAGCCACCTGGGTGTTTAAGCTTTTCCAAACATTTTTCAGACTTTACGGATGCCTAAAATGCAGTCATGGATTCCGAGAATTACATCTCACTCCAGGTCGTCATTGCTACTATTCAGCAGAACGTGTCAGCTACTCCTTCAGTGCTGTGCGCTAGTCTTCCTCTGGTGCCAACAGACCACAGCGGGGAGGATTGAATCCCTGCAAGTGCATCAGTTGCATGCTCAGAGCTACCTCTGTTTATTCTACAACGCCCTGCACATGACTCTACCCACAGAGAGGCTGGTCTGGGTGAAGGACAAAAGCTCAGAGTGGTGAGAGAAGGTGCAGCCCTTGTGGGGAGATGACAAGTGGATCTCTAATTTCATAATGCCTCCTCCTGAACATAGCAGAGATCCTCGGGGAGCAACTGGAGAGAAAAAAAAAAAGCAGTGATGTTGTCTGCCATCCCTGTGGAGAAGCACGTGGCCATCGCCATATTGAAGCTCACCATTCCAGACTCCTGCTGCTTCATCACTCCACAATTCTCCTCTTACCTCCTTCTCCTCCTCCGCTGGGTAGCTCTAGTGCTGGCTGATAGGAGGCAGATGACATCATTTCTTTATGCACATGTGCGCCAGGAGCTACCCAGTCCCTCAGTCTTATCATCTGCCTCGGCCGGTAGGACGCGTTCCGCGGAAGCTCACATTCTCTCTACAAAAACAAAATAAAAAAATTTGAAGAATAGAAGCAGTTCAGTTTAGCTTCTTGGCAGGTGAGGGAAATTGTGAAGGAACGAGAATTAAAAAAGAAAGAAACCGGCAGAGAAACGGCGTGGCCGCATGCCTCTTCTCCCCCCCCCCCCCCCCCC
>QEPC01000823.1:374676-435303 GCA_003113815.1 Sphenodon punctatus | reverse complement strand
GTCTCAGACGCCTGGGTCCTATCCTGCGTAGAACAGGGATACACTATCGAATTCGACTGCGCCCCCCCAAGCAGATTTTTGATCTCCCCCACCTCAAGGGATCCAGAAAAACATCGCGCAATGAGGGACGAAATCAAGAGACTACACGACGCCAGAGCCATAGAAAAGGTGCCACTCACTCAACAGTTCTCAGGGCTATACTCCATTCTTTTCCTGGTGGCAAAGAAGACAGGGAAATGGAGAGCAGTATTAGATCTGAAGGCCCTGAATCGTCACGTGACAAAGAAAAGATTCAAGATGGAGACAGTGTCCTCCATTTGTCACAGCATTCACAGACTCGACTGGATGGTGTCCCTGGATTTACAGGATGCTTACCTCCACATTCAAATCAGAGCAACTTACAGGAAGTGGCTACGCTTCGCGTACAACCACCACCATTGGCAGTTCCGAGCCCTTCCGTTCGGACTATCATCAGCCCCCAGGACTTTCACCAAGGTGTTGATTCCCCTGATGGCGAACCTCAGGATGGAGGGCATTCATATTCATCCTTATCTCGACGATCTGTTGATCCGGGCCCAGTCTCCGGAGAAGACCATAGAAGACCTCAACAGAACTATTTTCTATCTGAAACAACACGGTTTTCTCGTCAATATGGAGAAAAGCCATCTGACTCCGACAAGGACACTACAGCATCTGGGTATGGTCATCGATACCAGCTCCGACCGCGCATTCGTACCACCGGACAGGGCATGGAAGGTAAGGAAGCTGGTAGGAGCCCTCAGATCGTCACATGGCCTCAGACTCAAGACACTCGCTTCACTCCTGGGGCTGCTAGTCTGCTGCACAGCCAGGTGACATGGGGCAGGTTCCACATTCGTCACTTGCAGAAGCTGCTAGCTCCTTTTCAGCGAGAGCTCACAGGCGGGCTGAATCCCTGGGTGCTCATACCAGGACATCTAAAGATCTCCATGTCCTGGTGGTTAGATCCCGCACACTTCTTACAAGGGGTTCCTCTCACAGACCCCCCCAAGGGACATAATCACAACAGATGCCAGTTTAACAGGCTGGGGGGCGCACACTACGACACGATTGGTGCAAGGAGTATGGATTTTGCTCTGGTACATCCCAGCGAAGGAGGAGAAGGAGGTAAGAGGAGAAAGGAGAATTGGTTACCTACCTTAGTGAATTCCTTTCTCTCTTACTCTCCTGATCCTCCTCCGACCCTCCCTGCCGTACAGCACTCAGCATCTCATGTATACGACTGTTTAATTTTTCTCACTTTTGACCATGTTGGGTCCCAGTTCAAACTGATTCTCAATCTTATGTACTTAAGGTATTACAGTTTTTTCCCCTGAAGTTATGTTTTATCAGGTTATACTACTTACAGGGGCACTCGGCTATACTAGAGACTATGGGACCGGGTAGCTCCTGGCGCGCATGCGCATAAAGAAATGATGTCCTCTGCCTCCTATTGGCCAGCACTAGAGCTACCCAGCGGAGGAGGATCAGGAGAGTAAGAGAGAAAGGAATTCACTAAGGTACGTAACCAATTCTCCTTTCTCAGCCTGGAATGCCTGACAGTCCTCACTTTGGGGTCGTTCCCCCTTTTGACCAGCAGGAGGCAGAACATCTTTTCTGAAACATGCTCATGGGGACAATCCTCCCCTTCTCTCCGTTTCTGCCCAGGACCTAGCAGAAGCAGATTCAGCAGCCTGACCATAGGGCAGGCTGCATCGGACAGTGGGTCAGAGCCCGCGCAACAGCTCTCTGCCGTCCGTGGGCCTGGCGGAGCAGGGAGTGCTCGGCCTGCTCCCTCTCCCTCCCACCCCCTTCCATCCAACCAAGCTCAGACATCAGCTGCGGCCCCGGTCCTGCAGCTCCTACCGCAGGTCGGCGAGACGCTTCCCACGCTCTGGCCAGGGAATCGGACAAACAGGATGGCGCCGGGTAAGTCCTGTACCACCCCTGACCAAACCAAAGAGCAGACTAGGGAACAGCCCAGGGAGCAACCCCAGGAACAGCCCAGAGAGCAGCCCAGGGTGCCTGCCAGAGAGCAGCCCAATGAAAGGGTGGAAGAGGTAGAGGAGCAGGCCTCCGCCGCTCCCAGGGACAATCTCCAGGGCTTAGGCAAAGTCCTATGGAGAATGATGTCTTCCCTGAACTACCTGTGTGAGGAAGGCAGGGGGTGCCAAAGAGCTAAGAGGAGGCGATGTACCTCCACTTCCAAAAGCTCATATAAAAAAGCAGAAGGGAAAAAGGCGCGAAAAGGCAAACAGCCAGCAAAGTCCAGGCCCGCAGTGCTGCTAGACTTCCCAGAGGATCACTCCCAATCAGAAGCTGAGGACTCCTCAGACAAGGCAGGGAGGAAGGGAAGTCGGGGTGGTGGTGGTGTTACCTCCCATCCTGAGAGAGCCCCAGCCAGGCCCAGGCCATGAAAAAGACACACACACACACACACACACACACCCCAAGAGATTCTGCGGAGGAGGAAGGCGGCGCGGGGGAGTCAGGCACAGACTCAAAAGGGGACTCTGAAGCTTCCCTAGAGGAAGGACAGATCCCTAATGATCAGCCCTTTCACACTACTCATTGACCAAAACATGGAAATCCCTATACAATATAGGGAGGAGCTCATGAAGCAAGTGATAAAAAAAAACTGCAACTAAAAGAGAAAATACAAAAGAAAGTTTCCTCAGATTCGGAGGAGGAAGCTCCCAGAGCCCATATCCCCCAGGTTCACGGAAAGGATAAAGGGTTGTCCCTGGACAGGACATTTTGAAAAACTAATAATCTCAGAATGGAAGCAACCCGGGAGGGCCTATAGAATGATAAAAACGCAAGATGCGCTCTATGTAAGACGGGGCTGTTCCGCACACCCAAAGTGGATGCAGCAGCAGCCTCGCTGGCCTGGCAGACAATTTTCCCCACGAAGGGAGACTGCTTCCCTAAAGACACCACGGACAAGGGAATTGAATCCGCCCTGAGAAGGGAATTTGAAGCATCAGCCATGGTGCTGCACATGGCCACTATCACATCATATGTATCCCGAGCCCTCATCAGCTGGTTCCAGGACATAACAGAACCCCAATATTTGTGAAAAGAGGTCAAAAACAATGACATCCCGGATTCAGTAGAGGAGCCTTCATGGCAGGCTCCTCTACTGACACTCCTGGGCCTCCAGAGCTGTGGCTGCTAGTGTTACTGCTAGAAGATGCCTGTTGCTCAGATCCTGGCACAGGAATTCAGTTGCCAAAAATCTACTGATCTCCAGCCCCAACCAAGGATCAAAGTTGTTTGGAACACACCTAGATAAGGTCCTGAAAGATGCCAACAACAAGACTAAAAGGCAGACACTACCACAATTTAGGGCAAAAATGAAGAGTTTTTGTCCCCCCTACCATTACGCAGGCAACTCAGTTGCCTTTAGAAAGGGATATAATCAGGCACAGTTCTCTAGGGAGGAGAGATTCAAGCCCAAGTGGCCAGGGAAGAAAAAATTCCCAACCCTAGCTGTCCCAGAAACAAGAGTGACTCCACCCAATCTAAACAGGACTGGCTAGTTAACAAACTCGGGCATAGGGGGCAGGCTCCATGACTTCTTTTCGATGTGGGCACATTCAACCTCAGACACTTGGCTCCTGGAAGTAATATCACACGGGTACCCAATGGAACTGCGAAGTCCGCCTCCAAACTTCTTTCTCTCCTCCCCTGTTTTTTCCAAGCAGGTCAAACACCAAGCCATGCTGGCAGAAATCAACAGACTCCACTGCATAGGAGCGATAGAACCAGTGCCGCTAGATCTGAAAAGGCTGAACAGGAGAGAGAGGACCAGGAAGTTTTGCATGTAACCCGTGAAATCCATTTGCAAGGCCATATCCCAGAAAGACTGGCTGACATCCCTGGACTTTAAAGAAGCATACCTGCACGTACCTATCAGGCAGGCATGCAGGAAGTGGCTACGGTTTGCCTACACCCAACAACACTGCCAATATCGAGCACTCCCTTTCAGCCTAGCGTCATCCCTCTGCACATTTACAAAGATTCTGATACCCTTAATAGTGAACATAAGGCTAGAGGGCGTCCATGTCCACCAATATTTGGATGACCTACTCCTCGGGTCGCCGTCCAAACAAAAAGTGGAAATAGACTTACAGAGAACAGTGGAGTATCTGGAACAACACAGGTTCGTGATAAACCACAGAAAGAGCCAGTTGACCCCTGTGCAGCGACTAGAACCTCTGGGGGTCATCATAGATACCCTCTCAGATGCTGTTTATACCTCTCCCAACAGGCAGGAGAAGATTCAGTCCATGGTACATGGTGAGCAGTTGACTGACACTAAAGACCTTGGCCAGCTTCCTGGGTTTATTAGTATCCTGCTCGCAGCAGCTGAGCTGGGCCCGATTCCACCTCCAGCCACTATAACAGCTGCTAAGACCACTACAGCTGGCAATGATGAGAGGCCTGAAGCCATGGGTACGAGTCACCCCAAAGGTAAAGAGAGCCATGTCCTGGTGGCTGCAACCGCACAGGTTCACACTCGGGGTCCCCTTCACAGACCCAGGCAGGGTGACCCTCACCACAGATGCCAGCCTGACAGGTTGGGGGGCACACATGGGCACATCAACAGTGTAGGGCCAGTGGTCAGAGCCGGAAAGTCAGCAGAGCATCAACTGTCTAAAGTTAAAGACAGTGAGGTTGACTCTATTACACTTTGCGACCCAGATCCGGCGTCAGCATGTGTTGATCTATACCGACAACACCACGGCAAAGGCTTATGTGAACAATCAAGGGGGGTCCAAATGTCACAAACTCCATGCAGAGGCATTGAGACTCCTCACATGGGCAGAACCTCAGATAGCGTTTCTGAAGGCCCGACACATCAAGGGCGCAAACAATATAACAGTGAATTGGCTTAGCAGACGCCAGGTCGATCTGGGAGAATGGACGCTAAGCGAGGAAGCATTCCACCTGATAGTACACAAGTTTGGCATGCCACAAATGGATCTATTTGCAGCTCCCGGAAACAAAAAAGTGCCCCGCTACATGTCGAGGTTAAGGCATCGAGACGCGATGGACACGGATGCCCTTGATCAAACCTGGTCAGTGACCCTGTTCTATACCTTACCTCCATTTCCTCTAATAGACAAGACTTTAGCGAAAATTCGCAGGGCGCGTACCCACGTAATCCTGGTGGCATCTTCTTGGCCAAGGAGACCTTGTTTCTCAAACCTGGTAGGCCTAAGTATCGCAGAACCGCTGAGACTCCTGAAATTCGAAATCTACTTAGTCAGGGGCCAGTCCTTGACAAGGGTTTGAACCTAATCAAGCTGACTTGATGGCAATTGAACACCAGGCCCTAAAAGACCTGGGCTATTCAGATGTGGTTCTCAACACCCTCCTGTCCTCTAGGCGAGGCTCTACGTATAGGGTGTATCAGTCCACCTGGTGGACTTTCAGGGAATGGTTTGGCTCTATGGCTCTAGATCCTGGGGAGGCAGGAATCCCAGAAATTTTGGAATTCCTTCAATCCGGTTTGGACAAGGGCCTAAAGCCGAACACTCTAGCCAGGCAGGTGGCTGCCATTGATTCGGTTTACTTGGCAGTTACTGGACTTAAGATTTCAGGACATCCTCGTATCAGGAGGTTTTTGTCAACTGCTAAAGTATTGTCCCCTCCTCTGGTGCCTAGATATCCAGCCTGGAATCTAAATCTGGTGTTAGGGTCTCTCTCTAAGGCTCCCTTTGAACCCTAGAAGGAGATTTCCCTATACTTTCTATCCATTTAGGTGACCTTTCTAGTAGCAGTGACTTCCGCTCGACGGATGTCTGAACTTGGAGCTTTTTCTATTGTGCCCAACTCCAGCATTTTTCAAAAAGAGGCAGTGGTCTTGAGATTGGATCAGGCCTTTGTTCCCAAAATTAATTCAGCCTTTCACCACTCATAAGAGCTGGTGCTTCCCTCATTCTGTGCGCATCCTGTTCATCTGAAAGAAAAAATGTGGCATTGCATGGATGTACACAGGACTCTTAAAGTCTGCCTGAAGAGGGTTTTAGGAAGTCTTTGGCCCTGTTTGTCACTATCAGGACAGGCCGGAAGGGTCTTATGGCTTTCAAGTCAGTAATTTCAAAGTGGGTCACTCAGTGCATAATGGAATCCTATAGGGCTCCAGGTCAAAGCCCCACCAGGGAATATCTGGGCGCATTCTGTGCGTGGAGTGGCAACTTCTACCACCTTCTGTTCCAGGGCTTCCTACGAGGAGGTGTGCAAGGCAGCTACTTGGACTTCCTTGCACACTTTCGTAGGACGCTATAAGATCCACACTTATCATTCCGCTGAGGCGGCTTTTGGGAGGAGAGCATTGCAGGTAGTGTTGATCGTTATATGCAAGGTCCTTCGGCTGTTGGGACTTACTGGAGAGAAGGGGATGATTGTCCCCGTGAGCATGCTCCAGAAAAGATGTTCTGCCTCCTGCTGGTCAAAAGGGGGTGGAACAACCCCAAAGTGAGGACTGTCAGGCATCCTGGATAGAAAGAATTCACATGGTAAGTACCAAATTTTCTGTTCAGTGTGGGAACCTCCATGATGGGCACCATACTCGTAGACTCTGTAAGCCATAGCCAAGGAGCTGAATCTGCTATGGAATGATGACTGAGAGCATTGAACACGTGCTGCAATCAAGAACAAACTAGGACAACAGAATTTGGGTGCGCAGTGGAGAGAGGGGCAGGAACGGATTGTTGCTAGGAGTGCTCTAGGCTTTCTGCCAGAAGCTATGGTATGGTGGACTCTTATATGGGTAAGATTGCACACAAGCAAATTGATGAGACGCGGACAGGTGGCAGCAGATGAACCCAGATTTGCCCGCATGGTGGGATCATAGGGTCCCAAGACCTCTTGGCAAGTGTTGGCTGTATGTCTGGTGTGGGCAAACATGGCAGACATGTAATAAATGGGCAGCAAGCTTGTACTGAACACCCACTTCATGAAGGCTGTCCTCTCGTTTAACACCCTAAGAGTTATAGTGCTTGGTATAATGTTTCTGAAATTCTTGGACTCCCTATTGCAGCTTTATTCTTCTTGATGGGAGGAAAAATACAGTAATGCATTCGAGATCCATCTCTATTTTGACTACGTTGGCTGCAACTTCTTGTTTACAAACATTTTGCAAATTTAAAAATAGTTCTTGTATCACTACTTTCTCTGTCTATGTCTGTGTGTCCTTGCAGGCTCTGAAGCGAGATATAATGAACACACTTTCAGATCGCTGTGAAATATTGTTTGAGGATCTGCTTATAAATGAAATGGCTGGCAAAAAATGTAAGAGATAAGAATATATTATCACTTTAATGTAGTTTGTCTTTTAGGTACAGGAATTATTTGATGATGATCAGCAGGATTGTCTTGAAAGTGCTGTAGCTAGCACTATTGCTTCTTGTTGGTGCTTTTAGTTCTCCAGTTCTGAAGAATTTTGTTCAGTGGAGACATTGCTTTTTGTGCTAGCATTTTTCTTCTCTAATGTCAAAACGCTGCCTGACTACAAGGGTAGATTTAAAGCTTTAATTATTTTCCTTTTTGATATTGAAAATTATCAACAATTCAGAAATACTTAGAGTTTTAGCAGAAAGATACTAATTGGGAAAATATGATACTTTTAAAATGTGTCTACTGTTCTATTGACAGACCTAGAAAGACTCAAAATGTTTACATAGAAAAATAGTTACATTGGTGGTGGTCTCTAATAACGTTTCTCCTTTGAGATTTCATTAATATTTTTTTAAAATAAATGTGTTCCTTGTCATTGGGCTTGATCCGAAACCCCCATGAGCCAGCAAACAAGTGCATCCTGTGCAGGCAGGACTATGGACCGTGCACGTAAGCCCCACTTGCAGGAGTTTGGGATCGAACCCATTGTTTCAGATATTCAAATCTTGCTATTAAGTGTATTGTCAGCAGGATTTCCTGAGGAAATTACAGGCATATAAAAGTGGTGTTCAGTTCCTTTTTCTCCACAAATACAACTTTTTAGGAAACTTCTTCATTATTCATATAAAATGTTAACTTAAAGGTGCTCCTCTTTAACATTAAACTAATATACCCAACCATGGATGATCTGTGCGAAGAAGATCACAATTGATTTCTGTTGTGTTTTTAACTGTATTTCCACTTGTAAAGTTCTGCTCAGGACCCTGTTTTTATTTTATATTGGGATAGGGGTGAGAGGATAAGTTCTGGTTAGCTTTGTAAGTCAGTATAATTGCTTATCATGGTTCTAGTTATATACAAATATATAACTGTTTCTGTGCTTCATAATATGTTAAAGAAACTAAAAAGAAATTACATCAGGAATTATTTAAAAAAACAAAAACCTTAAACTATGCATTCATGTGTCTGGCTTGCCTTTTGTCATGTATTTTATTTTTTTTAATTCTTAAAATGGCAGCCAGAGACTATAAATGTTGTTTGATTCTTTTACAAAACTGTTAATGTATCCATTGTTTGTTATAACTTGTCAGATTTTATCTCCAGGCCATGAGTGGAAGGGAATGAATTTATATCAATTTTTTAGTTATAATATTTTTGGCTGCTATCAAAATTTAGCGGGTAGGGGAATTAATTTCAGTTACTTGTATCCACTTGTAGGAACTAAGCTAGTCAGAATTAGTAAGCTTTGCCCCAACCTTCCTATTAGTAATTTCCGTGCATTACTAATATGTATTGGGTTGTAGCCCACTAGAAATATCTCTTGCACCTGTGGGTAGCCTAATTTCATAAATATAAACTTGGCTATTTTGATGTTACAAACTATCTTTTAGTAATAATTCCTGACTGTCCTTTTAAAAATTCATTGATTTTTCTAAATGCAGCATATTAACTCATAAAGACAAACACTTTTTTTAAAAAAAACAAACCTCTGACTTTCGGTATGTCAAATTTTAGGCCATGACCCAAGGTCATATGTATGCCATGCATCTGGGGTGCGCATCATGTGCACAACAAGTGCACATGTTGCATGCAAGCAGAATCTGTGCACATGGTGCTTTTTGTAGGGGCCTTAGTTTCTTCTATGTAAGATCTGCACTTTTACTTCTGTTGAGATAGCTGAGGGTGGGGGGAGTAATTTCAGTTACTTGTATCCACTTGTAGGAACTAAGATATTAAGAAGGTAGCATTAATAAACTTCTCAGTTACATGCAGTTTTCTATTCTCTCTTTAGATGGCGCATTTACTCCACATTGCAAAATATGATACTGCATAAGATAATAGCAAAGTGTTTGTGATTTCTTCTGATGCTGTAATTGTACAGTTAACTTACACGCTAATACTTTGCCCCAACCTTCCTATATTATTATTTTTTTAAAAATTAGCTTCCTGGCACATAAGCCCAGTGGCAAGAATTTGCATGGCTTTTTAAGAAGTAGCTGGGAATTTTTCTGAATGTTCACTATTCCATGTAGATGCCAATTTATAGTTGCATCTTTAGTGCGGCTAACTATGTTCTTGCTTGTATAGTATTTACTTTCCCTTTTGCCTTTAGATTCTGAAAGAGAATATCATACCTTACCTCGCAGAATGTTTGCCTCCATGACTGGATCCACTGTGATGCTTTGTGATTATGAATTTGGTGATGAGACAGCTGGAGAAATCCAAGAGCGTTTTGTTGAGATGTTAGATCAAGCTGTAGAAGCAGAAGATTTGCTTATAGCAGAAGAAATGAACGCAGGTAAATATAGTACCCAAATTAAGAACGAGATTAGACTACAACAGGGATTACTGAGCAACTGAGTTAAGAGCACAAACAAATGTTCATTCAGATTCATTATGAGTTTAATGCCTCAGAGAGTCAACTTACCTGTTGTTTAAGTGTTATCCATTAGGGGGGAGGGTTGTATACAGTATATATTTACTGCTTGTATGCTTCATAATATGTTAAAGAAACTAAAAAAAAAAGTCACATCAGGAATTATTTAAAAAAACAATAACTTTAAACTATGCATTCATGTGTCTGGTTTGCAAGCCAGACCCCATTTTGCCTTCATCACCTCTAGGCTTGACTACTGTAATGCGCTCTACGAGGGGCTGCCTTTGGTGACGTTACGGAGACTGCAGCTGGTGCAGAATGCAGCGACCTGTCTCTTGCTGAGATTAGGCCATTGGGAACATATTACACCGGTTCTTCAGTCTCTGCACTGACTGCCTGTAGTCCTCCGGACCCGATTCCAAGTGTTGGTGCTCACCAAGCCCTAAATGGCTTCAGCCCAACCTATTTGCAGGACCGCCTCACACCCCACCCCACACCCCAGTTCTGGATCGGCCCGTGCAGTCATTGAGGAGTTCTCTCCTGGAGGTCTCCCGAGTCTGTCGGGGCCACGATGGAGAGGGCTTTCTCAGTGCCTGCCCCATGGCTGTGGAACTCCCTGCCGGTGGAGGCCCATTTGGCCCCGGATCTCCCCTCGTTTTGACGTTGTTGTAAGACATGGCTGTTCCGCCTGGCTTTTGGGGGGGGGGTAGCAGGGGGGAATGGGTTAGGGTGGTTGGGGATATTTCTATTCCTCCCATTTGGTAATATTTTAAAGTTGTTTTTAGTGTTCTAATTTGAAATGTTGTTCACCGCCCAGAGCTGCCTGTGACAGGATGAGCGGGCTATAAATGTTGTTTTAAATAAATAAATAATAAATAAATAAATGTGCAGTGGCAGCCAAAAAAGCACACCAGATATTAGGAATTATTCAGAAAGGGATAGAGAATAAAACTGAAAATATCATAATGTCTCTATTATAATTGTGGTGTAACCACACCTCAAATATTATGTGCAGTTCTGGTCGCCCCAACTCAGAAAAGAGATAGTTGAACTAGAAAAGGTACAGAGAAGGGCAACAAAAATGATAAAGGGTATGGAATGGCTACCGTACAAAGAGAAACTTGATGGGTTAGTGCTCTTCAGCTTGGAGAAGAGATGTCTGTGAGGGGATATTTAAAAAGTGTATAAAATCATGAATGGTGTGGAATGAATAAATAGGGAGCAGTTATTTACCCTCTCAAGTAGTACTAGAACTATGGAACACCTCATGAAACTAACTGGTAATAAATTTAAAACAGTGAAAAGAAATTTTTTTCATTCAACGCACAATTAAGTTCTGGAATTTGTTGCCAGATAGTAGCATAGCTGGGTTTAAAGAGGGATCGACTAAATTCTTGGAGACTAGGGCCACTTTCAGGCCGGTCTGAAAGCCCCCCCCGCCCCCCAACGTGCAACTTTGCCGGCAAACACCCGCAGCAATACAGAGCAGGAAATCCTGCTCTGTATCGCTGTGGGTGTTTTGCCAGCAAAGCCGTGCGGGGGGGGGCCTTCAGACCTGTGGCACCCCGTGCGTATCCTGGCTGCGCATTCCCTCCCGCAGTCAAAATATGTTCTGGGGTGGGGGGAGAAGGTCTGAAAGTGGCCTAGGTCCATTAACAGCTAGATTTAGGGGATGTATCTTCTTACTTTGGGGAGTTCGTAGTGGACAACAGGGAATAGATTGCCCATTGTGACCTGATTGGGTACTTCTCCAAGCAACTGAGATTGGCCATGGTTGGAGACAGGAAGCTGGGCTCGATGGACCCTTGGTCTGACCCAGTATGGCGCTGCTTAAGTTCTTAGGTTCTTGTATTCTGAGATTTTATTACACCTGAGGGAGAAACTATGGCACAAATTAGATGTGCGTAGGGCCTTAAAAGTATGTTTAAGACAGGAAGGTGTTTTTTCGCTGGTCCTCTTTTTGTTTCGTACCATCAGAACAGATGGGGTTTGAAGGCTTCAAAAACCACTATCTCTAAGTGGTTGGCGGCCTGTGTGCAGGAAGCATACAGAGTAGAGAATAAGTCTCCCCTGCACACAATTTGGGCCCATTTCTTATGAGGGGCAGCCATCTCTCAGGCATTCAGAAACCAAGCATCTTATGAGGAAATTTGCAGGGCTGCTACATGGGCTTCGGTTCATGCCTTTACTACGCACTACAAGGTGCATATTCTGGACTCTGCATAAGCTGCATTCGCAGGAGAGTCCTGCAAGCAATAGCATAAGTCTGTTATACAGCATTGCAGCTGTGAGGGGTCTAACTTTATAAGATTCTCTCCTTTCTTGGGTGACGCTGCTTGGAAACGTCCCCATAGTCACAGCTGGCTGTCCAGGAGGAGATCCCTGTGAGAATGAAAAATTGGATGCTTACCTGGGAATTTTCCTTCTACAGGGTATCCTCCTGGATGGCCAGCAGCCCTCCTTTCAGTGGGGGTGATTGGAGTTAAGTTCAGAGTTAGGTTTTTTATTCTCTCTTACTCCCAAGTTAGTGGTTTTTAGTTATGAGTTATGGACAAAGTGTAGTGTTCATTTGGCTTTTGAATCAACTGGAGCATAGGGGTGTCAGATCCCCACTGAGCATGCTCCAGAAAAAACTGAAGTCTGCCTCCTGGTAGTTGAGAGAGGGATCTAACCCCATAGTCACAGCTGGCCATCCAGGTGGTTACCCTGTAGAAGGAAAATTCCCAGGTAAGCAACCAATTTTCCATTCTAACATCCCTTAAGTATAATTCATTGCTGCCTAGTTTTACCTGCACTACTGTTTTTAGGACGTTTTTGTTTTGTTTTGTTAGGTGAATGAGAATACATATAACTTTGGAAAAATTATAAAAATGTTTTAAAGTATATTTTGCTAAATGTAGTTTATTGAATGAATACAAAATCACAGTTGTAATAGCAATTCGTGACAAATTCTGAACTTTTCTGTCATTAAATCATTTGCTAGGCATTTGCATTCTCCAGTTGCTAAGCCAAAATACATCCTGTACAAAGCTGTTGTTATCAGAGGGGGAAACCACACACAAGCGTGTTCTTGAAAAAGGGAAGGCGGGTCCCTTGATTTTAATTTTTTTTTTTTTTAAATGACTCATAGTTTTTGTCTAATTTCATGAGGCTTTTGAATTTCTTAAGCCACGAACACGAGTCATCTCGGATGACAGCCCTCCATCACCAGTCTAATCAACCCCAATCCTGTTCATGCCTGCTCCTCTTGCTGATGATGTAATGGTGAAAATATACCATTGAAGTTTAACTACTGCGTTGGTGGGGGAGCGGGGCAAAGAGCAGTGCTTGAATCAGTCACAGTAGTTCCTGTAGAAAGTTAATTATATTTCATTCACGCCTGATGATGGCGACTCCCGCGAGCCAAAGACACGTCAGGGGAAGAAGGCAGAGGCCAGAAGTACCGCCAGTGCGAACAGGGTTTTGCCGCGGCTTCACTCATGAATGACAAAGTTGGATTTTGAGCCCTTCCATTCGCGAGTGAAGTTGCAGCAAAACCCCGTTCATGCTGGCGGTACTTCGGGACTCCACCTCCTACCCTGCCACAACTTTGGCTTGCGGGAGTCGCCGCCATCAGGTGTGAATGACATAAAAGTTTGGCTGATGGGGTTTTTTAATAGATAATGTTGCTGATCCATTTCCAGTCTAGGTCTACCACAGTTACCTTGCGTTTCCTCTCTCTGTACTATTGATATTCTCTGCTCAAATAAAACTTTGGTGTGTAAGGGGGCTTTTATGTTTTAATTGTATTTTAGTTATGTATTTTTAAATGTTAGCCACCCCAAGATGCTTATAGCAGGAGGGAGTGGCATATAAACTTTAATAATAATAAATAAATAAATTAAATAAGGCCGTTAGCTGAGAGATTCCTGAACCGAAATGCTATGCATTTTGCCGTTTAACGTGTACAGCGTTGAAATTTAAAACAGCATGCAGTTGATTAAACATTGGGGTGACAATGCATTGAGAGGGCACAACAAACTTGTCATGTTGGTTTTTTAAATTTAAGATTGAAGTGGTTTAAGATGGCAGTTTTCAAAACGGGGAATGTGTAAGGTATTGTAAGGCAATAAGGACCACTTATAGAGTGGAGCTGATGCTTAGCTCCACTCTAACCCTAACCCAAAATGATGGGTTAGAGTGTGTGTGTGTGTGTTTGTGTGTAACAAGCTGGGGGGAGAAGCAACAGGACGTAGCGGGGAAAGGAGCAAGGTGTGGAGGTGTTCACCTACCACTGGTTTGGAGGGGGTGATGACTTAGGGTAATTTTAGACGTGATGGGCCCAGAGGCCCGCCATGCTCAACCACAGAAACGGATCCCGGTCAGGGATCAGGCCAGCCATCCTGTAGACGTGACAGCCTGATCCGGGAGGGGCTGCGCAGTGTGACGTGCGGCTGCACGGCTGTGCTCCCCCGGCTGCCCGCCCTCCAGGAGATGGGTGGGCACAGCGGCCAATCTGGCCGCTGCGCCTGATCTCGTCCCGTGGTCGGGACCACTATCCGCACGGGCTGAAGGTAACAGACGTTACCTTCGGCCCATCTAGAATCATGGCCAATGCGATCACTGTTGGGGCCCAATCCCACCACAATTCTGGACTTCCGGCCAGCCGGAGGTTGAGAATCATGGTCAAGCTTGATCCCAGCTGGGGGTTCACCGTGGTGAACATCTGGCCGGGACCAAACAGAAGTTCACAGAAACGCCACCACCGCAGGGAATCCACTGGGGTTCACTGTGGTGAAAGGCGTTTTCGTAATGTCTGAAATTACCCTTAAAAAGACTTAGAACCACTGATTTTAATATATTATGTTGCTCTGAGTACAATCCATATCACCTCCTGCATCTCTAATTGAGGTTTTATGGCCACGTTTTCCAGTTTAATATTCGTTCTTCTCCCTTTCTCCTCATAGCTCTGCATCCTCCTCCTGCTGGGTAGTTCTACGCTAGGAGGCAGATGATACAATTTTTCTTTACTGCGCCTGCGTCAACGGAGCTACCCGGCTCTCTCGCCAGTCCGTCGTCTGCCTTTGGACCGTTAGGACGTGCGGTGGTTCCTCGAACCTACAAAGAAAGAGAAGAAGAGTTTTGAGTATTTGACGGGGCACTTAGGGGTAGCGATCCCCGACGCGGTTTCGGGATTGCTCGGCCAGGCCGCAAAGTTCAATTGTAAAAAACAAACAAACCCCGCCGGCTCCCTTGCATGATGCCAGGGAGCAGGGGAGGCCGCCTTCTTCCTGAGTAGTGGAAATTTTCTGGCTAGCGGCACTCCCCCCACCTTTGTCGGTCAGGGTCAGCGCAGCTTGGCCCTGCCGACCAGAGAAGCCCCTCCATTTGAAAAAAAAAGAAAAAGGAACAAACAGAGAAATAGAATTCAGGAGGCCGGAGGATGAGCTCTGCCGAGAAACAATCAGCCCCCCACCCCACCCCCGCTGGCGGGTCAGAGCCACGGCCTGCAGAGGAGGGAGCCCAAGATCCTCCGGTACCCTCTCTCGCTTTCTTAGTCCACTCTATGGGGGAAATTATGGCTTCCCTAAAAGCCCTCACCCAGGCAAAACAGAAGAAAAGCGGGAAAAGGAAGAGGGCTCCCCCCGAGCCCGGTCCCTCTAAAACGTTGCTGAGGGCGGGAAAGTCTAGGGATCCTAGCAGGAAGGCAAAGGCTCCACTAGGGGGAGCATAGTAACAGTTTTTGTCTTCGCCTCAGGATTCTGAGGTGGAGGAACAGCGGGGGGAAATGAGCAGGACTGCACTTCACAGCTGCAAACCCTTTCCTGCTCCGCCTCCTGATCTTCTCAGGAGGAGTCCGATGTAGAAGAAGGGGAGTGGGTGGATTCCACTGCAGACCCTAAAGTTAGGGAGAGACAATTCCCTGCACATTACAGGGAAGAGTTGCTTTCCCAAGTCATTAAGACACTCCAGCTTAAAGAGAAGCTCTCTAAGGAAGACTCCTCCGAGTCACAGGAGGAGGAGGAGACTAGAGAATACATGCCCTCAGTGCATGGGGGAGACCAAGGCCTGCCCCTAAACAGGGCATTTGAAAGAATAGTCCTAGAGGAGTGGAAACACCCAGATAGGGCTTTCAAAATGAACAAGGCCCAGGATTCCCTGTACTCTTTCTCCAGGAGAAAGGAGCCCTTATTCAAGAGCCCAAAAATAGATGCAGCTGCTTCTCTGGCCCGCCAGGCGGTTTTTCCCACCGAGGGGGACTGTCACCCTAGCGATCCAACAGACAGGGGCGTGTACTCGGCACTAAGGGCAGTCGATTCCACCGCAGCTTCACTAAAAGTCAATATTGTGGCATCTTACGTCTCCAGGGCCCTCCTGGCGTGGATGCAGGAGGCCCAGGACCCCGAGCTGTCAGAAAGGAGGTCACAAAAGTTATCGTCCCGCATTTTCATGGCTACCGCCTTTCTGGCAGATGTGACTACAGATGGGCTATCTTGGTCAGCCAGAGCTATGGCCAATGGTATAGCAGCCAGACGTAGAGTATGACTCCGCTCTTGGCAAGGGGACACTATGGCCAAGAACCTCCTCACCTCTGCCCCTTATAAGGGAGCTAAGCTGTTTGGGGTGTGCCTCAAAAAGGTACTAGAGGAAGCGAATGTTAAGGACAAACCCAAGACCCTGCAGCAGGTGTCTGCTAAGAGGGGATTTTTTTGAGGCCACTCGTTTAGATTCAGAGGCTTTGGCACTCCCACCAGGAGAGGGCACTTTCAGGGCCACAGAGACTTCCTTTGCCTTTCAAGTAAGAGGCTTCAGAGGGGGCAGGTTTGACAGACGTAGGTCATGGGGGGCTAGCTCCTCCCAAACAAGACAGGAGGCCTGACTCTGCCGCTTCCCAGGTAGGATGCAGGCTACAACAATTCAGGGCACCTTGGGAAGAATCGGTTTCCGATGCCTGGGTCCTCTCCTGCATCTCAGACAGTTACCCCATAGAGGTAGAGCGCCCTCCAAGGCAAAGGTTTATTGCCTCACCAGTTTCCAAGAATTCAGAAAAGCACCTGGCCTTATTATCCGAGATCCACAGGCTCGTCGAAGTTCAGGCAATAGAAAGAGTACCGGAGCAGGAGCGTTTCTTGGGCGTTTATTCCATTTTATTCCTAGTAGCAAAGAAGCTGGGAAAGTGGAGAGCTGTTCTGGATCTCAAGGGCCTAAACAAAGTGGTAAAGAAGTGAAGGTTCAAAATGGAAACAGCGCTGTCAGTGTGCCGAAATCTGCAGAAGGGCGACTGGATGGCATCCCTGGATCTCAGGGAGGCATATCTCCATGTCCCAGTCTGGAATCCACACAAGAAGTGGCTCAGAATTACATACAATGGGGAACATTGGCAGTTCAGAGCCCTACCGTTCGGCCTCTCATCAGCCCCCAGGACTTTCACAAAGATCTTGGCCCCCCCCTGATTGCCAACCTTCGCAGCGAGGGCACTCACCTATACGCCTACTTGGGCGACATACTGATCAGGGGCATCTCCCCCTCCGCAGTGGAGAAACACCTGGACAAGAACATTTCCTACCTGGAGAAGCATGGCTTCATAATAAACAGAAGAGTCACTACGTACCGAGCCGCAGGTTGGAACATCTGGGTATTCTAATAGATACCTTCTCCGATCGAGCGTTCGTACCACCGGAACGGCAAGAGAAAATTGTGAAGTTGGTCAGGTTACTCAAACAGCGGGGACGCATGAGACTCAAGCAACTCGCGAGTCTGTTGGGCCTATTAGTTTCTTGCATAGGACAAGTGATGTGGGGCCGTTTCAACCTTCGCCCCTTACAGAGGCAGCTAAGAAGTTTTCAGAGAGAGCTCACACTCGGTCTCGATCCATGGGTCCCCATCCTATGGGAATTAAAGCTCTCAGTGTCCTGGTGGTTAGACCCAGAAATCTTCCAGGCAGGAGTGCCTCTCGGAACCAACCAGGGCAGTACTGACAACAGATGCCAGTCTCCAGGAATTGGCAGGGGGGCATTCAGGGTTCACTCAGCTCAGGGGCTGTGGTCCCAAAGGGACTCGGGCAGGTCAGTCAACTGCCTCGAACTCAAGGCCGTCTGTCTAGCATTGCAACAGCTGCTTCCGACGTTTCCATCTCGTCGCCTCCTCATATATACGGACAATGTAACAGCGAAGGCCTATATAAATCACATGGGGGGATCGAGGTCGAGAGAGCTGCACCGGGAGACGATTAAGCTTTTTGCGTGGGCACAGTCGCATCTAACATCAATAAAGGCTCTACGTATCAAAGGCCTGAACAACAAGCGAGCCAACTGGTTGAGCCGCCAGACTCTGAACCCTAACGAGTGGACCCTGGACAGATCCGTGTTCCAGCAGATCGTAGCTTGGTTCAGCCTACCTGTGATGGACCTATTTGCGACCAAGGAGAACACACAGGTTCCTTGTTTCATGGCTCAAAGGCGATGTCCAGAAGCTGAGGGTTTCGATGCTGTGAACTATCCTTGGCCCAGGGGCCTCTTGTACGCTTTCCCTCCGATTCCCTTGATCCAAAGAACCATAGCCAAAGCAATCAGGGAACAGGCACATCTTTTGTTGATCACCCCATGGTGGCCCAGGAGACCTTGGTTCTCCGAACTGATAGAACGCAGCCACTCTCAATATCACAGGACTACCACTTATTCCAACACTAATCACCCAGGGTCTAGTATGCTGCGCAGAGATACAGACATTAAAATTAACAGTGTGGAACTTGAGCGGGCAGCTCTGAGGGCGAGGGGCTACTCAGAGGCAGTGCTGAATACGATCCAGCGTTCTAGAAAGGCGGCCATGAGAAGAAGTTACCAAGCCACTTGGAAAGCGTTTGCTGTCTGGTCACTCCAGCTAGACAGGGACCCTACCAGGGCAGGGGTCGTTCAGGTCCTGGAATTTCTTCAGTTGGGTTTAGAGAAAGGGCTCAGAGCTAACACGTTAGCCAGGCAGGAAGCTGCCGTAGACTCAGTTCTTAGAGCAGGATAGTCTCTTCCCATAAGAATGTGCGGAGATTTCTTAGAGCAGCTAGGATTATTTCTCCCCCGGTAGTGCATAGGGTTCCTTCTTGGGATTTAAACTTGGTACTAGAAGCCTTGACTAAGCCTCCCTTTGAGCCCTTAAGACATGTATCTTTATATTTTATGACGTTAAAAGTTACCTTTCTCGTTGCAGTAACTTCAGCAAGGCGGGTCTCCAAGCTGGGTGCTCTGTCCATGGAGGACAACTTTTGCATATTCCAAAAGGACTCGGTCACCCTAAGGCTGGATCAGGCTTTCCTGCCAAAGATTAATACTGTGTTCCATAGATCTCAGGAAGTTATCTTGCCCTCATTTTGTCCCAACCCTACTCACCCGAGGGAGAGGGCATGGCATACTTGGCATGGCATGGACATGAGGCGAGCTCTTAAGACTTATTTAACAAGAACCAAAGGGTTCAGGCAGTCCTCTGCGCTGTTTGTGAATATCAGGCCAGGGTACCAGGGGTGCAAGGCTACTAAAACCCTGATATCTAAATGGTTAAAACAGGGTATCATTGAGGCTTATAGAGCAAGGGGTAAAATTCCCCCCCCCCTTCAAATCTGGGCTCATTCTGTGCGTAGTGCTGCCACTTCGTATGCCTTTAAGGCAAGAGCCTCATATGAATTGATCTGCAGGGCAGCTACTTGGGCCTCTATCCACACCTTTGTTAAACACTATAAGATTAATGTGTACCAATCTGCAGAAGCTGCTTTTGACAGAAGGGTGTTGCAAGCGGTACTGGAGTCCCCCAGTGCTGTTGGCTCCCACCCTTAACTGATTATCAGGAGGCTTGGGTACGTCCCAGCAGGAGGAGGTTGCAGAGCTATGAGGAAAAAGGAGAATTGGTAGCCTACCTTCGGTGAATTCCTTTCTCTCATGTGCTCTGCATACTCCTCCGACCCTCCCTGCCAAACAGCACGATTTAGGGGCAGGGGGTGGGGGACTGGTACCTTGCATTTGTTTAGGAAGTTCTTTGAGAGTTTTCATAGTTAGTTGTATCAGCAGGTTAGGATAGGTAGTGTTTGGGGGTTAACCATTATTTTTTCTAGTAATTATATTCGGAACGAGGATTCTTCAGCTTGCGAACGGACTGGCGAGAGAGCCGGGTAGCTCTGTTGACGCAGGCGCAGTGAGGAAAAATTGTATCCTCTGCCTCCTAGCGGTCAATGGTAGAACTACCCAGCAGGAGGAGTATGCAGAGCATATGAGAGAGAGGAATTCACCGAAGGTAGGCTACCAATTCTCCTTTCTATGTGAAAGACTCTCCTAAAAAGCAGAGGGAACTTATAGGGAGACAGTGCACACAGGTGTGAGCAGTTCAGGAACACTTTAGCAGCAGCCTCCAGTACTTTCAGTAGGCCTATAAGAACCCTTTATACCCAGGAGCTCAATTATACCCGAGCTGCTTGCAGGAGGGGCGGGATATAAATATATTAAATAAAGTAAATAAAATAAAATTAAGTGTTCAAGGTGCTCTCAAACGCAAGTATGAAAAATACATAGATATTCTTGTTCTCTGATCTGAATGATTACTTGTAACACTAAAATATTTTCAAATCAAATTATTTTTCCCCATGTCCTTTTGGAGCTATTTCTAGTAATAATTTGCAGTCCATAAATAAAGTCAACAGCATAGAAGTTCAAGCGTGCTGCTATTCATAGAAATACCTTCACCTACATGTCTAAATCTTTGCAGGATCCAGCCCTCCACTTGTAAAATCTTTGAGGCAAGGGTTTTGCCTCTTAATCTGACTATAAAGCAGCTACCATGCTGGTAGTATTGGGCTGCTGTTTCTTCTGATAATATAAAGTGATCAGTAGTGCAGCTGTTAGAATTTGGGGGGAGGATTTTGAACTTTAAGTTCTACTTATTTATTTATTTATTTATTTATTTAAAAGTTTTTAAGGAAATACTTGTTTTGCTAAACTTTATTTCTTTTTATGCAGTTGCTTTAAACCCACCTTTTGACAATACAGAGGATATTGTGCAGCAGAAGCAATTAACAATAGCCACACTGCTATTGAAACTACAGCAAAACATAGGTATGTATCTGTTACAGAAATATTGTGTTCTTCATTTGCTTCCCCAAATTGGGAATTATCTTGTGTAGGAACATGATAAAAAGCATATATTCTTTATTACCCCCCCCCCCCCGGCCTGCCTTCTGTATAATATTTCTATTTTACAAACAGCCTTAAATTAGAGGCAATGTCAACCTTTATTTGTTTAAATTTACATCCCACGCTTTCCCTAAGGCTCAGGGTTTTATAATCTTAGTTCTATATGATTTATTTTTTTCTTCCTTTTGGTCCAAGCAACATCTAAATTGACTATAATTGGGAATATATAGAAGAAAAAAATTAGGTTTTACTCTAGGTTTGGCAGAAATTTCCTCTCTCTGCTCAGTTTGGCCTTGATCCAAGGTCCGTGGTCCTTGTTTGCATTTGCATGGGCCTTGCGTGCAGCAACAAGGGAGAGAACCATATTAAAATGATAGGAAAATTGTGTGGACACAAAAATTGACTGGCAGAATCATGGCCGAGCATGAAATGAAGCTCTTTTTAATACACTTCTTTGTGTATTAACTTTGTACTTTAGAATTGTTTACATTTTTGTGTTTCCCTTTTGAAATAGGACCTTGCTTCTAAAAGTCAAGTTTTCTAGCATCCAATAAAATTACATAATCTCTTCATTAGGAATTATGGTTCCAAAGGATTAATGTAGTGAGGCACTGTCAACTACATTTCTGAACAATTCTGCACTTTAGGAGTAATGATTTGTGTAAATTATTGAATAAAATGCATAGGAATAACAGTATCTAAATCCAATCCCATTTTATCTGTAAGCCTTTGCATTAAGCAAATGTTTAGTGGTTACACTGAAGAAAGCATTCAGGAAAGTTCATAATATTTCCACTTTACCATCCTGTACCTTGCCTTCCAGTCCTGCTGTTTGTGTTCACTCACTGAACTGGATTTCCTTTGTCATTTTAGGTGTGGTAATAGCTGTTCTAGTTGGAATATCTGCAGCAGCCTTCTCCTTTAATTACTTCAGTGACTAGACTCCAAACACAACAGGATTTCTAATCATCCTGGCAACATTGACCAACATCCCCATTCACAAAAGATACAAGCCTCTGGATTTAATATGTTAGCAACTAAAATATGTTGTTTAAAAATGCCAATTAGGTGTGTTCTGAAATGTCATGATACATCCAGCTGTCTTGTTTCAGCATGCAAATACTGATACTCTACGTGAGAGAGGCTGACAGTAATTTAAAATTGCATTGCTGTCAGATATGACCCATAAAATGGCATTCTTTTCAGGAAGTATTTTTCTAATATGTACAATACCCTTTCCCTTCTACTGAGTAACAGTTTGATTGTAATATTTTACCACAGTATTTTTCAGGTAACATTCCCAGAATTTTATAAGAGCTTAAACATTTTCTTTCTTGAATTACACAGTATTGCAGCTTAGAGTTTCTTTTTAAAAGTGTATCAAATTCTTATGTTACACTTAAAGTAAAATCACAATTCTGTTACAGAATACATTTAAAGATCCTATTTTAGAGTCTTCCAAACTGATGATTGATGTAAGACGTTAAGGGGTTTAATACAGAATTTAATGAAAGAATTAAATCTCTAAGATGCATGGAGAATTTTTCCTCACTCATGCCCTTCTCAGGAATTGACTTACTGGTCCAATCCTGGTTTACTTTCCCTCATAAGAACCATATATAAAATAATTCCTCGTGTATGTTAAATGTTCAAATCCTAGATGTATAGCTGGACAGTCCTAACTAGTTACTTAACATGATACTTAATGAGTTTTTCAGAAATTGATGAGTGTCTAAGCTTTTTTTCCCCCATATTAGTGAGCAGTTTTCATGGTTTCATGAAGCAGTTTTTAAAAAATAAAATAAAAATAGTGGAATGCTCTTAAAATGAAAAATCTGTTACTCTCCTCCAACCATAGGGGAGGTGGAAGATTGAAACAAGATTAACAGAGGTCACCCGTATACTGAAAGATCTCACAATTCATATGGTTCTGAGATCCTATAGAGATTATAATACCAGATTATGGGCTCTGTAACTTAGTTGCTATTAGATACTAGCATGTGTAGAAAAAACCAGTTTCATAGATTTCCAGTAACTTAATTGGGGATAAAATAACAAAATTTTGAATCAAGGAGAATTCTTACTTGAAGATATAAAAAATTATTTTTTTGTAACCTCTCCCAATTAATATTTGAGAAACTTGATATTTTCTTTAGAAACCTACGGGTTTGTGATGGATGAAGAAAGTCCTCATGTGAACTCAAATTTCAAACTCACAGTCCTGTTTTGTTGTTCTAGTGGAGCAGCTTGCAGTGGGAAGAAGTCACTGTAAGAGTAGGAGAGGTATCGCCTTCCAGCAATTTTTTTGTATATATGCTACTTGATGCAATCTGGTGAATCCCACAGGCAAAAAAGTCTTGCTACTAAATAGCTGTATGAACCAGTTTAATAATGGAAAGAGTGTTTCAGAGTCATTCAATTTGAACAAAAACTCTTTTAATTTCAAAAAAAAAATCAGCACCAATAGTCTCCTCCTCTTCTCCTGGGAGAACAGTAGGAGGAAAAAGCCATTATCTCCTCTTACCCCCCTGTTGTGAGCAGACACTGTTCTCTCTTCCCACTTCTGGCTGCTCAGAGGAAGTAACCCTTTGTCTATAACTATATAAGATTAGAGGTTTAAATGCTTAAGAGATTTTTTCTGTTTGGCAGCGCTCAGCCCCCTAGGTTTGAAAGAAAGGGCAGGTCTGGCATCATGTTCTTCCTGAGTGTAAGGGGCGGAGACCCTAACTTTTGGCATTTAGCAATCCCCATATCAGAAATAAATTATTTTAGAACAAATTTTGTTGTGTTAATTCTTCCAAATAAGAAATCCTGTTGTTTCTTAATTGGAGGTGCCAAGAGAGAGTGTGGTTGCTGTATTGGTCCCATAGAGGTGAAGACAAGGCTATGATCCACAAACTTCTTATACCAGAGTAAGGGTTTTATTGAGACTACTTTGGAGTAAGTGGTTTGTGGATTGCAGCTGAAGAAGTTCAGATATAATTTATTTGTTTCCATCTCTTGTTTGGGGATGTCACAGAATCCTACATGCTTATGCAAATTCAAGACATCTAAATGAAGCAGAAATACTTTTCTAACATTCTGGTGCTTTCTGAAACTATTCTTTATTTATATAACATTTTTATCCCGCCCCTCCTGCCCTTTCAGGGCAACCCGGGGTGGCAAACAACAATATAAAAACAATTTAAATCAGTTAAAAATTCATAAAATGCAGGGGGGGGGGGGGAAACACAACCCTCCCCCTCGCCAAAGGCCTGGCGGAACAGCCAGGTCTTACATAAACGTCGAAACAGCAGGAGAGCGGGGGCCAACCAAGCCTCCTCCGGGAGCGAATTCCACAGCACAGGGGCGGCCACTGAAAAAAAACTAACATCGGTGGCCACCCACATCGCCCGGGGAACCTCCAAAAAGGCTCCCACGGATGATCTCAAGGGTCACATGGGGAGTGAGGTAGTCCCGCAGATAAGCAGGGCCCAGGCTGTGAAGGGCTTTAAAGGTTAGAACCAACACCTTGAACCTGGCCCGGTGCTTTATAGGCAGCCAGTGCAGAGATTTAAATTTGACAATGCATCACTATTTTTAAAAAAAAAATTAAATCCATGTTGTATACATTTTTAAAGGGTTTGCTCTCGTCTTTTCTCTGCATCACTTTGACCAAGTCATGTAGCATCTCTTCTGTTTCCATCACCCACTTGCATGTCTGTTTACCTGGGAAACTTTTTCTTGCCTCAGTATACCATGCTTGCATCCTCCTTTAAAACGCTTTTAATTTAAGACTACAAACCTTAGGGTGTTTTCAGACGTTATGGGGCCACTTGGCCCCGTACCAAAAACAACCCTTTCATTCCCCACCGGGGTCACCCCGTCACGGCATATCAGACGTGCCGGGGGGATCCCGGCGGGGAATCTGGGAGGGGACGGGGCCGCGCGATGCAACGTGCGGCCGCACGGCCCTGCCCCCTCCAAACAGACGTTCGAGCCACAGTGACCACAGGTGGGTATTCACCGTGGTTCACTGTGATCTCGTAACGTCTGAAAATACCCTGAGTCTTCCTTCTGAGTAAATTATTTCTTTAAAAAATAAACTAAAAACGATGTAGGCCGTGCCTATCTTTTAACTGGTTGCTTGCTTTTTAGATTCACTCTCCTCTCCCCTTGGTATTTTCTTCATTCAGGCTTTGATCTCAAGATGTGACCTAGTTAGCTTTCATGACTGTTGGTGAAACAGATGTGACAGTAGTCCAGCTTAGACCTCTCCAAATGGGTGGTCACCTGCCTGACTTATTAGGTTGCTGCTATATGTTCGCCCGCATCTGCAACCTGCCCCCCCCAACGGTCCCCACTCATGATGCCATACTGGCAAACGTGGATCCTGCCATGCAGGAAAATGCTTCCTGATGTGGATTAATATGCGCTCACATGTCCACCTCCTGTCTGTTAGGGTGCACACAGCCTCTGACGCATGTAGATCTGCCAGCACTAAAAGTGCCTAAAGTGGTTCAGGGAGCAACCGTGTCTCGGTGATGGAGCAGGGGGCAGAGCATGACTGGGAGCAATGCTTGCCCATCTGTCCAGTATGTCTCACAGAATCTGCAAGTGGCGGCTGTGTGTGACCTGGACTCCAGCGGGCTAATCTCTCGTCTGTTAATGCCTTGTAAAATGCCAAGCATTCAAGTGGGGATAAGAGCTCAGGTATTCTTGTCTGCCATGTCTTTACTTAGACCAAATCTGTCTCCCTTGACTCTTGCAATTTCCCTTTGTAAAACTTCTTTCCAAATTCTGATCTTTTTTTCTTTCTGTGAAAAATATATTTGGCTGTGATTACTTTTAGTATTCATGCAGTATCACAAAAAGAGGCCATGGAATATGGGCAAGAATTCAGTAACAGCAACAGAAGGTACAAAAAATAATACAATATACTTTTTCTAGAAAAAGAATAAACAATTAAGTTCAGTAATGCATGAAATTGAACTCTTTGTACCAGCAATATTCTTTCTCACAACCAAGGAGAATGTTAGGGTAGCAGGTGTAGGGATTTGAATGGAAAATGGATATACAATTTTTAAAAAGCTGTTTGGTTCTTTTCCACTGAATTCTTCTCTGAAATACTAAATCACATACTGTGAGGAGTAAGCCTGCATTGGCACGGTTGCTTGGTCTTCCATTGCTTCCAGGATCCCTGGTTTGTCTTGTTTCCAAACATCACAGTTCGATAGCATTCCATGGAACAGGTACCACCCAGATCTGCAACACACGCTAGAATAGACATTTACAAGGTTACATTTTGCATGCTTCGTGTCTAGGTCCTATGTCAACCTAGGCCCTTTTTAAATGGACTGTGACTGCAGGGGGATGGGTGCGCACACCGGTTGGCAGCGCGTGTGTGCACACATACATAAAGCAACCGCTGTTTTGGCCAGTTGTTGTTTTCTGCGTAGGCAACGGGTGGAGATGGGTGGGTTGTGGGGACATGCGCGCACACACCTGCCTGCTGCGGTGGTTAGACAGGTGGCACTCGCCTATGCCCACGAAGCAGACCTGCATGGGCATGCGTGGATCTCTCTCATGTAAAAAGGGCCCTAGGAACTAGACCCTTGACAAAAACCACCCAATGCTTGCAGTGTCTAGGCAAAAACTGAATGCATGGCAACCCTAATTGAGGTTATGGTGGGATCAAAACTAAGTATAAGCAAACACTGATGCTGTTGCGCAAAAGAAGAAAACCAACAATGACCTTTTTAGTTGCATCAGCAACAGCATTGTATTCAAGACAAAGTCATAATCCCAGCCGGTGGCCTGGGTAAGAGATGAGGGAAGGGGAAGCCAGGGGAGGAGCTGTGCGGGTGTCTGCCTGGCCTGATTGGATCCTTTCTCCCTGCAGGTATCATTTACACAGGGGCTGGGGGCCCTTTGGGCGCCCGCCAAAGGCCGACAGCCAAAAGGTGTTGCCCTTTGGCTGGGTCCGCTGTGCAGTGCCCTGTCCCCTGTTTGAATTGGAAGTGGCGCTGAGGGACTCCGGCGGCGCTGAGAACTAGAGGGGCCAGCCATCCGTTCTCCCCATCTCGAAGCTAATTGGTGACAAGCCGCGCGCCCGGGATCCTGGCTGATTGAAACATTGCGCCACCTGAAAGTGAGACCAGCGGCCCCCGGGAGCGCAGTCATAGAGGGAGGGCCGCTTAAATGATAACTAGGAAGCGCACTGGGACAAGCAAGGCTATGGACAAACCACTCTTCAAGCAGAGACTTCTTGCAGACTTTATGCCGACCACTTGGGCCCCCCACCAAGGGTAGGGGGAGGAAGGCCTCGAGTGAGGCTCCGATTGAGGTGTGTCAGACTTCAATACATGAAGATCAGGGCCCACCATTAGAGCCCTTATAAGTTCCTTACAGTAATTCTATATTGTCGCAACCAGGAGATAGAGACTTCCACGTACCAATTAGATGAGGGCAGAGATGCCCGGACCAGCAGCCAGCTAACAGAGGTGATATCCCTTCTGACTACTGCAGTTGGCTTATTAAAAGAACAGAAAACCCAGTGGCGCGCGGTACTTGAATTCATGCAGGAGATGAGGATGAGGAGGGATAGCCCGACTATGAATAGACAGAGTCCTTCTAGGTCAGGTGTTTTGGCCAGGCAAGAGGCATTAATCCCTCTGTCTAAACCATTACAGCCAGAGTCGAGCTTGAGGAATGAGTTGCACAGACCAAAAAGATCTTTTATTGGCCCTCTCCCCAGTACCGTGGATGCACAAGATACAATGCCTCGTAGGGCCCTGCAAGATAACTTGAGAGTGGTGCCCGGGGCTCTTTCCTTTTGTGTTAGGTCACTCCCCAATGGTGATTCACCCTCATGGAGGTCTAAGAAGGATATCCAGCGTCATCTTTCCACCATAGCGGGTGTCTTAATCCCCATGAGACACATCGGCAGGTATCAGTTACTGCCTGCACGAGGGAATTGCCAAAGACTTATAGTTTATTTTTGGAACAATGAAATACTACTGCGTTTGTTATGGCATATACCCCTGTTTTTTTTCTTGGGGGATTCAGGTGGGGGAGGTATTTGGGTGTGGGGGCTCATCAGTGTCTCCTCCCCTGGACGATACCATTCAGGGTGAGTCTCAGGGCGCAAACCCGAACTTTTGTTCCATGCATATAAATCCCAGGCAAGGCAAGTTGCCCCTGGGAAATGAACAGAATTTGTCAGGGCCTTCCCCTATCAATGAAAGGCTGCAGAAGTTAGCCATTGGGAAGCTACCTAGCTTGCCAGCCCAGGGAACAGGGGTTAGAGGTAACGAATTGGCAGTAGTAAAATCAGCCAAGGAGCTGGTAGCATTAACAGAAGAGATAGGGGTCTTGGTTCTAGAGGCCAGTGAGAGCTCTGTTCTAGATACCCAAGGGATGACGAGGGACTCAGTGAACCCCATTCAAGCCTCCCACCGCAGACATCTGGTGGGCAAGAACCCCCTCCGGGACACGAATCCCCAAGGCACTCCCAAAGCCCACTTGAGGCCGCGGGGGATTTATCATCTTTGAGCCAGCCGGGCAATTTAGCCCAAGGGACAGGGTTAGAGGTAAAAGGCCTTTTTTCTGCATTGCAGGATGGGTCTGGCTCCTCTTTGGCCCCTCTGGGGGGAGGTTGGGCCAATAATAATTTAGCATCACTCTCACAGCAACCAGGGGATCTACTCTCCGCTTGCTCAGGAATATATCTGGGTGGCACTCACATATAGACTCTGGCGATTTCTCTGCTTATCTTAGACAGCATCCGGTCCTTATGCTCCAGGAGACATGGGCAGTAGATGATATTTCACTAGAAGGGTATACTGTTGCTTCCCTTTTGGCCATAGTGACGGCAACAAGAGGTAGGGCTAGTGGCGGTTTGGCTTGCTTGGTAGCTGATAGCTTAGAATTTAAGGCACTGACAGAAATCAGACACCCTCTTTTCCTTCTGGGGATGGTATTTACCCTGGTGATGACCAAATATATGTTTTTGAATGTGTACATCCCTCCTGGGAAAGCAGGTACTTTACAATGATAAGATCTGGACAAAGCTAGAGAAAGCAATTAGCCAGGCCATATTCGATCACCCCAAAGTTCGTTGTGTCCTGGCAGGTGACTTCGGTGCAGGACCAGGTCTGGGAATGATATCTTGCTCCCGCAGCAGGACGTTGTATCCAACTTATGTCTGACATCGCCCATCCAGGCTAGGGCTTCTAAGGACCTGAAGATGAACCCCTCTGGCATAAGATTTACCCAGATGATGGCGAGCCTAAATTTCATTCTCAATGGCACAGGCCATCAAGACGCCCAAGGGGAGTACACATTTATTGGCCCCCAGGGGTGCAGTGTGGTGGACTATGTCCTTGTTACTCCCAAGCTATACGATAGCGTGATCCACTGGGACAGTTCTGGGAGTCACTGCTGGCCTCAGACACATGTGCAGAAATGAGAAACCAACTGGTTCATAGTTTAGAGGATGGAAGAACGGTCGCTGCATATAATAGGTTAAGCTCCTTTCTGGGCTTCCAACTTCTTGAGGCTGCCACAAAAGTAGAACGCAAACCCTATAGCCATCTATCCCAGACATTGTTTGTCTCTGAATGCCGATGGGCCAGGAGCAGGGTAATTCAAACATATAAAAGCTATCGGTCTGAGGCTTTATCCTCCCCTCCGGACCAGTATTTGCAGCAGAGAAAGGAATATAAGATCCTCCTTCGGAAAAAGAAGCACCTCTATATTGATGTAAAATGGCAGAACCTCTTGACAGCAAGTAGTACCAAGGATTCTAAAACCTTTTGGCAGATAATAAATGGAACAGTTGTGGGGCCAAGAGCTGGCCGTCTCAAGTGTTCCCACAAGTTGGGTTGAATTTGTAGAAAAGACGCAGGCAGATATAGGTGAAAGGAGTATGCCATCTATGGAAATCAGGCTTCCAGATCAGGCTGTTTCTGACTGGCCCCTGGTTTCCATACAGGAACTGGGCCATATTCTGGAGACATTCTCCAACGGAAAAGCTCCTGGACCAGACCTGATCCAGGTGGAGGCCATTAAATTGAACCAGGATTGGTGACTTCCGATTCTCGCCCATCTCTTCACCAGTATCAACAGCTATGGGATTCTTCCCCTGGGTTGGACCCAGGCAATAGTAATTCCCATATAAGAAAGGCCCCAGAACGAACCCAGCAAATTATAGACAGATCAGTCTAATAAATGTAATTGGCAAGATATATGTCAAATATCTTCTGAACAGACTCGTAGAATGGGCTGAAACTGAACAGGTACTTCACCCCGAACAGGCGCGTTTTTGAAAAGGAAGGTCCACTGTGGGGCATTGCCTTGTGCTACACCATTTGATTGAAAAATATAGGGACGCCAATGGGAAGCTATATGCCATCTTCTTAGATCTGAAGGCCGCATTCGACTCCGTGGATAGGCCACTGTTATGGAGCAAGCTTGTCTCAGTTTGTATTGATAATAGGCTTCTTCAGTTAATCCAGGCCTTATATACAGACACCACTTCCCAACTCAAAGTAGATGCGGATGACCTTACTCCGGATGTCAGTCATAAAGGGGGTGAAACAGGGCTGTGTGCTTGCGCCAGCCGTGTTTAATCTTTTCATAAATGACCTAATTCCGTTGATGAAGCAGGAGAGGTTCTTCCCCCCAAAATTGTCATCCAATCCAGTGGGCATCCTCCTTTATGCCGACGATCTGGTGATCTTATCCCAGACCAGGATAGGGCTGCTTAGACAGCTGCAGACTATCCTGGGCTACTGTTGTGATAATAGCCTCATAATTAACTATCCAAAACCAAATGTAGTAATTTTTGCAGGAGGCACCCGAACCTTTGGATGGTCAGTAGATGGTGCCTTTTCCCAACAAAGTAAGACCTATAAGTACCTGGGGTTGCATTTTGCTGCCAATGGAAAATGGAAAGAGCACTGTAAGTGGGCAGAAGTTGCGGCTAAGAGACAGATGCTCACAATACTTAGAATGTTTGCAGGGACAGGGAGAAGGAACTTGGACATGGCACTTAAGGTGTTCGAAATAAAGGTAAGAGCATCCCTCTTCTATGGGGCAGAACTATGGGACCACATGACAGATACAAATTTGAACACTCTCCAAACGAGATTTATAAGAGAACTAACCAAGGCCCCAAATGGGACGGCAGCAGCCATGAGACTGGAGGCCGGCACCCGAGCCTGGGCAGCAGTGGCCTGGGAGCAGGCGGCCCTACTTTGGTTAAAAGCAAGCAGGGCACCTGAAAACAGCTTGACACGGCTGGTTCTTTCTGACATCTTTGAGAGCCCATGGCAACTTGCCATTACTAGATACTTGTCATCCTGCGGACTCTCGCGAGAGCATTTTAGAGGGGAAAATTTACGAAGTGGCTAAGCGAGAGATAATCTCAAGGGACATAGCCAGGCAGGAAGATATGGTGAGAGTGGCAGATTCCCATCATCTTCGGGGATATAGCCAGTTGCCGCCCCCCCCCCCCCCCCCGATGGGCCAGACCACACATTACTTTGCAATGGCGGCCACATTTAGGGAGAAACACCTGTTCCTTTGTGCCAGATTTAATGCCTTACCCACGAATATACTTGTGGGGCACTTTGAGGGCGTTCCCTATGGGGATCGCCTATGCCCATACGATGCCTTGGCAGTAGAGACCACCTGCCATGTCCTATTTGAGTGCCACCTATATGATTCAATCCGCGCAAAGCATCTGGATTCTCTTATATTAAAGTGGACAGGTGCCACTGGTCTCTATATGACCCAGGCAGCTCTTACTTATTCCTCCCTGGAAACAACCAGACAAATCATGAGATTTTTGCTAGTTGCTATGGAGATTAGGAGAAAGTTTCTTTCCTTCAGGCCCATAATAGAAACAGACTGACGAGTTAAATATGTGCCCCTGCCTCTTCTATCTTGGAGCACAAGCACCATGCCTAGTGGCTTTAGGATTAATGGAGACCGAGATTGAGGTAAGGACAAGGACTGCAAGGCAGATCTGCAGATTTTATGCTAGTATGTCACCTGTATGTTAAAGTCTGTATTTGTCTTGTTTGTCATTTTATTTGTTGTTGTATGTTTGACAATGAACTATGGTCACGTCATAATAAACTTGATTTGATTTAATCCCAGTCACATTTGCCAGAGGCTAAGACTAGTGCCCGTGTGCTTGCCTCATGGTGTATCCCACTTAGGATATGGTGGGGGACACACATCTTGGTTTGGGACAGATAATCTCACATTCTTCTTTATATACACACACCTCAAAGTTACCCCCTCCCCACATCCCTCAAAAGCCAGAGACTCAGGCTTCTCCCCTGGTACAGTTAACCACTATCCATTCCTTCCCTCCCTGCAGCCAAGCCCACTGGCTCCTTTTTCCTATAGTTCCCCACCCCCAAGCCAGGATCACAGGCTCCTTCCCCATTGCATGTATAGCCTAAAGAAGAAAAAACTTTAGAGGTGAGGAAAAGGGGAAGATAACCGGTTTTAAATTTGCAAAAGGGTGCTGTATTCCTGATGGTTAGAGCTGAAACAAGTGCTCGCAAACATGGGGAAACCCATTGAATTATGCTGTACCCAAACTGATAATGTTGGTTCGGGTAATAGCAGTTATCCATTTGCACTTCATTGGGTATCCCCTTTGGTTATTTTGATTTGGATTTATAGCATTCCAGTCTTTTTGGTTACATAATTCGAGCAATATTGGCGCTAGTTAGTTTGCATGTACAATCACTGAAAATGACATAGCCAGAATACTAAAGTGACTGGGGAAAAACCAAAAACAGAATACCCCAAAAACCTGGATATGCGGCTACCCATTTTGGTAACAATTATTATTTGGGTAGTTGAAGTGCTAGCTGAAAACATGAATCACCCGTTTGGCTAAAATAAACCACTATCTGTTTCAACCAACTGTTTTCTGTGATCACTGAGCATAGCACAAGAGATAATGGGCTTAAATTGACAGGAGTAAGTAGGAAATCCTTCCCAATATTTATAAACAAAAAAAGCTAGGTAAATGAACAAATAAACTATAGGTCATTGTGGAGTGCCAATCATTGGAAAAGATAGGGGATAGGAGATGGTGATTATTTTTAAAAAGAGATTAGATAAATATATTTCAGAGATGGTTTTTAACTAGTTTAGTTGCTTCTGCTAAGGCCATGGAAATTGCTGAGCAGATGTCCAGCCCTTCAATTCTGCAATCCCATAGTTCAGGATTGATTTTATGGTATTTTAGCATTCTCCCTTTCTACTTCAAATGAACATTCCCAGTGTATGTTTGTGTTAGTGTTACTTTTGAAAGGCAGCATTTTAAATGAGGCATAATACAAATTTGAGTGATACATTTTGAACCTCATATCCATCTCAAAACTGAGGGTTATTGCCGAGGTAGATTCTCCTATAAAAATGAAATGATTATCCTTAATGTCAAAATACCTTGCCTACGTGAGTTTTACAGTTGGCAAGGACAGCCCGAGAGATGATCCTTTCCTGTGAGTCTATTTTCTGAATCCAGACATTAAAGGAGAAATAGGAAACCTGCAAATACAATATTTGAGGCAAGGCCATTGCAGGCTTGTTCAGAAAAGGAGTTATTTTATTGAGCTTAGTATTTATTGTGTAACTTTCTGACAATAGTTTTGCATTTTACCAGTCTCCACTTGTTGAATTAAATAAGAACTTGATTCATATTTGTTGTTTCACTGACTCTTGGAAAGGGACCATTTTTTATCCACCTGTTTATTTCCTATTAAATAAATCATCCAGCTCTTCATTCTTCCTTGTAGAGCACTGCCAAGAATTCTGTAATGACAGATGAAGGATTATTTTAATAGTACTGTGCCTAATGGATTTGTGTCAGCTTTAACTTGTCTCTTTTAAAGCTTGGGAGTAGACACTGAGGAAATAAAATAGCTTGAGGTGGAACACCTGGCTTAAAGCAACAATCACCTGAAAAAGGGGTTTCCCTTCTTGCGTCAGAGCTACCTCGTTCTCAATCCAAGGAAGACAGCTAAGGGTGATGCTAATAGGTAGGGGCAGCCGATATGAGAATGCCCTCACCTCCCTCAGACCTCTGCTGTTTGGGTGAAGGTGGTGGGCCAGGTAAAGAACAAGGGCATAATTTTCAACCATGCTCTATCCATGAAAACCCAGATATTGGCCGTGGTTCAGAGATGCTTTTTACAGCTACACAATTTGCACAAGCTACCGCCTTGTTTATCCTAGGCTGCCCTTGCCACAGTGACCATGAAACTTGATGATTGTAATTCCCTCTTCCATTGCTTGCAGCTTGGTCAGAATGCAGCAGTTGGCTTCCTACTGCTTTGGGCAGCCGGGATCATATTATGCCTCCCCTGTGTTCTTTTCATTGACTGCCTGTAGAGTGATGGACTGGGTTTAAGATTGGGCTGCTGTTTTTTAGGACCCTGAACTGTTTAGTCCCTGGCTATGTTTGAGACCTGCTCCTGGAGCCTTGCCCTGGAGGTCAACTGTGCTCAGAATGAAACCACCTGCTGTTTGGGGATCATGCCTTAAGACAGCAGGCAATTGGGCCTTTCCTGTGACGGGCCCCACAGTGTGGAACTCGCTCACTCCAGATGTCCCTTTCAATTCCTTCCTTATTTAAAAAGCACCTGAAAACATATTTCTTCAGGTGCTTTTAGAATCCACTGCTGGTTTCCCTTAATGTGTTTTCTCCTCACTTTTAAATTGATTTTAAATGGATTTGTATTTTTAAAGGATTTTACATTTTTTGAATTGTGTTGTGAAGCGCTCTGAGCACCATTTGGCGGTGGGGCACACTATAGAAATATTATTATTATTTTATTATACTATATGCAGATGGTGTGACATCACCCCCTCCCCCTTCTGGAGGGGGAGGCTCACCTCTCTGGTCTAGGCTTTCATTATTTGGTTGAGAAGATCAATTTTTCTGCAGGTGTCAGCTGAAATCGGAGAGTGAGTCCACACAAAACAGCTACTTTGGAGAAACCTTTAGAAAATGGAAACTACCCCAGCCTAACTGGTTTGCCTCAAAGAGTTTAGACAATGAGCAGGCACTTCAGGGTAAAATCCCCTAGTAACTCCCTTACCACACAATAGTATATGTGAATGTGGTGAGAGGGTTCCTTCTCATTACTTCAGGTCTTAAAATAAAAAACGACCTTTCTCTTGGTGCCTTAATGGTGTCTTCAGTTCCTCAGTTG
Source organism: Sphenodon punctatus (assembly GCA_003113815.1). Lineage (NCBI taxonomy): Eukaryota > Metazoa > Chordata > Lepidosauria > Sphenodontia > Sphenodontidae > Sphenodon > Sphenodon punctatus. Next base: position 400,129 of record QEPC01000823.1, on the reverse strand, counting down.
GAAAATATAGTTCGGACTTTTGGGGTTAGGATACCTTTTTTTTTTTTTTTTTTCAATTGCTTCATGAACACTTTTGAAAGTCTAGCCTGCAGCAGCTATATGCATCTCACCAAAGTTAACAGAAGGACTCCTATTGCCTTCCATTGGTTTTGGATCAAGGCCATTGATAGTTTGTTCTATTAGAGCTCTGAATCTTCATTTTTGTCATTCAAGAATCTTGCAGGCAGCAACTTAAAATCTTCGAGTCAAATCCTGCCTCTCATTTTAGCCTTTCCAGCAGAAATTTTGATGAGTCCTCTCATCAAAGCTTTGTTTTTAATGTTGATTAGTCACTGCCAGTTCTTTTGAGGGTGGTTGCTATTCATACATGAAGACTATGTTGGCGCCATGGAGATGGTTCATTCTGACAATTATGGGTTAAAGGAGAAATCTTGCTTAAGCATGCTCGGCCTGCCTGTCTGTGAAATTTGAGTGTGGTGGGTTAATTCTTATAGGGAAATATAAATAAAGCTTCTTACAATTTGATTGTTTTTGGAGGAAAGAACATTATATGCACTTCCCCATCTCTGTCCTTCCCTTTGTCCATGATGATGTATCATCTTAGGCTATGGCTGTATTGCACATTTTTTTCCTAAAGGAGAAAGAACCCAGTGTCTACTGATTATGGTTATAAAAGTATTTGTATATGGGTTTGCCCCTTGTAGTAGTAACTGTTGCTAAAAACAGCTTCCTGAGAGGAATGGAAATAATACAGAAGGTCAACAGTAGTTACTTTTAATTTGCAGGAAATGGAAAGGGGTGGGAAATTATACACACACACAGCAAAAAGGGGCCATTTTAGAAGTAGGTTAGGCTACTTTATTTATTTATTTTATTTATAAATTTATATGCCGCCCCTTCCTGCTACAAGCATCTCGGGGTGGCTAACAACATGTTAAAACATCCAGTAAAACAGTTAATTTTAATTAAAACCTACCCCACCTTAAAAAAAAACCTCCCTAACCCAACCCACCCATCCCATCTCCCTCGGCAAAGGCCTGGTGGAACAGCCAGGTCTTACACTATCTACGGAAAGAGGGGACGTCAACGGACAGGTGGACCTCCAACAGGAGGGAGTTCCACAGCTGCAGCGTGGCCACTGAGGATGCCCTCCTCATGGTCGACACCCGGGGGACTTCAAGGAGGCCCAAGGCTGATCCAGGATCCGGAGGGTGAGGCAGTCCTGGAGATAAGTGGGGCCCAGGCCGTGTAGGGCTTTAAAGGTCAAAACCAACACCTTGAATTGAGTCCGGAAGATTATTGGCAGCCAGTGCAGAGAGCAAGCACTGGAGTAATATGCTCGCGTCAGCCCGTCTCCCTCAGGAGATGAGCCACCACATTCTGCACCAGCTACAGTCTCCAGACCATCACCAAGTGCTACTCTGCCATGTGTAGCTATGGGGGAGGATTTGACCAACATCATCACATTTGATAATTCTTGGGACTTTCATGCCCCACAATTTATACAAATCACAGCCTTGTGTCATTTAGATTTTATGTGGAACAGGCATTGTAGCTTATTTTGCAGTGTGAAAGACACTGAATTTTACTGTGGATTCAAATATGAAGTGATTTGGTTTTGAAAATGTAGATGCATCAGTTATTTATACATCTTTCATAAGTGAGACGGGTTTAAATAGCGTAGCCAATATATTTAGTGCATTTAAGTGATCAGCTAGGGTTTTCCTGTTATGGTCCCCTATTTTGAGAATTCACTAATTCAGAGCCTTTGATGTGTGTTTAGTTTGAGTTCTCTGGCTCCAGCAGTGAGAGCTAGGGATTTCCCCAGCCCTAGCAGAAGCAGCAGGGGATTTCCCCAGGTCCCGCCCTGGTAACAGTAGCAAGGGATTCCAGCAGAAGGGTACAACCCCATCCCCAGCATGTGGGACTCCTCCCCTGATTCCAGTGTGATTGGGGGTGGGGGGCAAGGTAGTGCTCTCGGGACTGGGTGACCCTGTTCCAGTTAGGGACCATTATTTTATTTTATTTACATTATTTTTACCCTGTTTCTGCTCATGCAGCTCGAGGTGGCTTACAAACATAATATAACTTAAAATATCACTAAAAAAATATCATAGAGAGCACAAAAATCATAGAACCAATCAAAAGGGGAATAGCATAAAATACAAAAAACCCTACCTCCCTTCCCCACACCCCATCCCCACCCTTCACCCCATATCCCTCACCAAAAGCCTGGAAGAACAGCCAGGTCTTGCACTGACATCAAAATGAGGTGAGGTCGGGGGCCTCCGCCAGAATGGAGTTCCACAGCCTAGGTGCAGCTACCGAGAATGCCCTCTCCATCGTAGCCCCCAAGACCACCCAGGGGACATCAAGAAGGGTGCTCCTGCCAGACTGCAGGGGTCAATCCAGGACACCGAGAGTGAGATGATCCCAGAGTTAGACAGGGTCTAGACCATGTAGGACTTTATAGGTAAGTACCAAGCTCACAGTGACCCATCCCTGTAAGGAGGCGGGCCGCTGCAGTCTGCACTAGCTGCAGTCTTCGCACCATCACCAAGGGTATCCCCACCTAGAGCGCATCGTATATATAATGAACCTGGTATATATGGATTCAACCCTGCATAGAAATATTAGTGTTTTAATTTTGTTGTTCCATTGGGAAACCTTATAACTTTAAATTCATGTGGAAAACTCTTTGAATGATGGCAAGTGAAATGTAACTAATCAAGGGCCTGATGGCCAAAGTTTTGCCAATGAAGATTTTGTATCAGAAACCACCAGCCATAAGAATGAGAGGACTAAAAGTCCTCTACAGGAAGAACACCTAGGCTGCTTGCCCACATTGCCGGGGAAAACTTATGAGAACAAAACTCACAGTGAGAAACTAATGCGAAGCTTGGAACGTGGGCACAGAGTTAAAAACACCATATGACGTGTCTCACATTGTTTTCAATCACGAATAGCAGGGTGCAAAATCCAACCCTGCCATGTGTGATTGAAAACAATGCAAGACACCCTGTGCCCTCGTTCTAAACTTCACGTTCTTCTTGTAGGTTTCCTCAGGTGCGGTAATATGGGTAAGCAGCTGTTGTGTATTCAGTGAAAATTCTGCATTCTGAGCATTTGCAGGATGGAACAAATGAAACAGCGATGTAGTATTGCTGACCATGTTGAATGTACGTTACTCGTAGCATCACAGAATGTGTAGGACTGGAAGGATCCTCAAGGGCTATCAAGTCCAACCCCTGTTTCAAGGCAGGATTCTCTATACCTAGCATCATAAACACATGCTTATCCAGCCAAATTTTTAAATCATCTAAGGAAGAAAATTTCTTACCCTCTTTAGGCAATCGGGGTCCAAGCATAATTTCTTTAGGCCTAGTACAAATTTGTAACACGGGCCTCTGGCCACAAACCCACCAAATCTCATGAGTCATGAAAGAAAAAAAATTCTATTTTATTTCTGAAATTACATAAATAAACTTATGTAGTTCTTGAGAGAACGTCACACAGGGAGGTATGCATCTCTCTGTCTCTCAAATAACCAGTCCTAAGCCATGTTCATAGTACAGAAGAGGCAGGACTCTCGCAATTGCGACTGTCCTCACGGGAATTAGCACACATAGGAAAGCGCTATTCCACTTTTATCCCACAAGAACACCTATCCTTATCAAAGCTCTGTTCTTATCCCACAAGAACACCTATTCTTGTAAAAGCTACATTTGGGGACCCAGTCATGCGTGAGTGTTCTTGCGTGTTCCCATATGTGCTAATTGCCATGAGAACAGAGCCACAATTGCTCTGACAGAAGTTTCCCTGCCTCCCCGATAACATATGAAAGTGGCCCTAGAGTTTCCTGTACAAGCATGCGGTCTCCCCCCCCCACCCCCCCCCCCCCCTTCTGTTCTCTAGAAGAGGGCCTGGGCCAGCAGCTCGCTGTTCAGAATGTTGCTTGTTGTGCTCCACTGCTTCTGATTGGCTCCAGCAAATCTCACAAGATCTGGACACCCCATAAATGTATAGGTACAGGGAAATAAGTTTGTAGAAACATCCTCAAGCATCTACAATTTAGCCTCTCTTTTTTCTCATGGTAATGGACTTGCCCCAGTAAAGTATGCGCATCCCTCCCACCCCCATGCCTGGGTCCTGTAGGCAATATATTCCATTGCCCAATTCTTAAAAGTTTTAAGGGGTTTTTCCTACGATTTAACTGAAATCTATCTTTCAACAATTTGAACCCATTCTCTGGCAGTGGACAATAGCTTTCTTTTTACGGCAATCTTTTATATGTTTGAAAACTGCTATGTCCTCCCCACCTCCACTCTTCATTGTCTGTCTGTCCTCTAAGATAAGCATTCCCAGTTCCCTCATTCTTTCCTCATATGACTTGCATTTTGGTCCCTGTTTCATCTTCGTTGCTCTCCTCCAGTCCTTTCTAGTTTATCAACATCTTTCCTGAAGTGCAGTGCCCAAAACTAACCACAATACTCTAGCTGAGGTTTCAGCAGTGCTAAGTCACCTAATTACTTCCCGTGTCTTGGGCACAATGCTTCTGTGATGCAACCCCAAATGGAATTTGCCTTTTTTGCAACAGCATCACATTGTTTACTTTGTGATCCGCTATAACTCCCAGATTCTTCTTTGCAGCGCTATTGCATAGCCAGTTGTCCCTCATTTTTATACCTTAGCATCTCTCTTTCCATTCCCATGTATAATACTGGCATTTGTGGGTTTTTCCTTTTGTCAACCACCAAAACTGCCACTGTGACACAATCCATTGGCAAATGTCCAAAATGTGGAAAATCTGTGTTTTGTTGTGTGTGGTGCCGAAACACTGGGCATTTTTAGACACACATTAAAGTTCCGGAGGTTTCAATCTTCTGGGTTTACAAGTCCACAAGTATGTTCCGGATGCATTGTTCATACACGCTGCCCCGAGGCAGTTCCTGGATGCATTTTTCACACAAACCCTGCCCTGAGGCAGCCTAAAGTAGCCGCAGCTGTAAACGTGACAGGCTGCCATGGAAACCAAGTGACCGCAGCTACCTGGAGCAAAGCAGTTTACCAGGAGAACCTTTTACACACAAAAGTTCTGGGAGAAGTTTCACGCAGAAGTTCAAAGATCCGGATGTTTAAGATCTGGGTGAGTGATTTAGAGAGACAAAGTTCTGGATGTTACAACAAACCTCCAGGAGAAATGTGTGTCTAAAAACACCCAATGATAGATTCCAATGGTTTAACTCTGAAACAAATTTTAAGGATGTTTTCATGGTGTGAATCAAACTAGATTTTCAGCATACTCGCCCTTTGTCTCCCCTCGTAGTGCTTTTGCTTCCTATAGTAGCCCTTGTAAAATTTCCAATTTTAATAGTACATTTAAATTAATTTGAAACTGTTTTAGTAAACACACTATAGAGATCGCTGGGGTACAATTTAATGGAACTTATTTTTCTTTAAGCTTTATTCATATTAATTTAACACCAAAATATAATACTTCAGTAATTGCGTTTTAAACCAATATCTATGTTTCAAAAACATGATACAATACCACAACAAATAGCATCTGATAAGGTTTACCTTAGGCAAGATGTTAGAGCATTTTCTAGAGGGTAATGCCTTTCAACAATAAACTAACTCCTGTATTTACACAATTATTGAAAGTATAAAGGTAAACATCATTACGTGTACCCTATTTTTCTTATGTGATTTGTGAATGTGCAGAACCCAGAATGTTTACCTGCAAAAATCCTTATTCATTATTTCTACATTCCCCTGGATGATCATGATACTTTTCACACACAGACAAAGAGAGTAGAATTTGATCAGTTCAATTCTTCTCTTTTTTAAAATAAGAGGCAAAGCTCATTTTGACTTTAGTATCCACAAGATTGGACCTCAGGGTTTTGTGTGTGTGCGCTACTAGTTTTTACAAAGACCACCGGTACTTTTCACTAACTTTGGTATTACCCTAGACTTCATAGGAATAAGTATGTACAGGACTGGCTGTTTTATGTGTTTAAAGTTCACATACTGGCAGTTTTAAATAGTTATACATTTTGCATGTAAAGTGTTAAGTACATACAGGTTTCACTAAATGAACATGGGTCCTGCTGAGATCCAATTGCAAATATAGGCTACAATCCTCAAGTCGCTAACTCTGGGATAGTCTCATTGACTTCAGTGGGACTGTGGAGTAAGCGGTTTGAGAACTGCAAGCCCTGGAGGAGAAACAGAAGATAATGGAGTACTCTCGTTTTTTAATTACTCAACATCGCGTTCACCCAGGTTGCCATTTCCAAGTACTGGCAACTCCTTTTCAGGTAGCAGGCCATACTCATTCAGGAAAGCTTCCACATCCACTGCAAAAAACTCCTCACTGAAGCGTTCAGTAACACTAATGAAATTGCTTAGAAGCTCCCCACCCTTGTAGACAAGCAGTGTTGGGAGCACATCAGTTGAAAAACGGTCTCCAGCCCCTGTGTTGGAGGCCTTGATCTTACAGAACTTCACTGTGGAGTGTTCTGCAGCGAGGCAAGTTAAGCTGTTGTTTAGTGCCTCACAGCCCTTGATGCCATCTTCATAAATGTGGACGATGACTGTGGTGGTCTTCCGCTCTTTCTCAACAGTTTCCAGGAACTGTTCCCCATTCTGTAGCTCAGACAAGAAGCCATATTTGGGCCCGAAGCTCAGCTTCTCGTGCATATCCTGCATGCAGCGCTTGCGGTATTTCTGTAGTCAGTTTTCATCTTCTTTTTCATCATGGATTAATTCGTATTACTGCATGCTCATCTGTGAATGTTGAGAGAGTAGTTAACAATAAGTGGCCCCTTTCCTATGTTGAACAAGAAGCTGGGGACATGATGTATGTCTGAAGAACCCCACATGAAGGAAACCTGGGGCATTAGAACAATTTCCTTCCCTGGTTTCCTAGAACTCTCTCTATTCTCACTTGCATACAGAAGCTAGTCAAGACCTCTGTCAAGTTAAAACTAACAACAGACGTTTAGCTGTTGCCATAAAGAAATAACTTAAAACTCGACACTCTTTACACCATCCCTCAGGCTTCAGTTCTAAACCCACTGAAGTCCAGGATAATATTCCTATTATTTTTAATGGCTGAGGATTACACCCTGACTATACGACTCCTTTCTATGTTTAAAATAACCATTTTACTGGCTTGGCTGACGTGTGTGTGTGAGAAATCCTGGAATTATAAATATTATAATTTTGCCACTTGCAGGCAACATATATTCTATTAATTGTTATATAATAATGATAATTATTATTATTAATAATAATAATATTTTACTAATATGTTTTGCCACTTGCAGTGTGAAATGCTAATCAATCGTGCATATAGGTAGCAGAACCTTGTCTTTTGTTATGTTTATAAAAATCCGTTGCTGAGCAGTTTTTAAATAGGCCCAAAGTTAGGTCTCAGGTGTTATTTGCAACCCTTCTCACATCCAGAATGGTTGCTAACCATTCAGCTACCCATCACAAATCCTTCTGAGATAAGACAGAGGTTTTAAATTCAGTTGCCAAGATGGGAGGGGGGGTTGGCTCTGACTATTACACCACTACTTTTCCTGCTGTTCTATACCGATTCGCTTTATTTGTTTGTGATTCCATTATTCTACTTACCTTACGGCTGAATCTCTCTCTGGTGTCTTTATCCTCTTTACTGTGAGATCTATGAGGTGAAGACATTTGTCTGAGAATCTCTTTCTTGCTCAGAGGAAGGGAATCTCTGTCTTCACTTTCTAATTTAAACTTTCTCCAGTCATTAATCACACCCTTGGGTCCTATGGGAGGGAAAGTGTTGTTAGGATTATGGGTTTGTTTCATAGTGCCTGAAGGATAGGTTACTTGAACATAAGTGGGGCATGGGCCATATCTAGCCAATGCTTGCCACCTGGGGCCCTAGTAGATAATTGTTCAACCCTGATGGAGGGTAATTAGCCCAAGGGTACCAGGCAGCTTGGGTGATGAAGTAGTCACTGGGTATAAGAACAGAGGATCCCAATTGGGTGGAAGAAGACCAACAGGGTGGAGGAAGGTTCTACCCAGGAACCAGCTGTGTGTGCATTTTTCCAGGTCAACTAGTCACCCAGAGTAAGCTGGAGAATGCTGTTGAGCCCCTTTTCTGCAAGGAGCAACATCAAATCCTTCAAGGGTGTAGGCAAGGGAGCTGGTATCCCAGCCCTGGTTTGTGGCATAAGAACTTGCAGGGTTCATAGGGGTGTTAAGTCTGGAGATACCCTATACAAGGTGGGTCCAGGAGTAGGCCAAAGATGGAACACCCAATTTTTGGAACAGAGTGAGAGACAGATTCTTGGGCTTAGATCCAAGGAGGGGCGGGGGCAGGGGATCCAGCTTAGACTAGGAGATCCAGGAAGTGGGAGCTGGGACCAGTGAGGGTACCAGTGGTCTTGCAGGGGCTAGGCAGCAGTGGGTCCCTAGCTAGAGATGGGGCTAGCTAAGGCGTGAGAACCTGGCCGGCTGTCCTGGTGGGGCCAGGTCCAGAAAGCACTCCAGGAAGACACCGAGAGGACCAAGGAACCCCAGCAAGGTAGATTGCTCAAGGGCCTTGGTGCCTGGGGACAAAGAGATCTGGAGAAAGCAAAGAGGATTATCATGGCTTCACATCTAACCCTGAATCTCCAGGCTTTCAAACATCATTCTGGGCTTAGGGTTAAGCCAACAATTCTCAGGGTCAGTCAACTATCATCTTATACTTTATTTGCCTTTGTATACACTGGAGGATGGAGAGGGAGCTGTGGAGCATTATCCAGAGCCAGTTGCCCAGGGGAACAAGTGGGAGATGTGACACTTACCCTGGGAGAGTGAGAGTCTCTTGGTGCATGGCCATGGGGCTGCCCATCTATCCTTGTTCTCCCCCCGGCTCCCCAATGCCATGTATCCTGTGCCTGTCTTATTTTTGTTTAAAGAAATTTAAGAAATATTCATATAAATTTACATGAACCAATGGATGCACATTTATTCAAATTAGCACCATCAGGGTTTCTTCCCTGGAAGAAGTGGCAACACTACTAAGGACCTGGAGTACCAGGTACCAGAGGGAAGACATCTGGAGCAGCAGACCAGGGACCCTGGGGCCAACAGCCTATTCTCTGAACCATTCCTCCAGAAGGGATACAGTTGGTAGTATTCTCTCAGGTGGAGACCTGAGGACCATGAGTGGAGGTCTCTTGGGGACTAACCTCAAGAGCTATACCTCAGTGCAAGAACAATGAGAGTTGTAATTTCAAGTGATTTATCCCCTTTGGGCAGGAAGGTAAGTGTGGGTTTATGGCACAGTGGGCAACAAACACCATAGTGTGCCAAATACAGTATCCTTTGGCTGACTTTTTTTTTTTTAAAGGAGGCACTAAAATATACTTCACTTGTTTTTCTTACCTGTGTGTGTAACATGCCCATCAAATTCATCTTCCAAACTGGTGCTTGTGTGCTCTTCCATTATGGTGACTGGCTTGGCAGACATGGAGAGATTTGAAAAAGAAGGAAATTAATGCCATGGCAGATGAACTGCAGGTTTCACAACTGACAGAGCACTTGGATGTAATTTTCTGTTACTGTTGGATACCATTATGAGTTAGTCTGTCATTAAGCTTGTGAAACTTTAATTATAGTTAACTTCCTAAAGAGCAAATAGAACAACATTTCAGCCTGTGTTGTTATAAAGAATCTGAACCAAACCACCTTTAAATCACCAGGGTTTTCTTTTTCCTATAACTTATTGGGTCCTGTGGCTCAGCAGGAAGTAGGAGGGAATGAGTGAAGAATAGAACCACCAATCAAATTTGCTGAAATAATATTCAGTGTGGATTTACCACTTTGTACAATTTGATTTCTACAGATGTGTATGTTGCCAAATAGCTAACATACCATGCCTGCTCAGTGTTGTATTTTCAGTGATCATTAAACCCTGGACTACTGGACAAAAATCAATTGTTCAAATAATGGCAAAACTCCTGTGGACTTCAGAGACAGGATTTCACCCTTCTTCTTGTGACAAATTTCTTGGTGAAAGCTTGACCTTTCAATTTGATTTCAATTGAACTCCTTCTCACTCAAACACCAAACCCATATCTCCTCTTCTTCCTTTGTTGTTAAAACCCCTCACCTCAGCATCTCCAAACCTCTTCAGTATGATTAATCTGCACTTGGTGTAAGCCCAGAAAGCAAAGGTGGCTTTAAGCACATTAATTCCATACCAATTCTAGGTGCTGCTTGAAACAAGATTGGTTTTTGCTGTACATTTGAGCATCCTCTTTGAACACAGAGACCAAGTTCTCTTTAGATTACTTTACTATAAGAAGTTAAAATTGAATACAAGTTAAATTGAAAAGAACTTAACTAAGTCATAAATCTGGATCCAGACTTAAGTACATAGAATAAGCAGTAAGAAAAAGTATAAATGTCTCCAAAAAGAATAGAGGCAGAATATATATATAGAAATGTGCAGATATATGGCTAACATCTGTGGATTATTAGCTGAACATTGCAATGTATTTAAATCCCTTATAAATTTAACTACAAAGGAAGATTTGCTTCATGTTTCCATATTCATCAATCTCGCCCTTGAGAGACGATCCTATGTGAGATCCAATATTAAACTCTATGACCTGGTGCCGTTTTAAGGGCTGCAGATTGGTGTTTAGGGATGTTTGGGCTTGTACGTCCAGGGTGGAGTTAGACTCACGCTGGGCCTGCACATCCAGGGCTTTATGTTGCAGCTAGAGAAAGGCCCTGTAAGTGGTATTAACTGTAAGTGTTATCAGTTGTTAAAATACCTGCTGGGGTTTTAGGTTGGTCTCAGTTGTGTTCCCTGGCTCTTTGTCTTGGGCTGTATTACAAGTTTGAAAATGAATTTATTTACGAGCTGGTAGGGATATATGGGTTCCAGATTTTGTTTTCTTTTACCCTGTTTTTAGTTATTTGCTATCTATGAGTTGTGTGTTTGTTGTAAAATATTTATTCGTATATTTGCATTTTGTATTATATGCTTTTTGTTACGTTGTTGGCCATGGCGAAATGGCCATGGCGAAATGCCTGTGCCTAAATAAATTTTACTTTTACTTACTATGTAGAAATACAACTGAGAATCTGAACAGAGATACACAACAAAAAATAATACAGATATGGCCATATAAAGATAGAGTATAAAATAAAACAGAAACAAAATTACAGAACCTCTTGCAAAAGTGGTACTTTAGCTCAGACTGTGACCAGCATAAGTCAGGAGTGAAAGACCCTGAACTCCATTAAGAGTTGTCTTTATATACCCTTATACATCCCACAAACATTCCATAAATAATGTTTTTGATGTAGTTAAAACACATTCACTGTACAAACAATTTGTTTAATTGATGGATGTTTTCTTCCTTTTCCAACTAGATCTGAGACTGTATTAAGATGACCACATAAATACAATGTACCCTAGTCCTTATCTTAAAAGAGTCTAACTTTACAGCATTCTTGTTATCTCACAGTTCCTGACCCGCTTGAGAGGTTATGATACATTGTAACTGTGCATTACCTCTGTCCTACATACTACAGAGAGTGTCCTTGAACTAGCAATTAGGTTATTTCAAGAAAACACCAATTCAGTAGTCTACAGAACACCACCACCCCACCCGCGCTTGTTGGCTTTGGGACAATTAAAAGTTGACGAGCCAACACAATTATACTTTGCTTTTACAGAGATGAATAATTAACATAATAGCTAAAATAATTATAACACCTCCTTCTACCAAAATTCAACCTTTAATCCTAATGCCCATCCAGGGAATAAAACTGTCATCTGTTATTTCTTCACCTGAATCATTTATAATTTTAATTAGATTTGCATTTGCTTCATCCATGTCATCCTGTACTTTGATTTCATAGGTATTCCTTCTGTTTAACAGTTGCTTTAACATTAAATCTAACCTAGGAATTAATTCTCCAAATTTAGGTACACTTTTTATTACTAATTCCTGATAGTCTGGGTTCAGTGTTACCATTACATCAGTTTCATATTATTTTACTGGACAAATTGCAATGCTGCCCATTGTAGCCTCATCAGGCTGAAAACAAAAATTTCTCAATGGGAGTCTGCATTTCTTGTTTTCATAAACAATTCCTTTTCTATTGGTCACTACACAGAGTTGTTATAGGCATATACAACTTTCTCCATGGTCTGGTTCCATGTGCGCAATGCCATTTTGCAAGTTGTGGATACATTTCGCTGTCCACACAAAGATGTTGCCACTTCAAATATATCACAATGGGTGTTTTGTGTACACACATTTCTCCTGCATGTTTGCTATTATATCTTGAACGTTCTGTGTCCAGATCTTAAACATCCGGCTCTTTGAACTTCTGCGTAGAACTTCTCCCAGAACTTTTGTGTGTAAAAAGTTCTCCTGGAAAACTGCTTTGCTCCAGGCAGCTGTGGTCACTTGGTTTCCATGGCAGCCTGTCATAGCTACAGCTGTGGCTACTTTAGGCTGCCTCAGGGCAGTGTTTGTGTGAAGAATGCATCCAGGAACTGCCTCAGGGGTGTGTGTGAGTGAGAGAGAGAAATGAATCGGGAACTTACTTGTGGGCTTGTAAACCCAGAAGATTGAAAAATCTGGAACTTTAAGGTGTTCGTAAAAATGCCCAATGACAGAGGTATTGAAATTCCCTCTTCACACAACATTTGGTTCTTGGAGTTCTCCAAGATTGTGTAGGAGTATAGTAAATCAAGAACATAGGCATATTTGTGTGCAGGTGATGGATACCATCCTTTAGAAAGCCAATATTTTGGATGTATGCTAATTCTTTTAAAACATCCTTAGTCATATCAAAAACAGGTAAAGATAAAGTGAAAGAAACCAACAGTCCTTCAGTCTTATTGCAAGATGACTTTGAACGCATCCTGTTATTATTGGATGTGGATAAATAGACCCCGTATTCTGAATTAAACCTAAAGATAGATGTAAACATTTGTTTATGCATTTTGTATCCCTTCCAGTATGAGCATATGAAACATTCAGGGCAATACCGATACCATTTTATATATATTTATTTTGAGACTGTAAGCCACCCCGAGCTGTTTCAGGAGGGGCGGGGTATAAATGTGAACAAACAAATAATAAATAAATAATACCAATTAATTGGATATTTATCTTGTAGAAAGTTTGGAATTTCCCCCTTTTCAATGCTTTGTAAAGCTTGGGAGATTGTATCAAGAATATAATTACCAGAAGATGAACAAATAATTTCTTTTCCCATGAGATTACTTTTTACTCGTTGGTTATTAAAATCTGTCAACTCATGAATTTTGAGTTTCATTAAACAAATCAGCTATTTTATGTACGTCTACCATGGTATAGCCGTCTTCTTGAGCCAATCCTTTGATGCCTGAAAGCATAGGGTTAAATACTTTATTAGTTTCTGCTAAATGAATTTTTGCAATATGATTCTTTATAGTTTCTAAATCATAACTATTCCAGAGTGACATGGCTGAACCAAAAATGCCACTCACAGTACCAGCGCTATCCATTATGCCTCTTTTCTTCCTGGTAACAGAAACAGTCCTTGAACATTTAGTAAACAAATTAAATGACCCTTTTATTCTTTTCTGGTAGGCCAAAACCTTTTCTAATATAGTGTTGTAAAATGCTGACACGTGGGTATCTTTGCAAAAGAAAAAACTATCCATTTGACAATTTGATAGCATTGGCAACCTTTATAACTCTAGCTTTTAAATGGAGAAAGGTTGTTTTAGACCATTTACAGATCCATACTAAGTCTTAACTATCAGTATTGAGAATAGGCCTGGAATTGGCACAGTTAAGCGATTCAGTGTAATGCTGATTCTTGCTGAATAGAAGAGGGTATATTGGAATATTAGTACTATGCCTGCATAGGAATTGTTGTTAGTCGGAGTTGCTAGCAAAGAATTTTTGAGACAGAAGGACTGCCATCTAAGGGTGTTTTCAGACGTGACTGGTGGCTTCACCCCGTCACAGAAACAACCCTGAGATTCCCCGCCGGGATCACTCCGGCACGGCCAACAGACGTGCTGGGGGATCCCGGCAGGGAATCAGGGAGGGGCCGCGCAGCAGAACGTGCGGCCGCATGGCCCCGCCCCTCCATGCTCCCTCACCACCCGCCCTCTGGGGAGACGGGCGGGTGCCGCAGCCAATGCAGCCGCAGCGCCTGCTCAAAATGACTACGGTCCAGAATCCCGGCAGGGATTCTGGGCCGTGATCCCCGTCCAGATGTGACTGGCCCCTTCATCCCTGCCGGGAATCACCTTCACCACACGATCAGCACCGGCCCCACGGATTCAGCCGATCGCGTGGTGAATGTGATTCCCGGCGGGGATTGAATGTGGTAAACATCTGCGGGGGGGAACTTCCGGTTCCCCAACAGACGTTACGGGACCATTCCCCACCACAAGGAATTGACTGTGGTTGAGCGTGATCTCGTAACATCTGAAAATACCCTAAGTCCGACTAGGGAGAAGGGGAGGCTTAATAAGGGCAAGTTGACTTACTTATAAGGACGGCCAAGCTGGCATTGCCCAATACTTTTCCTTAGTATTAATATCTAAATCTATGGACTGTTTAAAATACTTACCTGCCTCATTTATTCTCTAGTTAAGGGCTATGGTGAAAACCAGTGCCACTAATAATTAGAACTGAAGAAAGCTTAGAACAGACTTCTGGAATGGAATGGAGCTTATATGCTAATCCTGTGACTAGGCTGATGGTGTATTTTCACATAGAACTTGGCAAACCTAAGATGAGTAATATTAACTTGTGCTCCCTAGTTGATGATATTTATATTTACTGTTTGGTTCCCCTGCCCTTTTCTAACTTGAGGATATATTAGTTAGTTGTTTTGTATTATATAATTTATACCTATGTACTTTTATGTATATGTGTTGTTTGTCTGGGCCATGGCGAAAGCCAGTGCCATCAATAAAATCAATACAACAAATTAAATGACCCTTTTATTCTTTTCTGGTAGGCCAAATCCTTTTCTAATAATATAGTGTTGTAAAATGCTGACACTTGGGTATCTTTGCAAAAGAAAAAACTATCAATTTTCCAAAGATATAAATCTAAGACTATAGGTATGTGCATAAATTGTATAAATTAAATAAAATTCCAGGTAGTGATGTAACCACTAATCCATCTTTTGGACCTTTTGTGAAATTTGGACATGAGAGTCGCTGTGATGGGGTGACTAAAGTTTCCAACATCAAGAGCTAGAGACCAAATCTTCATATGGCCAAGAGCCACAAGATACACACACGCACAAATATCTCCTGTTTCACGATTTTCTGGTGGAGCCAGTGCTCTGCAGATCTGGCTGTTGAGATTCTGAGAAGCAACTGGTGAGACTGGGGTGCTATGAAATAAGATGCATCACCAGACCTGACCAAAAGTCATGCTTAAACAGCTCAAGAGCTGCATGCAACTCTCAAGCCACTTTTTGGTCATCCCTGTTCTATGGTCGTTTTTACACAGATGCCCCCGCTGCTCGGTGTTCGGGGGGTGGGGGAGGTGGGGAGTCCATGTACACAGCTGGTGGTGGGTGGGGAGATGGGTGTGCACCAGGTGGGTGTTTGTGTGTGCATATTTTTGCCGCATGCCGACCTCCACCCACGGAGCCCTCCGGTAAAACAGAGGAGGCTCCGTAGGTGGAGGTGTGTGTGTGTGTGTGTGTGTGTGTGTGTGTGTGTGTGTGTGTGTGTGTGTGTCCATCCGTCCGTCTGTATAAACAGACACACACACACCTCCACCCACTATGACGAAACACCCCACCCACCCCTGTCTGTGTATTAAGGGCCATAGACATCTGAATCAACTCCCACTTATAGTGTGGTCTGGCAGCTGTAACACAGGCAACTGAGGTGTTGGAGCTAAGGAATCCATCTGTTGCCCCATTTAAAAAAAAAAAAAAAAAAAAGAAGAATGAAGGACTAATCCTCTTTTATATGGATTTTGCTTCTTCATAGCTTTGGGCCTAAATGCCTCTAAAAATATCCAAGGGATGCAAATTGTGCAATTAGGTGCTATTTCTGTCTGTTGCAGGTTTGAACATGAGGAAATTAACTGTAAGTGGAGTTAAGCATCCTGAGCTGAAAATGATTGCAAAATAGTGCATCAGAGGAGTTTGATTTTATTTTTAGAAAATGTTTTGTCTTGGTTCCTTGCACATAAAATCCCAGAAGATTAGCTGAATCATAATAGCACAGCTAACTTATAACTACACCATTTTCTATTGCAAGACAGTAAACCATGTAACGTAATTGCAGGGATCCATGTTCACTGCATTTTCCCCATTGCTGCTAATGGAGAAAATGCAGTGAACATGGGTCACTAAACAAGGAGCCAGGAACATCTAATTTTTAAACCACTGACTCACTAAGTGGGGTTGGCCGGCTCACTCAAATCTCCCTTCCTCTTCCTTGATGAAAATAGGGATATTAATAGAATTATAGAATCTTAGAGTTGGAAGGGACCTCAGAGGTCATCTCGTCCAAACCCCCTACTCAGTGCAGGAAATCCACAGCTACAGCATCCCTGACAGATGGCTGTCCAGCCTCGGTTTGAAAACCTCCAGCAAAGGAGAACCCACCCCCACCCCAGGCAGTGTCTGTTCCACTGTCAAACAGCTCTTACCATTATGAAGTTCTTCCTAATGTTAAGCCGAAATTTGCTTTCTCATAATTTGAGCCCATTGGTTTTTGTCTTGCCCTCAGGAGCAACAGAGAATAAGCCTGCTCCATCTTCTATGCGACAGACCTTCAGATATTTGAAGATAGCTATCATGTCTCCCCGTAGTCTTCTCTTCTCCAGGTTAAACATACCCAGCTCCTTCAACTGTTCCCCATAGGACTTGGTTTCCAAACACCTGACCATCTTCGTTGCTCTGCTCTGAACCCATTCCAATTTGTCAATGTCCTTCTTAAAATGTGGTGCTCAGAACTGGACACAGTGCTCCAGATAAGATTGTGGAAGTTCCACTCATGTCACGGGTGTGTGTATTGCACTTTACAGTATTATCCATTGGGTTGTAGGGTAGTTGGGTGCCAACTACTCTTGAAACTCTGGCTATTCTGAGTCAATGCCATTTTGAGTGTATTGAAGATGTAACCCTCCTGAAAGTTTTTAGCAGTTAAAATACTAAACCCATTCTGTCGACTCACCTTGATAACTGCAGTATCAAATAGAACCCACTTTCTGAAGTTTAAAGAAGTAGACTCTGATATTCCTGATACTGGGTTGCTCCCTGAATATTGATACGATTTTGAGGCTTGCTTACGTGACAGGAAACTTGACATATATATATGTGTGTGTGTGTGTGTGTGTGTGTGTGTGTAAAATCTGCTAGTTCTATTCTAACCTGTCAGTCCAGTGTGTTCATTTGTAGATTTAAATACCTTGTATAATTTGAGGTCCCCAGTTCTGCAACTATAGTTACCTAACTCTACTCCTCAGGAGTAGTTTCCACAGTCCAGTGCACCGGAGCAAAGTTAGGCATCCAGACACGTTTTTTCAGGACTGTGTCTCTGTATTGTAGTAATACTGTAATGTTGAATGTGAAGCATTCAGTTACTAGAATATCGCTTTTACCTTCTGACTTTAAAAAAAATTGCATTCGTCGCGTCTTAGGGTCAATATGACCCCAATGGGAAAAACCCATTATAGGTGGTATCTATTTATCCCCCAACTATAGTCTGTGGTCCCAAACCTTCAAACAAAGCCCTGGGAGCACACACAGAAACACATGAAAGAGTCTGTTTTATGGGAATTGTTTTTAATTCCCTAAATTCACCCCAAAGGCAAATTCTCTCATGCAAATTACTGACTGTGCCTTATAGTCAAACTTTACTAAGCACAGTTAAGTACACTTAGCACCTTTTATAGCCTGCTATACGCATTTCTTTTGTTGCCTAGGATGCTTCAGGGCTTGTTTGCATTTCTTTGTTTGCCTAAGATTCTTATCTCCACAAACTGACCCCAGAAGGTAAACAATACTTGGCTGAAGAAATGAAATCTAACAGTCTCAGACTTCTTGTCTTCACAAACTTACCCCAGAAGGGAAACTTAAAATTAGCCTGGAAAAATTAAACCTAACATTACCTGAACAGCTGAGAACTGACACAGCAAATGTTTGTGTTAAAACCAAATAGGAAAACTCCATTGACACCTTGTGTGCATTTGCACCCTGGCACTTTTTTGGCCATTGGAGGCAAATGATAAGAGAGATCTGGCTGAAATTTGAGTATGTTATGGCCAGAGGTACCAGTGACAATGTGCTGCAAGCTCAAAGTTGTAGACCTAATACTTAGCATACGTTCATGGGGGTTTTTCAGGCACAATACAAAGGCACAAAATAATGGCAGTGAAGGGGTTAATTTTCATTGCTGCTGCCAGTCTGAAGTGGCCTTGAGTTCCATGTCCCCTTTCTATCTGAATGGTCCTTGAAAACGGTTTATTTTGGTTTATTTTAAACTGGGGTCAATTTGACCCTAATTGAAATACATTGGCTTGGGGTGACTTAGGGTCAATTTGACCCCAATAGGCAAACTCAATGGAAACCTGGGGTCCGTTTGAAAAATGCCACTTTTTTGTTTATAGGAGACAAATGGTAAGAGGTATTAGGCTGAAATTTTAGTATGTTATGCCCAGAGGTGCCGGTGACAATGTCCTAAAAGCTCAAACTTGAAGAACTACTAATTCACTTTTTAAAACATGTTTTTGTGCTTGCTGGGGTCAGTTTGAACCCATTACAGAAGATAAAGGTTAAGAGTATGGCTTGTAAACAATTTCAAAGACCATTAATAAAAGTAAGTTATCATTTTTTATTTTTATTTTAACTGCATTAATGCTAATAACACTTCAAGTTCAAAATGAACCATCTCCTTTTTATAAACATGACTTTAGAAAGGCTAAGTATAAAAGTTATCAGCACATGTTTAACAATAGACTTATTCTTATGGTCCATCTGTTTTGCAATGTAATTGAGAGTTTAAATGGTTTTGCAAAATATTTACTGTAATGTTCTGTTAAAGCAAGCTGTGAAAGGTTTATGTGGATGTCATAATAGAAGGACATGCTTTCAAAGTGAAACAATAATTTCAACTCCTCTCTGTAAAGGAAGCACACATAAGTCTGTCACATAATTTCTACTGGACTTTGTAATGCAGATGTGCATATATACATAAACTAAATGAATATAAATGATTAATACAGCACTTTCAGTTTTCACAGTTCTTACAATCTTTATCTAGTTCATGCATGCAACAATGCTGTGACGTAGGCCATTGTCATTCCCATTTTACAGATGGGGAACTGAGGCTGAGAGAGAGTGACTTGCCCAAGGCCAGCCAGTGAGTTAATGTCTAAAATGATATTTGAGGCCTGGTCTTCCAGGTCTAAGTCCAATACCTTATCCACTAGGCTACACTGGAAAAGCTGCTTTTTTCACTGCTTTCAATGAGAATGCTGGTGTATTACTCAACATGGGAGTGGGTGGCAGAATCAGGCTCCAGATACCAACAGGTAAGTGAATTCTTACTGTAGTTATGCACGAAAAGGGCAATAGATGTTTGTTAATACTATGATGAACTACTAATCTGTTCTTGACCAATTGATAAATGAACAGAAGAACATTCAACATTATGTAATTAGTTAGTCAGCAGTACAGTATGAAAGATTTCTGGAACTGACAATCCCAATTAGTTAACTAAATGGGGTACCCTGCAGAAGTGCAATTGCTGGGATAACCTATTAATGGAAACTTATTAAACCCAGGCTGACCCAATAGCTGAGTGAATAACTGTGGTCAAGGATGATGGGAGGTGAAAACACTTGCTCATATAGGCCTTGTGGGGGATTGCAGAGGAAATTCTCTCTGAATTTCCGGGCAAGTGCTTCTTGTATCTTGCTTGAGCAAACCCTTTTCAGGCTCATGGTAAATAGGAAAAGTACACACACACACACCCAACACACACACATGCACACCACAAAAAACCCTGGTCCATCGTACAAGTTGAAGGATAAATCCTTCACAAAGCAAGGTGAGTGGGAGGTTAAATTCAGTCCTACAGAGCTTAAACTTGCTACTGTTAGTAACTAAGGAATTAAACACTATACATGCCTTATGTTTAAGGACACTGGGTCCCCAATCTTACAATCATGATGGATGTACATCTTTCTCTGAAATATATGTTTTTGTGCATGGATTAACATTAAGGTACTAAAACTGGTAGCAGGCCACAGATTTCATTTTCTTTCTTCGGGAGTCATATATATGTATATGTATTATGTACAGAATAAATCTATATGTATGGTAATATATGAGAGAGAGAGCACACGCTAGATGTCTGGGTGAGTAGAACTGAGAAATGGTAATAGACTTCTCAGATTCAGAGACTTTTATTACATTATTTATGTTAAAATCACAAAACATTAAATGATGCTCAAAGTGTAAAGACTTCATTTTAAAGGGGCGGGGTGTGTGTGTGTGTGCGCGCGCACAACTGTGATTGCTTTCAGAGGTTCATGTACTAGGTTAAAACATTTTCTTATCAGAATTGTGATTATTACTCACTGGGTTTAGACCTTCAGTCACACCCCAAGTTTTGGGCTTGGTAAAGGCCCACAAGCTCCACTGGACTCATGGTTGGCAGCTGTGACTGAAGTAATTTGGGCTTGTGGAATTTAAAAGTCAGGCTGATGTCAATGGAAGGGAAGGGAATGTTAAACTCACATGGGCAGGGATCATGCGATCAAGCAGGATACTGCCTTCTTGCTTCACAAATTTAGAAATTTCTCTGTACTATGAAATCATATTCCCAGCAACTAGCTCGGGAAAGTGCAATAGAGCTGGAATGAGTTCGCATCCACACCCACCAGACTCTTAAGCAACAGGAGAACTACGCTGCTACTCTACTTCTAGGTATTACTATTAGTAATAACTAGTAATAACAGTAATTAGTTACTTTAGTAATTAGTACTAAGTACTAATGGACTATTAATGGGTTGCTGATAATAGAACAGCCACTTTTAACAAGAAGCCCTTGACAAAGTACATAAATAAATCTAGTTCATACCAAAATCATCTTATGCGTCAACCTTTGAAATAAGTTGTTCTATTGACTTCACTGGTGGCAGGTTCTTGCCTGCTTCAGTCTACCCCCAGTTTCCCATATGTTGACTGATTTGCACGTACTGTTGTCACAGCTAAATATGCAAAAGGCATTTAGATATCCAAGGCAACAATTTTCTAATCAAGTTGCTTGAAAGTAGGCTCCTAAACAGAAGTCTTACTTTTAATAGTTGTGAGCACCTGAAACTCCTAATTTCTACAGTGATAGCCAGGTCTCTTACATTTTGATGCCTAGTATGGATGTAGGAGCTTAATCTTCGGGTGTTTTTAAATGAGCAAGACTGGGGAAGGGTCCATGGCTGCCGAATGGCACTGCCGCAGACCACTCGCTTCGGTGGACCACATGGGGAGTGATTCTAACACATGGCTACTTTGACAGCAGCCTGTCACAGACTATGGGACAGGGGGAAGTGTGCCAGGCTGGCCTTTCAAATGCTGGCTCCCCAGCATTCATGTCCAGTTCCTGTGACTTGCAAAGGCCGTGTCCCCTGCCCACAGTGCCTCTGAGTGATGGGACCGGTCTGCTGGGGTGGGTGGCTGCTGCTGTACATATGGGCAGGGGATGTGTGGCCACCAGTTGCCCCGCACCTTTTTGGCTCATCCCACATGGAGCACTCTAGATTTCTTGCCAGTGCTCCATGCATGGCCCTAAGTGGCTGCTGCATCGCTCACAGGAGCACGTATCCCCCTGCACCACCATAGGCGGTCAGAAAAGTGACTCCTGCATGGCCATGTGTGGTAGCATCTCATCTAAAAACACCCTTAGATAGCCAGGTTTGAACATTTTGCCTTAAGTGCCCATTTGGGTGTGCAGTGTGCTTGTAGTAATCAAGTACAATCCATCTTCTTTTTGAAGTCAATGGAAGTTTCGCCATTGATTTTAATAGGAACTTGACTGCACCTATTGTCTGCATACGAGACACAAACTGCATGTGAATTTATATGCACACAAGCAGTTGCCCCAGTTCTGCTGCTGGTGACAGGATGTGCCAGCAGCAGAAACGTTGCAAAATGTCATGGCATAGAAACCTGTGTGTCTAATTTTAAACGTGCTCATATGATGGGAAGAAAATAAATAAACCTGGTTGAACTCATGTAGAAAGCTGTCAACTTCACTTTAGCTCTTCAAGTTTGATAGGATGGTTATTGGATTACTTAATGTATCCGCTTTAGAGGAGTTACGTAGTTCTTCATGCAGTGAGATGGAAACATTTTAAATAGAGGCAGGTCAACATTTCTGTGATCCTTAAAGCTACCTTAAGAACTTGGCTAAGTGACTGTCTCAAATGTAAAGAAATAATAGTAGGTATAAAAAAATAAATCCTACAATAAAAATACTGTTATCTGTCTTACTTTATGGATCAAACCTGAAAAACTTGGGTATGCAATTATGAAATATTGTAGGTGGTATAATTTTCACCTGCATACCACTTTTATTAATGCATCTCATGCAAGAATGGGTCTCATAAAGAAAAATTATACGTATACATACAAAGTTATTTTTAGGGCAGGAACAGGACTATCAGGGGTGTGGAACTTTTTCTGTCCCATGGGCCATATTAAAAACTAGCACAAGCTCTGCAGAAGGGGGAAGGGGGGTGGGAGGGATTTAGGATGGGGGAAGGAAAGGAAGGGTCCAGACCATGGATTTCTGCTGTGGTCCTTTCCTTGAGTGAACGCCCTGCAGTTCTGATGACTTCCTCTGAGCTCACTCGTTCAGTGTTTGGGGATAGGTTCTGAATCCATGGACCAGACCCAGGAACTGGAAAGGGACCAAATAAAAACAGTCATGGGCTTGATTTGGCCCACAGGCTAGAGATTCCCCACCCCTGTTCTAGAGGAGCTATACTCCCAAGAATGAAAGATTATTATTATTATTTATTATTTATTTATTACTTTTCATTGTTTAATGTTTATGAAGTTTACTTTCTAGCTTTCATTCAGGGTGCAATCCTCCAAGTTTAAAGTTAATGGGGGTTTTGTCATTGCTATCTCTGGGTGTAACACACAGGAAAGGGGGCAGACGGACCCCACATTTGATCCATGGAGTCCCATCACCGCTGCCCTCCCCGCCCCCAGGGCCAGTTTGGGAAGTAGGGCTGAAACTCAATTTTGGTTTTCTCACTTTTCTCAATGAGCATCAGGGTTCTCGTCTCATTCGGTGCTGAACTTGCCCAAATTAGTTGGCATTGTTTCCTCTCGCAGTGTCTGCCAACTCAGTTGGGCTTCTTGCATTGTAACAGGTCGGGCCCCAATATTACCTGTGAGTGCTTGGCCCCAAGGTTTCCATCTCTCCCTCCTCTGATTGGAGGAGGGGACCAGGCCAGCACTCAGGAGTGACTTCCTGGCCCTTGGCAGGGTCGGGGGAAATTGTGTTTGAGAGGGAGGGGGGTGTATTGGAAGCTATGAGGTATAGCGTGTTGTTTAAAGGTGGGGAGATATGGGTTGAGGAGGAAGGGGGAAATGTTGAGGTGGGTGGGGAAAGGGGGGGCTGATGTCTGGAATACCCCTCGGTGGCAGATGGGGGCAGGGAATGGGGGGGCTTCTCCCTCAGTGAGAGGGGGGGCGGGAGGCCCAGAGGGGTGGGAATGGACCCACGAGTGGCAGAGGAGGGTCAGGTGATGGGGAGGGGGGATGATTGGGGGGGAGGGTGGACTATATCTCCTGGTGAGATGGGGAGTAGCCCGAACAGTGAGGAGGAGGGTCTCCCCATGAGAGGGGGAGCCCCAGGGGATATGGGGGAGGGTAGGAAGGGATATGGGGGGAGGGTTCTCCCTCGCACCCTGGGTGGGACATCCGGGGGTGATGGGCACGGCTATTAGGGTTGTGACAGGCCAGGAGAGGTACGATCTCAGGAGCAGGGATGGGAGAGTGGAGAGGCAGGATAGGTGTTTAGTGCCTGTCCCTCTTATCCCTCCCGCAGCAGAGCTTGGTCAGGGGGCCCTCAGTCCAGTTCTAGTGCTGTTGAATGCAAGGTCAGTGGCAAATAAGGCAACAACAGTCCAGGAGGTAATCCTGAACCATTCTGCCGATCTCACGTGTATCACGGAGACCTGGCTGGACCATGAATCAGGGCCAATCCTGGCTGATCTTGTTCTGGTTGGGTACTCTGTGCAGCACCAGCCACGGTCAGAGGGACGGTTTTAAAAGAGGGGTGGTCTGTGAGGAGGTATCCAGTGCGATCCATGGTAGGCACTGAAGGTCTCCATCTTGTGTTTGATTTGGCAGGGGGCAGTTTGGGAGTGCTGCTGGTATACCGTGCACCCACCAGTACAGCGGCCTCCCTGCATGCTCTGGCAGAGGCTGTGTTGGAGGTGGTGTTGCAGTCCGCAAAGATGATAGTCTTGGGGGACCTCAACATTCATGCCAATGCGGTTCTCGGAGGAGCCGAGCATGAGTTCATGGCCGCCATGGCAACCGTGGGCCTGTCCCAGAGGGTCATTGGCCCAACACATCTTGGGGGACATACCTTAGATCTCATGTTTTGCACTGGCCTTGAGGTGGGTGTTCCGTTAATGGTGGGAGGTATCAGCAGTGCCCTTGTCATGGACAGATCATTACCTCCTGCAGACCTCCCTTCTAGTGCATGCCTGCCCCTGGAAGGGTGCGGAACCTATTAGGATGGTCCACCCCCAGAGGCTGTTGGACCCAGTGCGGTTCCTAGGTGCTCTGGGGGAATTACCCTCTGACCATGATGACGGTCTCATCGATGACCTCATCAAGCTATGGAACACATTGCTGACAGAGGCCATCGATCAGACAGCTCCCAGGCATCCATTGCCCTGGAGGAGGCTTCACAGACCTCCTTGGTTTACCGAGGAACTGCCGGTGCTGAAGCAGGAGGGGCAGCGGCATCCAGGGCCGGCCCCAGCCATGTGCCACATGTGCGGCTGCACATGGCCCCGCGGCCAGCTGGGGCCCCGCACTTGCCTGGCTGAACAGCAGGCTGCAGCCAGCTTCTCCCCCAGAAAGTTATTCTTCCTCCCCTCCCTGGCTCCAGACCCCATCCATCACCTGCGTCTGCCTTCTAGTAGTGCTGCAGCGGCAGCAGCAACAACAGCGGAACACTGGATTGGGCTGGGAGATAAGGCTGTTTACTCCCTCCCTGTTGCCTGGAACTCCCACCCTGTTGCCTGGAACTCCCTCCCTGTCCACATCTGCCTTGCACCCTCCCTTCATACCTTCAAATCTCTCCTTAAAACTCACCTCTTTCGCTCTGCTCTGTCTGACTCTTTATCCTGCTGAGCCACTATTCCTATACCTA
>QEPC01000823.1:361349-373789 GCA_003113815.1 Sphenodon punctatus | reverse complement strand
TGCAAATATGGTTCTGAGATTATTATGGCTGCTATTTCACTAACTCTTCTTAATGAAGTTATTGCTAACAGGAATACTGTCTTTAAACCCGCACCCCATAACCAGAACTCCCTCCTGGTAGGGACCCGTCTGGCCCCTGACCTCCCAAGTTTCTGCAGGAATTATAAGACGTGGCTGTTCCACCAGGCGTTTGGCGAGGGAGAAGGGTGAGGGTGGGGGGTGGTATGAGGTTTCTGTCTCCTCGTTTTTATCATTATTTTTAATATTTAATGTTTTATATATTTTATTTTTATGGATGATTTTGTTAGTCGCCCCGGGTTGCCAGTGGCAGGAAGGGTGGGGTAAAAATGTTCTAAATAAATAAATTCTTGCAAATGAGAACAAGCCAAGAATTGCCTACATTCTCGCTAAGAAAGGCGAGAAACTTGAACAGCCCTGCCCCTGCAAAAGAAAGGGGGCCCTTTTACACACCTGGCTACTTCTCTGAGTCTGATACATTGGTCTGGGTGTGGGGAGCTGTTCTGAGAGGTGGGAGCTGCTCTGTTGAACTCAATAAAGGTCACGTGGACTCTTGATTCTGTGGTCCTGATAACTGGCATTTTTTCATTATGCTACAAAATAAGCTGGCAATTTGTGGGTCATGACTCTCAAAAGGATTGAAAACAGGAGGCAGAGCTGAAAAGGGTACCCACACAAACAGATCACCCTCTTAATTTCATGGTACCTTAACAATCACTGTTGAGGTAGCAATTCATGTGGTAGCAATTTAGGTAGCACTATTCATGTGGTACCCGCATAGTATGGGTACCATGTACCCTGAGTGCTGCTGTCACCCTGCTGTGCCCAGAAAGTAAATGGGGGGTGAAGTAGGTAAATTTTAAAGTAATTTTGCACTCCTGTGTGCCCACCCACATATGTAGGTACCTAGAGGACTATCTGCATACCTCGGTGGGAATTCAGGAGTACAAAATGAGATGCCTGTTTCACAGGGGGGTGCAATTTCATATTAAGTACAAATATGAATAGAGCCCCATTTGTTTCTGTAACTAAGGAAATTAAACTGAATGAATAAGCAAATGACACCTGTTTTTTGTTTTGGGAAATGGCCACAGCAGCCATTTTGTGCATGTGCGGTGTTCTTTTAAATTTTTTAATAAAATAAAATGAAAAAAGAAATGAAAATGGTAGAGTTCTTTAATATCTTAAATATTGTGTTCCATCTTTAAGAAAATCATTAGCCCTGTCTTCAGTGGGGTAGGATATAGCCAATTGGTTGGTTGCCCAGAAGAAGAACAGACACTGTTTTTTTCCACCCTGGGTCACAAGGGGCTCTTTTAGACAAGCGGCGCTCCGTTTCACGTCGGCGGCGCGCATATTTTGAAACCTCCGCCTGGTCTAATTAGACGAGATGGAAGTGGCTTAATATGCGCATATTATTGCGGAGGCGCATTTTAAAAATTAAATACTTCATAATCGTGGGCATAATGACAGGGCATATGCGTCACTTCCATCTCGTCTAATTAGACCAGGCGGAGGTTTCAAAATATGCGTGCCATTGACGCGAAACGGAGCGCCGCTCGTCTAAAAGCGGCCAAGGTCAGGTAGATAAATCTCTAATTAACCTAACCAACTGGTCTTATTTTTAGCTGTCCTAAGCACCAGTAGCTTCAGTTAAATTCAGTGGAGTGCTCTGAAAATCAAGGAAATCATTCCGGTTGGGTAGATGCTTTAGTCTGGGTTTAGGAGTCTACCTTTAGGCATTCAAGTTTGAAAAGTTTGGTCAGAACTCTTTACTGAGCTGACCCCTAGCAACCTTGACTTTTTCTTTTTTTGATTACCAGAAATCAAATCAGGACAGGGGGTAAATAGATACATAAATAGTAACCAATTCTGCAATAGTTTGGTTTGAAGTTATTGTGATTGTCCAGAAAGCAGAATAATTGAGGAACAGGCACACTCTTTCTAGCAGAACAGAGGAGTAGTAGCATTAAGAATTGCCACCTCTTGTGGCTTGACCCTGATCTTCACATAGGCTAAAAGGGGAGTATCAGGGTCAAACCGTGAGAAGTGGCAACCCAAGTTGCACAGATAATCCCACTGATGTAATTTGGGGTTATATGGTGGGAGGGGGAGATGCCTTAATGTCTTTTCAAAAGGCAAACATATCCTTTGTCATTCTTAATAGGTCTGCCCAGAAAATTGTTCCCACCTCCTTCCTACAGCCCCAGTAAAATGGCCTTCCCATGCCCCCCAAACATTTGTCCTGCAAATGAAATAAATTAGTTAATTCAATAACTGCTGGGGTTTTTTCCCACAGCCATCCTTTTTCTCCATGCCTCTTCTCTTCCCACTGAAACGTTAAGCTTCTGAAAGCTTTGTGTAGAACACCAAAGTTATGAGGGACAAGGGCATATATCCCTTCCCTTTAAAAATAAAAAATAAAAATGTAGAGATGCATCCTGTCTGTTCCTTTCTCCTTCCTATAATTATGCCCATGGATAATCCCCACGCCTCATTATGAGATCACTTGCCAATTCTAGAGCTCTGGATTAAAGAACTAAAGGATATTACTGTATTCAAGAGGATGACTGTCAGCACTCATTGGAAAAGGGACTCTGACTATAGTGAACTTTGGTGGGTTTTCATTATATGCTCAGGAAGAAGAAATACTCCTAGAAAGAACACTCAGGAAACCCTGATATCTCCTTTCCTCTGGAAGAAAACATGTTGTGTGGGGTGGGGTGGGGTGTGTGTGTTGTTAACCCCTATTCACTGCTCACACTGATGTCCTCCTCAATCCTCCACTGTCGATCAGTCCAGCAACAACAACTTTGTCAAATGAAGACATCATTCTGATTTCAGTCTAAGGTAGTAAAAATGTTTGGCTACAGCTCCTTGGGTGGCCAGAGAGTACATTTTATTTATTTTTATTCAATAATTTGTATTACACTCTCTCCAGCCCTACGACAGCTCTGGGTGGCTCCCAGAATAGTTTAAACAATATATAAAACAATACATATAGGGATTACTAAACCTATAAAAAAATGAGGTAAAACCACTGGTAAAAACAAACCCACACTTATTCCCCCACTCCCCCAAAGGCCCGGAAGAACAGCCAGGTTTTACAGGCCCGACGAAAGGCCAACAGGCTGGGAGTCAGGCCATGACCAAAGCAGAGCTTGTACTCTAGTGCCTCAGCCCTGTTGTTCACGTGCTAACTTTCAGACCACAACAGCTTTTCCCTACAGTGATGCTAAATCATTATGAATTTAGGAGCTTCGTTCTAGGTACTTATTTCTGAAAATATTGGCTCCAACCTGTGCTTACTGTAATCAATGGGGATCTTCTCACTGATTTCAATAGAATTTGGACCAAAGTAAGCAGAATATTTTAGTCAAAAGATCACTCCAAAGCGTTCCAGTCTAGATTTTCATTTTCTGATGTTCCACCAGAAGAACTTCTAGAAAATGCTAAACTTGTTGTGAGGGACACCTTAGGTGCTAACTTTCCTTAATTTGTAGCTCCTTGTTCATGCAGCTCTAGTTGTTCGAAAGGACATGCTTAACACAGAACAATTTAATGGAAAATTCTATCCTGGATGTTAAGAAGAGTACGTTCCAGCAGCCCTCCTTGCTTTGCTTCGAATGATACTGGAAGGACCACGTATTAAAATGCAGAGTGAGCAGTCATGCACACAGTCAGCATTATCCATAGTGCAGCTGTTAGTCTACAACAGTGATAAGCGTGAGAGAAGAAGTGATAGTACAATACAGTGACAAGGGAGTCACCACTTCCTCTGTATGTAGGTGCATTTGTTCACCTTCACACCGGTAAGAGGGAGTTTGTTGATCAACTTCACCACCTTGGAATGAGTGTCTCATATGTTCATGGACTATGGGTTTCTGCAGAACCTGGGAATGCAGTTCAACAGGGAGGGACTTGTGTGCCCAACAACACTTTGCAAGCATGTGTTTACAACAGCAGCAATAGACTAGAGGTGTGCACCAGGGCCCCATGTTGTTTTTGTTTTTTTGATTTTGTTATTTAAATCGGTTTTCATTTTCATAAATATCAAATTATCATTTCTGGTTTTGCTTTCATTTTTGATTGGTTTCAATGGAAAACACATTTTCGGCTGTAACTTTTTTGTTTTTCACTATATGTGGCTGATGGCACATATGGATGGCATTATGTGTACCAAATTCCAAATGATTGAATAAAGGAATCCAATTTTAGAAGCAGTTGATGCAAACATCTTCATATGCATTCTTAGGTGTAACTTCTTTGCCTCACATTTAATGTAGATGAAACTTGGTATGTTTATAACCCTTCCAATATTTACTATCTCTGCCAACTTTCAGAAGGATTGGATAAAGGGTCCTGGTGATATAAGCAATTAGCCTATAAATGTATGTCTGACTGTAACATCTTTCTAGTCCAATCAGTGTACATGAAATTTGGCAGAGATCTATATCACACTTTCACAATCATCTCTGCCAAATATCAGAAATATGTGATAAAGGTTCCCAATTTTATATGCCTGCACAGCATATGCAGAGAACGAACCTATGCCAGGGATTCTCTCATGTGTCACTGTGTTATAATATCGGTTTGTGACGCCAATTGGCCAGCAGAAATGTCAACCAAATATCCTTATTCTGTGCTGTGACCATCCCAACATCTCTCCCCTGACTTGTTACTGGGAAGTCAGAAACATCTGTTTAGGAAAGCGCCAATAGAGATTCTCTTATGTCCTCTGTCACAGTGCTACAGGATGTGATTGTGATAATTGGCCAGCCTGGATGTGTAAACCATGTCTCCTTATTGCTGGGATGCTATCACCAAAGTTCCAGCTATGTCCCTTCTATGCCTGCCTGAGGGCCTCCCCCTATGCCCTCCTCAAAGTAACCACCCATTGGTCCTGTAAAGCTTGAAGCATGCAGTAATTGGACAGTGAATGTGTCTGTCAGTCTTTTGGGTTGCTCCACATCCTCCCTCCTACAGCCTTTCCCCCCCTGCCATGCCAGATGCCTGCCTCTGACTGGCACTGCATGTGCTGCTATTTAAGTGAATAATGGTCTTCAAGGGAACAACTTCAATTGCTTATAAAATTGGGTCCCTTTATCAAATTGTCCTGTAGTTCAGTAGAGATGACAGGAAAGATATGTGATACATTCCTGCCAAATATCTTGTAAACAGGATGGAATATACAAATGTTACAGCTGGAAATGTATTTTCAAGTTAATATCTTATACCATCAGTACCCTTCATCCAATCTTTCTGAGAACTGGCAGGTGTCTTAAGCTTGTGGCAGGACATGAAATTCACAGGTTTCATGCAAAGTGGATGGACAATAAAGAAGTTGTAGCCATGAATGTGTATGGAGCCTTTCTTAAAATCACAACATTCAATTGCTTTTAAAATTGGTTCCCTTTATCGAATCATTTCATAAATTGGTACACATAATGCCCTCCATTGGTGGTACAAGCACCCCAAATTACATCACAAGTGACTAAGAAACCAAAAGCTTATACCAGAAATACATTTTTCAGTATTTTCCCTTTATTTCGAAAACAAAATGTCATTTTCATTTCTATTTTTGTTATTATTTTTGTCATTTTTGTTATCATTATTGTAATAATGAAAACATGCACACCCCTACAATAGACAACATCGACCATAACCCAACATCTACAACATCCAAGGAAACATTCCACGGAACAAGCATATCCATAATACAGCATCCAGACACACATTTGCAAGGAGAAGAACGAGAGGGACTTGTCATAAGTGAATCTGCTGTTGGAAAGACTGTACATCCCCTTCCTAGTTCCTACACAATGGTGAACCCAGAGTTATCCACACACCTGGAAGTCTACATACCAAAGCCACAAGGATTCCTAGATAATCTGCCAAAATTGGTTGATGAAACTGCAAAACAGGAACATACTTGGATGGAGGAAAGTTCATCAACCAGAACATGCCTTACGTTGTCGACTTACCACTGCAAGAAAGAAGAAACACCACGTACACCTTGCGTATCTGCACTGCTTCCCCTTTTTCATGAACCAGTACATTCAACCACCGTGGTGTTGCATGGCTTGGAGGTACTCAAGAAATGTCACATTTCTTAATTCTGGGCAGACACTGGTACTTACCATCAATTAGCCTGTTTACGCTGCATTGAAACAAATTTATTTATTTATGTATTTATTTATATTTATTGGCCGCCCCCTCATGCCTACGGCATCCCGGGGCAACTACTGTGGGCACTGTCAGACCAATTTGGCGAAGATAAGTTGCTTGTCATGTTTGGGGCGGGTTACACATTAAAATGGGTTTCTTGTGGTTGTTGGAACATTAGTTAGATGAAAGTGGGTGGACGTATGCTCTCATAAAAGCAAATCCCGCAGGTTCTGAAACTGCAGCCTCATTCATCCAGGTGCATCATGTGCGTTGAACCCAACATGCTCATGAAGTGACAGCTATTGCACTTTATAGACTGCAACAAGAAGCCTACAAGACATTCCATCCCCCAGTATCATTTGAAGAATGGCATAACAAGTCCAAGACAACACCTCTATTTCTGTACTAGGACTTAGTTCTTGAACTGCAACTCCTCTTCATTTTTGTGAGAGCACAGAGAACATCCAACTTCAACCTGTATGCAAGTGCCTTTAGGAGAATGGCTCCATGTTTCCATGCACTCGACCACATTCCCTACGCTTGATGGCTACCATGCCACATACGAGTCTTGGTGACTCTGAAAACAATTCAACCTGGTCTAGCTAAAAGCTTCCAGCAAGGCATGTTTACTGCTCAGGAAACAAAAAGGTATTTTTCTGCCATGGCCCTAGATCAGGTGCATGAACAAAATAACCGGCTCTTTAAGGAGACGGGTGGCATTGCCTCTGCACCAAATACGGGAGAGTTTTGCCATTGGTGTGTTTCTGGACCTGATGTTGCTCGCATTGTGAAAGAGTTTTAAGAGAGATACTCTCTCACTGAGTATCTGCAACACCATCAATCATTGGCATCCACCAGTCGAGATGAGAAATCCTTTCAAGCAAGAAACAAGTGATTTGATTGCTCTAGATACAAAGAAAGTGGCTGATGAGTCTGTGATCAAGACTGTCTGGAACATCCATGACATCAGTGAGAAGGCATATCAACAGTTTGTGAAAGAAAGACTAGTAAACTGTAGTACCCCACTACTGGAAACACTCAAATGAACACAAAACTTCCTCTGTTCAAAACCCAGAAAGCTGGAACATGTACAAAGGCACAAACCCAACTTGCCTCCATTAGGAATGATTGTGCCCTCTTCTTACAGTTGTACATCAGCTGTCTCACACATCAAGGAAACTTGGATATTATTTTTATGCATGAAAACCAGCCATTCCAGCCATCTCTTTCAGACAATGGGGAAATCCAATTCAGAACGAAATGTGATCTCCTTCGCTGCTTTGAAAAAAATTGCGACACTTTGGTTGTCATGCCTCCTGTAGATGCATCACTGTATGGTGGATCAATGGTGGTGCAGTTTTTGAAACCTGGAACTTCAAAGACATTCCAGCTGTATGCTGACCATATTTTTGTACCATACATAGTTAGACAACTGGAAACAGTTAGACAGTTGGATGTGGTGTGGAATCATTACTTAGAGA
Source organism: Sphenodon punctatus (assembly GCA_003113815.1). Lineage (NCBI taxonomy): Eukaryota > Metazoa > Chordata > Lepidosauria > Sphenodontia > Sphenodontidae > Sphenodon > Sphenodon punctatus. Next base: position 366,122 of record QEPC01000823.1, on the reverse strand, counting down.
ACAGTCTAAAAACAGTAGCGAGAGAGAAAAGAGGGGCAGATGTCAGGCAACATGTTCTTCCATCCACTGCTATCCCATGCAACTGGCAGGACTTTCTTCAAGTGGATAAGAATGAGGAGCTTTATCAATATCTGTCGAGGGTGTTGGTAAAATATGTGTCTGCAGCTGTAACAAACAAAGAAGTTGTTGCCACCAATGACACCAGTGAGCTTACAGCCAACCGAACCGCTAATACATCATTGCTTTAACCTTGCACCCAAGAGGAGTCAAATACAAGGCTACTTGCTTCTGCATGCTCTTGATGCTACTCATCAAGACTGAACTACCTACTCATATGGACAGTTGACACTGATGTTTCGGTTATAGCTACAACCACGATTTGTTCCCTGCAGCAAACTGGGCTACAGGCTTCATGATGGGAGCGGAGAAAGATTCACAACATTTTCCTGCTCATGAGTTGGCAAACACTCTTGGAGTTGAGAAGTCAGAGGTGCTTACATTCTTCCATGCTTTTATTGGCTGCGATGTAGTGTCATCATTTCACGGTCATGGGAAGAAGAGTGCATGGGATGTATGGGACGTTTTCCCAGATGTAACATCTGTGTTCTCCGAATTAGGAAGGCTTCTTACCAATGTGGGTGCCCACCAAATGGAAGTGATTGAACGCTTTGTAACTCTGCTTTATAATCCGACAAGTGAGTGCACCACTGTCAACAAAACAAGGCAGCACCTGTTCACCAAGAAGGGACAATCAATGGAGAGGATTCCTCCTACTGCAGATGCTTTTCTTCAACATACAAAGAGAGCAGCATTTACTACTGGTCATACATGGGGACAAGCTTTGCGCACACATCATCAACTGCCTTCCCCTAGTGACTGGGCTTCATGCTTTCAGTTGATATGCAATGGGAGCCATTGTGGATGACACAACCAGAAATCTCTAAATTGTGCACAGAGTTCACCCGCTGCGCTTGCAAAGCAGAATGTAGAAAACCAAACACAGGGTGCAAGGCCATTTTTAGACCATTGCGGCCATGCTCGTGCTTGTTTTGAAAAAATGCCACGAGCCGGGATCAGATGATACACTCCCGGCAATCACGTGACCGGAATGGGGATGCGCATGCTTTTCCGGCCGTGTTTTACCGGGTCGATTTTTCAACCCGGTCAAATCGCGGCCAGAAAAGCATGCGCGTCCCCCTTCCGGACGCATGATTGCCGGGAGTGTATTGTCTGATTCTGGCTCCCGGCATTTTTTCACAACAAGCACGAGCGCAGCCACGATAGTCTAAAAATGGCCCAAGTGTGTTTGTTCTGAACATCCTTATACTGGATTGTGCGCATGTGATGGAAAATGCTAACATGTACTGTTTCAATGTTACTTTTTTAATAATTTCTATTCTTCCTTTTCAGCTATAATCATTTTATGTGTAGCATATATTCAGTACGGTACTTAAATTAATTATACTCCTGTTGTATGTATTAATATGAAGGTACAGTCCAGTTATATCTTTCATATCTGTTTAGTTACCATTCGTATACTAGCATTTTGTAATGTATTTGTTTCTGGGCACTGAATTTGGACTACCTATGTCTTTTACTGCAGGGGTAGACATTTATCTTGTATTTCTCGTACATAAGTAGACAACAAACATGAATCCTCCAAACACTCCTATACTGGTTCGAGAAGATGTGGTTCCATAGCCTACATTATTCAGCAAACAAAATTGTTCAAACCTACAATTTTTCATGCTTTTTTCACTATTTGAACAATTTTTGTGTTATGCCGCTCCACTAAAAGGGAGTGACCATGCAATGACTCGTCATCAAGGGCCACTCTGCGATACCCTGTTTCTAGCATAAGAATTGAATTCTCAAGCTCGTAAAGCAGCAATTTCCAAAACACTTTCTTTTTCTGAAGGAGGTACAATTGTATTAGTTTGAGTCCTCATTTATTATTTTAAATGAGACTGATATCATCTGACTTCTGTTATGGAATGTTTATGCAAAAGGTAAATTGCATATCTTGTGCTTAATTCAGGTGATATCAATAGGTATTTTTGGAATTTATTTATTTATTTATTTATACATGTGTTTATATCCCACCCACTCCTGTCTCTGGCAGCTTGGGGAAGCTTAAAATAAATCAGAAAACATGAAACAACAAGAAATACAGGATAAAAAAATCATCAATCACTAAAAGTCAATAAGTGGAAACAAACCTCCCCCCCCCCCCCCCACACCCATCTACCTCACCAAAAGCCTGGTGAAATAACGAAGTCTTGCACTGATGCCTGAAGGAGGGAAGATTCGGGGACAAATGGGCCCCCAACTGAAAGAGAGTTCCACAGATGTGGTGCCGCCACCAAGAACGTCCTCTCCAGTGTCACCCCCTGGCACACCCGGGGGACTTCAAGAAGGGCGTCCGCAGGAGCTGATACAGAAGCTGTGAGAGTGAGGCGATCCCACAGGTAGGTGGGACCCATGCCATTTAGGGCTTTATAGGTAAGCATAAGCACCAACATCTTGAAACGAGCCCAGAAGGCAGCCCTATAGGCAGCCTGTGCAGGGAATGAAGCACAGGTGTGTTATGCTCATGGCGACCTGTCCCGTGAGGAGGAGGGTCACTGCATTCTGCACCAGCTGCAATCTCCAAACCATCACCAAGGGGTAGCCCCATGTAGAGCGCGTTGCAATAGTCCAGTTTTGATGTGATACGGCTTAGGCAGATACGGCTACACTAAGCATATACCATGCTGGTCCATCCATTGGACAAGCTGGGCAGAGCTCTCTGGAATGTTCCCAGAGTTTTATGGGCCCCTCAGTTCTGCCTTGGAAGGCCAGTCCAGGAATAGCTGCCTGTAATGCACACCTACCAGCTCAAGGAAAGTCACAAACAGTACATGCAAACAATAAAAGTACATAAAACCATCCCTGGGCCTAGTGGCAGTGACAAGCTTCAAGACATCAGAGCTTCTCATAGCCAATGAAGATGGCTTTACTGTGGATGTGTTGGTTACAGCATCTCTCCTGGATGAAAGGTGGGAGAGTGGAAATAGTTGAGGAATAGTAGGGTTTGTTTACTTATAAGTGATGGGGGTTGGAGTTTAATAAGAGTATATTAAATATTTATAAGATTTGTTGCCTTACACTGTATAATAATTTTATTTATAGAACACCTCCCTGTTACCCCCTTCCCACTGAATGGTGCTGCTCAGGAAGCTTAATAAAAGACAGCCTAAAATTAATTTACAACCACTATGAAAGGGGAGGGGAAATGATATTCAGGGAAACCAGCAGTGGAACTTTGAAAAACACCTAGAGAATAAAGCATCTGAAAACTTGTTTTTGAAGGTAATGAAGGAGTGAATTTTGCACCGGGGGGTCCACCATGGCAAAGGTCCAGTTGCCCACAAACCTAAAGTACAATGGCGGGATTCCCAAACAGAAGGTTGCACCTGAGCACAGAAAACCATCATGGTGAGAATGCAGAAGCAGATCTTGAATTTATTTATGTATTTATTTATAGATTTCTACCCCACCCTTCCCAGTTGGCTCAGGGTGACTTGCAAAAACAAATAAAAACAACAAATATAAAACAGCATAAAAACACAACCCCCCAACCTTTCCCCTCCCCACTCCTCCTCAACCCAACCACAAACCCTCCAAAAACCCTCACCAACAACACCCTCCTACCCCAAACCCCCACTCCTTATCCCTACCTGCTCAATGCCTTAACAAAAAGAAAGGTCTTAGATCACCTCCGGAAGATGTTTGGGCTCAGATGAACCTCAAGGGGAAGGGAGTTCCATAGAATTGGGGCAGCCATCAAGAACGTCCCCCTGCAAGAGAATGTCCACCCCCCACCCCCACCCCCCATACGCCCAAGACTAACTGATGGCACCCACAGGGAGGTGCTCCTTGCCAATCGCAGGGGCCGCAGTGGGACATGGAAGGACAGGCGCTCTCTCAGATATGTGGGACCCAGAGCATTTAGGGCTTTAAAGGTTGAAACCAGCACCTTGAATTGTGCCCGGAAATCTATAGGGAGCCTATGCAGACTTCAAAGCACTGGTGTAATGTGGTTCTGGTGCCTCACCACTGAAATTAGGCGAATCGCCGCATTCCTCACCAACTGCAGCTTCCGAACAGTCATCAAGGGCAGCCCCACATAGAGCGTGTTGCAGTAATCTAGCCTCAAGGTGATGAAAGCATGAATGACAGTGGCCAGATCCAAATCAGAAAGAAAAGGCTGCAGTCTCCTCACCAGATGGAGTTGGTGAAAATCACTCCTGGCCAGAGCTGCAACCTGTTGGTCCAGGCACAGCATGGGGTCCAGAAGCACCCCAAGGCTGAGAACCTGAGTGATCAGAGGGGGTCGGACCCCATCAATAACAGTAGTCATAATCCCCTCTGAGTTTCAGGGCCGATCCACCATCATCACCTTAGTTTTGTCAGGATTCAGCAATCAGCTCATACTCATCCAGTCCCCAACCACAACCAGGCAACTGGTAAGCACTGAGACTGCAGAATCTAAGTCAGATGAAAAAGAGAGAGACAAAGCTGGATGTCATCAGCAGAGTTCCTAGTTTTCTCTTTGCAATGGAAAATTATTATTATTAACAAACATTTATATAGCACCAGCAGTGTACCTGGCACTTTAGAAAATAATAAAATAGACACGGTCCCTGCCCCTAGGGCTTACAATCTGAGAGACAGGAGCTGGGGGAGAGACTTAGGAAGGGGAACAGAGGGAGAGACAAGGGGTCTAACATT
>QEPC01000823.1:336431-360603 GCA_003113815.1 Sphenodon punctatus | reverse complement strand
CCCTGCCCAGCCTGGATTTAATTTTTTTTTTTTAAAACCTAAGTCCCTACTAGTGCAGGCTCCAGGCTGCCGCCGGCGACCCAGAGCCCGCACCAGCAGGTACTAGGGTGATCCCTGGGGTGGGGGGTGGTTTAACACATACCCCACCCCAGGGATCACCCTACCTCCCCACCCAGGGATCGCCTACCTTTGGCGCTCTGGGCAGCAGCGGCAATGGAAGAGGCGGCAGCAGCAGCACGGCGGTCCGGCAGCTTCAGCACTGGCTGGTGGCTTCAGCGCTTTCTAGGCCTTCTGGGGAAACCCGGAAGTTCCCCGGAAGACCTAGTAAGCGCTGAAGCCACCAGCCAACACTGAAGCCGCCGGACCGCCATGCTGCCGCTGCCGCCTCCACCACCACCCGGAGAGCCAAAGGTAGGCGATCCCTGGGTGGGGGAGGTAGGGTGATCCCTGGGGTGTGTGTGTGTGTTAAACCACCCCCCATCCCAGGGATCACCCTAGTACCACAGTACCTACCTGCTGGTGCGGACTCTGGGTCGCCGGCAGTGGCCCGGAGTCCTCACTAGCAGGGACTTTGGGGAAAAAAAAATTTTTTTTAAATCCAGGCTGGGCAGGGGGTGTCCCCACTTCCACCCGTGCAGCCTGGACTGGGGAGGGAAAGTGTCTGGTTTTTTTTTTGTTACATTGCGGCCATTCATTTGAATGGCCACAATGTAAAAAAATCCGGCACGGGGATCCGGTACCGGTACCTGCAAATACTGGAGTAATCCGATACTGCTGGTACAGCAAAATACCAGCAGTATCGGATACTGGATGTACCGAACTTCCCACCCCTAGTATGTGCTGAGGAGGGGCAGGGGCTCTGCATCTGGAAAGGTGTCACAGACCTCCTGTGGGTTGAGAGGGTAGGGGAACTATGAATTGGGGCAGTCAGGTCTTCTAGACCTTGAGAAGAGGGGACAGGAGGTGGGACTAATTGGGTCCATAGCAGCTTCCCCAAGTGCCAGCCTCCATATGGTCCCTCTTTCTGGTTGGCTGGGTGGTCTGGTATCAGGCTGGGAGGAGGTGGTGGTAGTGAGCGCAGGACAGTGGAGGGGAAGCAACCTAAAGGCATGTGCTGAGGTGGAGGGGCTCTGCATTTGGAGGGGTGTCACAGACCTTGATTTATTTATTTATTTATTTATTTATTACTGTTGGTGAAACAGTAGCTGCAAAGTTGCATAAAAATGAAAATATTACAATAAAATGTGGTGTTCTAACTCGTACCTATATATATTGTGGTAAGGGAAAGTCAACTAGCATTTACATTTAATCACAGAAAACTAGGAACCCTGCTGATAAGCCATAGGGAGCCTGTTGCATGGACGTACCATCTTACAGTCTACTTCTGGTCTGCTCTCGAGTGCCAACTTACTCACTTGAAACTCCCTTATTCCTGGCAGCTCCTTTGTACACGTTACTCTGCTAAACTCCAATGTCTGTAGGGCCCTGGAAGTTGTATAAAAAAACCCAGATCATCCCTGGATCACTGTTGTGTGTGAGTGAGGCACTCTGAGTTCCAGCCCTGCTTAAAACTCTGATGTGACATTTAGATCTGATCTATTTGTCAGATCCGAGTTGAAAGCGGGACTGGAACTTGGAGTGTCTCACTCGCACACAACAGCAACCTGGGGCTGATTATACAGCTTCTGGGGCCCCACAGACATTGGAGTTTAGCAGAGTTATGTGTGAGTTCACCCCCTGCCCCATTGTATCTCCAATAACAAATCTAGTGAATTGGAAGTACATGTGTGCAGGAGAAGGCACAAGAATCTTTTGGCACAACATCTTCATCCAAAGATTTCTAACACCAATTTGTAATTCTTTCACTGAACCAGTGGTGTTCCTGCAGTGAGTCAGTAGGAGTGTAACTTTTTCCTGTAAGACTTCAACATCTTTAGCAACAAGGTAGGTTGACAAGATGATGACCCTGCTGATTGCTACAAGGGAGGTGGAGACTGAAAACAATCTACCCAGGTCTCTTTCCACCAAGCTTGGTAGATGGGGGGGGATGGGAGGGAGGAAACTTGGAGGGGAAAAGGCCTTTTACCCCTACTTTGTTTTTGGGGGGGGGGGGGGGCGGGGCATGTTAAGCTGTTTGTACTCGACACACCAAAAAGTAGAGAATTAAAAATATCCTCCTCGTTGTCAACTGTTAAGCAATCTCCAAGCAAAGCACTAGCATATCTGTGTAATGTAAAAATGAGCACTGTATATCCAAAATAGTAACAACAATTCAGCCAGGGAGGTCTATGTAACATCTCTAGGTCTTTTGATTCCTAAGCTTATCAAAGTAACACTCTGAGAAGAGGTGAATTTTCAGCACACCTTGTAGGTGGTGGCAGCATAAGATATAGAGAGACGCTCAAAATTCCGGCTCTCCAGTGAACTGGAATGACACATAGTAGGAAATCACTAGAAATATCTAATTTAGAGCATCTAAATAGGCCAGTTCCCACCAAATGTTGCCTGTGTTGACACAATTTGGAGTTGATATCATGGAACTATGCCACAGAATTTGGGGTGGGAGCGTGACTCCGACTCCTCCTAGAAGTTGGTATGAGGAGCTTGCCTTTATTGTTAGGGTTGACATACTTCCCCTTTAATCCAGGACACTTATGAAAAATACATGGTGCAGTGCAGCCCTGCACCATGTATTTTTCATAAGTGTCCTGGATTAAAGGGGAGGAATGGCAGGCAACCCCATTTATTGTTCCTGGGTGTGGATCAGCTTTCCTCTTCTTTTTTCCTACAGCTTAGGGGAGCTTGCCAGGGATCAGACCTGGCAATTAAATTCAAGGGGCAGTTGAACCCCAGGAAATGTTCCCACTAGGATTGTGCTCTCCAGAATCGGAAAGACCAGGAAAGGCCAATATTAGCCGCTTCAGGGTCAGAAACGAAAGTCAAAACAAACCTAGGTGGTTTATTTGGTTTTCATTAATGACGTTCCTGTCCCACTTCCTGTGCTGATCTTCATATAGATTAAATCATTAGAACGCCTTTTTTTATTAAGCTGTTGAGAGGCAGGTTAGTCCAGTGGATGTGTTGCTAGCTGGAGAATAGGGTTCATTTCCCTGCTCTGAGAAGCTCTGGGACAGAAGGCATAGCTTCTGGGGTGGACTTTGGGTCCCTGCAATTCTTTTTTTAAAAAACAAATTAAGCACTGCTCCCTCTCATTTAAAACCATGCATTGCTGAAAGATACATCAAGGGTCATCTAGTCCAGCTCACTTCACGAATGCAGATTTCACTGCACCCAAACAGAAAAATCCATCATAGAAATGGAGCCTATTGGGACACTACCCCAGGGCCCAGATTTTCAGCAGTGCCCCACAGGGACATTAAAATGTCTTGCTTTATCTCTTTCGGTGCTGCCTGTGCCTTCCCCAGTGAGCCAGAAGCTAGTGCCATGCCCATCAGCAGCTGCTATTCCACCCCATGCCTCCCCTACTTCAGTGCCTCCCCAAGCCTTGGTCTGCTCTAGTGTCTCACTTCTCCCTACTGTTCCAAAGTTCCCCCTTGCCTTGCTGCCCACCCCAGCCTCCCCCAGTACCGGCCCCACTCCCACAGCCCAGTTGGTATGTGGCTTACTAACTTGATTTGCTACAGGGTCCTATTTAATCTAACTATGCCACTGGAGCCTATAACAAAAATCTGCCCCAAGTAAAAATTGGGATTTCAGTGATTCATTCCCTCTGCCAAAGGGCAAGAGGAAACACCTGTTGACTAAAGGCTGTGTTGGGTCAGAGCTGGCTACTTGCTGTGCAGGTGACTCCAAGGGTGAAGATTCAGCTGCTGTGGGTGCCTGATTTGGCAGTAGATCTGGGAGCAAACTGGGAACTAGACATCAGATTGTGTCAATGTGCTGGAAATTCCAGTTCTTGGTCCCTGCCATCTTGCTGGTGCAGTGAGGAAAACAAATATGAGTAATGGCAGGTTAATCGGTGCAGACAAAACCTTAAATAAATCTACTTGGGAGGATTTCCCAGCCACACTCGAGAGGTCAGTTCCCTGTTAATAGCACTTCGAAAGGCAGTTATCAAGGAGAACTGCTCAAAACTTTAATTTGTTCAATAACTATATGCAAATTTGAATTGGTTATTCATGAACAACCTTTATTTATGGGGCACTCTCAGTGTGTGCATGTGTGCGCATTGTGGATTAACAGTTTTTTAAAAATCTTGATGGGCTGAGTCAATCAAAATTAAAAGATGAAAAATCCAAAGATTTGTAAATATTTTCCAAGGGTGAAATTTCCAAAGTCACCTGAGAAATTCAGTTTCCTGACTCCCTTAAGAATTTTCAAAATCTCACCCTGGATATGTATTTGATTAACAGGACTTTTCACAACTAAGACATTTTTAAATGTTGATCCACGCAACTATTTACTTTTCCTCATTTGCACAAACTATAGTGCTAGTAAGATGAATGTTCTGTATAGTCCGACACAGTGCTGATTGGGGTGGGAATTTTGGATATGGATTAAATCCGTAACTTCTCGGAATGGGCCATTATGGATTAATCCATACCGACTGGAACAACGTGACAAGAAGTCTGTTTTGGTTCAGTTCTAAAATAATAAAAATTACTGCACTGCCAGACTGTTCTGCACATGCAGAGCACCATTTTGGAAAAGGGTGTGTATACACAGAATGGTCCTGTGACCATTTGCGTATGCATAGTAATTTATTTATTTTTTAATTTATTTATTTTTTAGAATTGCTGCACATGTGCAAAATGGGCACTGGACCATTCTGCACATGCACACCCTTTTCCAAAATGGTGATGACAGTGTTGCCACCATTTTGGAAAAAGGCAGCCAATGTGTACATGTGCAGTGGCCATTTTGCACATACACAGAATGGTCGCCCTTTCCCAAAATGGTGACGACACTGCTGCTGCCATTTTGAAAAGGGTTGTGCATGTGCATGTGCAGAACAGTCCGGTGGCCACTTTTTTAGAAATATTTTTTAGAAAAATATTTTTTATTTTTTAATTGATTTACATACAGATTTGTAATACAAATCCATGTTTAAATCTGATAACTTTAGGAAACAAAATGATAATTAAACCAATACAAATTTGCATACAAAAGACCACCCCTAGTGCTGATGCACAACTGAAGCCCAAGTCTGTGTCCTTAAATGAGAACCTTAGTGGGCTTTAAATGGGAATTCAGGATCCAGTCCTTCACCGTTAAAGTAATTGGCAAAACTCCCATTGATTTTAATGGTGCAGGACTGTCCTTCCCATTAACAGTTTGCAAATGCATTGGTAGCCAAGACTTAGAACTTGCAAAAATGAGGTTGATCTATTTAACTATAAATTCTGTTGGTCACATGCCTTAAACAAGAGGTAGATCGTGATCTACTAGTAGATGACAAGATCTCCAACACATCATGGTGGGGAGAGGGACCATCCTCTCAGAGAACACCTTTGAGGAGGAGAGAGCAGGACTGGCACCCCAAGAAGTGTCTGTGAGAAGGAGATGGGGTAGGAGAGTGCTGCTTGTGTTATGGGAAAGGATGTCCGAAGAGGAGGGAGCTTGGTGCGCGTACATAGAATTTAGCAAATTCAGAATTGCACAGCCAGCAGGGCATGTGACAGCTTGTCCCCACATCACACCCCCTTTCATGCTCCTTGCATGATAGTGCAGAGGAAAATGATGGTTGGGGAGGTGGCCAGGTTGCATCCCATGGGAGAGCTTGGTATGTAGGGGCTATGTCTGAGAAGGATTAAGTCACTGTGCTCAGCATAATGGTGATCACCAGTCTAAATGGGTGTGTGTGTAATCTCTTCTCTTTCTTACTGGATCAAAAGCATAATGACAAGTTTGGGGCAAGCCAAATTACACTCATAATGTGAATTATTCAAAAGAATAGTAATGTGAAAAAAGGAAACACACATGCTAATAAAGCAGCGGTGGGGACCAAAGCAGGTGGGGAACCTCCAGCCCAGGAGCCAAATCCAGCCCATAGCTGTTTAATCTGGCCCCTTTCCAATTCCTGAATCTGGCTCCATTATCCATCCCCAACCCCCACGCACTGATAGAGTGGGCTCAGAGGGAAAGGAGCAGAGATGGGGACATGCACTCAATGGCAGGGGATGGATCTATGGCTTAGACCCATGATCTGGACCTTCCCCATCCTGAATACACACCCCACCACCAACTCCTCCATGGCTTGCAGAGTTTGCACTAGTACAATTCTCAAAGTGGCCCACGGAAGGGAAAAGGTTTCCCATCCCTGCTCATATAGAGCACTTAAACTTAGCATTTCAGGCACAACGGCAGAAAACATCTAGTAGCTATATAACTGGGCACTGTATCTTGGCAACGTGAAACATTTATTAATTCCTTTACTGCCCACTAAATAGAAAATGTTCCACCTTATCTAAAAAAAAATTGATAAGGCAATTGCAAAAAAAAAAAAGGAAACATACAATAGAAGCTTTTTTTAAAAAAGAAAGAAAAAGAACTGAGCAGTGCACACTCTTTTTGTGAATTATAAACTTTTTTTGTGCTGGCATGGAAGCCTTAGCATTAGTAGAAGAAGATCAGCCTAATAAAAAAATATAATCCTGAAATACATGTATACAAGCAACATCACAGCTTATGCTCAAAATCGTGAAACGGAAGTCATTATGGGTCAGTTTATCACAAGTCTGTCAAATTGATCACCTGACTTTCATCACCACATACTGCAAAAGTTCCCAACCTCTAGGTCGGAACCTCATCTACAGATGGACTCATGAGCCACTTGATATTTTGATGTGGATTTTTCCAATTTTGAGAGGAAGAGAATGTTGAACTGTATCACACAAACTGTCTATTTTATTGGATTTCCATGTTTCTGCAGTTTTAAGATCTATTAGCAGTGTTTACTCATTTTAATTTGAGGTGTTAGAAAGCAGATGTTAGTATCTGAAATTTGACATGTGATTAAGCATTTTTATCTGGGATTTTGTATGTTAGATTTAAAATTTGTTCTGTTTTATAAGACTAAAGCCATCATCATCATCATCATCATCATCATCATCATCATCTATTCATGGCATCGTCTCATGCCATAACCTAAATTGATACAATACAATAAAATATAAGTAATACAAGTAATAAAATCAAACAACAAAAAAAGATTTACATATTAACATATAAATAACTTTTACATTTCTTTGCATTTTTAAAACTAAGGCCGTTTTTACACAGACACACACCACCACTGGGTGTGCGGGTGAGTGTGCGGTGGGTGGGAGCATCTGTGTAAATGCCACGGCGGTGGCTGGGGGGATGGGAGTGCGCCCGTGCGAACACCACAGGCGGTTGGTGGGGTGCATGCTTCTGCGCAACACCCACCTCCACCCATCACCTACCCATGGAGCCATCCGGCAAACCAGAGGAGGCTCCATCAGTGGAGGTGAGTGTTCGCNATGGTGTTCAACAAATTGGCCGATGTTGGTTTTTACCCAAGTTTTACCCATTTTTGGTTTGGGTATATTCAGTTTGTTTACCCATTTTTTGGGGTCGTCATTTCAGCTCTAGTATTTTCCTCTCTCCCAACTAGTAAGCGTTTGTAAATCCATCATGGGGATGGGAGTGCGCCCGTGCGAACACCACAGGCGGTTGGTGGGGTGCATGCTTCTGCGCAACACCCACCTCCACCCATCACCTACCCATGGAGACATCCGGCAAACCAGAGGAGGCTCCATCAGTGGAGGTGAGTGTTCGCCCATGGGAAAGGCTGCACACCCACCTCCACCCATCGCCGTGGGCCCCCCCCCACTGCGGTCCATTTAAAAATGGCCTAAATCTTATTATTTCTCATTTTACATTTTTAAAACTAATTCTTATTATTTGTACAGTCTTTCCAGTATTTAAATTGCTTTGCACAGCTTATTCTGTTCACTCTCACAATAGTCCTATGAACTCAGTCATTATTATTCTGATTTTATAGATGGAGAAGTAAGAGATAGTGACTTGCAAGGCCAACCACTGAGTTCATAGAAAAGGTCTCTGCTCCTAGTCCCACACCTTGGGTGCTTTCCACCAAGCTGAGCCAGGAGGGAGTGTGCAGCCTTTGGCACCATGGGATTTTCCAAGAGGTAACACGCAGCTTCTGTCTTGCGGGAAGGGCAGAAGTGCGGGTCTTTGCTGGAAAACATGCGCATCCGACAGAGTAGAATTTCACCACTCTGCTGGACGCATATGCTTGCAAAGACCTGCACTTGAGTTGGAAGATGTGCATCATTTAACTCTCAAACTTCCCTGCAGAGCCAAAGGCTGTGCATTCCGTCTTGTCGGAAAGCACCTCTTGTCAACTAGACTGGTTCATAGCGCTAGTCAATAAACTTATCTCTAGCGGCCTATCCAGCTCCTATGGACTAGTAGAAACTGGTTTATACCCTCAGGTCATGTTGTCATGAAATGCTCACTCTGGGGTAAGTGGTCTTTATTCCTGATTGATATGATGATCATGTGCTTTCAGGGAAAATTGCTGTGTAAACGCTAGTTACCCTTCTTTGGATCCAGGTGTAAATTACCTCAGGATACCAAAACTTATCTTCCTATGATGAACTGCACATGGTCAATACCAAAAAGGGGTGGGGGGGATGCGTTGGTTCAAGTAAGACCAAAACAAACAATCAGGAATTTTTTTTAGACAAAATTTTGGGATGGATTTTTTTTTTTTCCACAGGATGGCAAGCATGCTTCCCCACTAAACCTTTGCATGTCTTAATAAATACATATACTCTGAAATAGCTTCAGTTTTTGAAAATCTTGGGCCACAAACCCAAGAGGGGAATGGGGATGTGCCGGCGGTGGGTGGAGGTGAGTGTGCAGCCTGGAGTAGCCTCGTTAAAGCCTGTAAAGCTTCCAACTACTCTCACTGATGCTCATACAGTTTAACCACCAAGCTATAAACATTGAACCACCCCACTGGAGCCTGCAGGCTACAAATCCACTTATTCCATAGTAGCCCCATTGAAACCCATAGGAAACATGTGACCCATGGAAAAACAACTCCAGGTTACTGGTCAAGTACTTCCAGCGCATGAATGAGTGGCATTTTCTCATAATCGAGGACAATGAGTGAGCAATTCATGTCATCGTGACTGGCAATAAATTGAGCAGATCAGAAGAAAAACAACATAAAAATTCTCCATGAGAAGAGCAACTTGGTCAAGTGTGAGCTGCCTGGCCTAATCAGACTAAAATGCTCAGGATGCACGCAATCCTCCATCCATTAAAGTCCATGGAAGCTGAGCCATTGACCCTAGTGAAGCACTCTCTGAACACTTCTGCCTCACAGAATCTGTTAATCTAGTTATTTATGACAAGATTCCTCCCTCCTGCCTTCTCTCCAGGATTGTTGAGAGAAATTTGGGGCCCCACTTGAGCCCGGTAGCTAGCTCCCCATACCTCTCCCCCCCCCATCAAAAGTGTTGAAGTCAATATCTGGAAACCATGCTGGGACTTTATTTACACATATGTTACTTGCAATTGTTATCTTACTCATAATTTAATGTATATTGTATAGTAAGAAAAAGATAGGGTTTTTTTTGGAGGGGAGGAGCTCCTAAGTTTGAGGACCCAGTACAATGTACCTCCATTTCCCCCTCTTGTCAGGCCTACTTCCTTCTGTTCACTCACCAGACTTGAATAGAGGATTTATTTTATTGCCCTGTTTTAGCAATCCCAGGAACTGTAGGTTTTCTTTCTGGTTACCTTACCATGTGTAATGTATGATATCTTAGCTGTTTTTATTACAGATAGTAATTCCTACAATAGTCCACATAAAATTAAAGCATTTGTAATTCTGTCTGGTAACAGACACTGTGGTGTCACTAAGAGTGCCAATTAAAGTGGAAAAATAAGGCCCTATAAAATTTATTTTATATTGGGTTATTAAACAAAATTAGTAATAACTCTTGTGCAACTAGGAAGAAAAAGAGCTGTGCTTTACAGAAGTCTAGGGAGACCTTAAAAGACTGTAAAATAAAGAGCTGTAAATAAAGCCAAATAATTTGAAATAGCTAGAGAAGTGAAGTGCTGAATAAGAAATATGTTCCTAGTATTCTTCTGTTTGAGGTTTATGGCTAAAACTCTCATTGACCTAAATGGCAGAGGGCTCAGTGTTTTTAATCTAAGACATGTTCTTAAGTACTGCACAAAATGGACCATATGCTGTCTTCAGTTGCCTTATAACCCCATTAAAGTTGATGGGGTAGCACTGACTGCACTTGAGGGCAAAAGTTAGGCTAATACCTTTTTGTCTGTCTTTCATTTCAAGCAAAATGGAACAAGCAAAATTAACTTTACTAAATCCTGAATACTTTCGGATCTTTGAGCCGAAAGCTGGCTTCTTAGGTTCACATTTAGAGATCTAGGCAGAAATGGCAAATTTTCAGAATTGCTGAGCACCCCTCCCCAATCTCAGACCCCAAGGGGGGAGACTGGGATTTAGGGAACTAAACATCAGGATCTAGGTATGAAAATGTTATGAGGATAAGGGGGGAAATGCCTTAAAAGCATTTGGAGGTTATGCAGCAAAATGACTAATGCATCTTCTGTAGTCTGAGTGAGTGGTAAAGCATGAGGAATGAGAAATCTATACATCTCTTGCAAAACATTATTATTATTATTATTATTATTATTTTATTTTATTATTATTTTATTTTAATCTTTTACCCCATCCTTCCTGCTGAAGGCAGCTCAGGGTGGCTTACAGTATTAAAAATACAAAGTATAAAACATGATAAATATAAAACTACACAATCATAAATACCCCACAACCCTACACCATCCCCCCCAAACCTCTCTCCACCCCAGTTCCCAACTTCCTAGCTTACCCCTATACATGGAGGTATATGACTTAACTCTTAGGGAATTTATAAACGATCCCGCTCACAAGCGGGATCATTTAATGTGCCGCATCTCCCCCCGCCTACCTCTCTAGGACGGGTCTGATGTTCAGAAGAGCATCAGACCCGTCTTAGAGACTCAGTGCGCATGAGAGTCCTTCTGCGAGTGCGCACTTCACAAGGGAACCCGGAAGTGCGGCTTTAAGCCGGCACTTCAGGGATCCGCGTCGGAGGGGGCAGGATTGCCTGCCCGGTCTGACGCGGGGGAAGATCCGGCTGCAATGTAAGGTAGTCGTTTAAACGAGCACCAAGAAATGCGGCTGATCAAAGGATCAGCTGCGTTTCTTGTCTCGGGTATAAACGCCCTTAATGGAAGAAAGGAATTCCACTAGCTCCATGTTGTGATTAGGGCCTGATCCATTAAAGCATAGAGCACACTCCAGAAGATACTGAATATTCTGAACTGCCGCTGAAGGGTTTGTACCACTTTCAAGCACATGTTCAACAACCTGCAGGATCAGAACTTCAATAAAGACCTATATATTCTTTGCCAAAATTATTCCACCTAGAGCTTATTGTGCGCAGCTTGTTACAGTCAAAAAATGAAATAATGTTGCAGTGCTAATGCTTTCTTACTGTAAATTTAATTTATGGGGAAGAGGAAATGATTATGTATTTATTTATTTTAATCTTAGTATTAATTTTCTACACATAGCCATATTATGGTGCCTAACCCTAAACTCTTTAAGTGGCTGGATTTTATACCAGTTAAGGAGTTTTGCTACTGACCTCAACACAGGGGATTGTGCACCCTGAGGGTACATTCTCAACCATTAAAGTCAATGGCAGAACTCTTACTGAATTTAATGTTGGAGGATTTTCCTGCCTGTCCTTCATTTAAGGGGGAGCTGAGGGGAGTGAGGGGCGGGTGAGGCTCCTCCAGATGATCCACAGGGCTCCTGCACTCCCCTTGGTTCCTTTCCTGGGAGGTAGGAGGGGTGCAGATCTTCTGGGTGTGTGTGTGTGTGTATGTGTGTCCTTTCTGCACCCTCCACTCTCTCCTCTTGCAGCTGCCTCTCAGGTGGGAGATCATGCAAGTGTGCTGCTTTTGGTGGAGTGGGGCGTGGACTATGGCCAGGGAAGTAGTCTTCTTTGGTTGTGACGACCCCTCCCCCCTTTCCTTCAGAGCCAGGGCTGGGAACCCTCATCAGGACTCTTGGGGTATATTCCCAACCCAAGTGCACATCTCTTGCAATAACTCACAAGGTAGTGGCTCTCCAATGTTTCCATTTTAGGACATTGTCACCTGCTCACAGGTACCCAATATCCCCAAAGGAAAGTCGGTTACCATTAACCATTTTTTTAAAAATGTGAACAAGAAGGCCCTGGGGCACAAGCATACCCCAATTCATTCTACCATCGGGTAGATTTATCCCTTGGCCTGGGGTAGAAATGCATCCCATCACATTTCATGTTAGTTTACATATTCAAGAATGTGAGTACTGAAGGACCGGGGTAAAAATCTACCCCATGAGACCAACAATGTCATATTTTTCATGAGTTAGGGTTAGGATTAACATTGACATAATACACTATTATAGCTTCTGCAAAATATCATAAAATCATAGCTTTTACTCTACCTGGTGCTAGGCTGAGGCGCTTGGCTCCTCTTTCCCCAGTGTGACCAGTGTCCTTGGTAGCGTGCAGCCGAGGAGACTATGACTCACTGACTAGCTTGCACTTGAGGACAGAGAGATCTGGATGCAGATTTAGGGCCCGAGGATAATGACCCTTGCAGAAATAGCTCTGGACAGGTAATAGGATTACTGTAAGGGAATTAGTAAATTCTGTTCATTAGCCTGGGCCAATGAAATTGCAGGCTTGACAGAGATTTAAAGGTTTTAATACATAGATATAATTGGGGAAAGAAAAAACACCAAGCCAGCCTACAGAAGAGATACAGATGGCACCTCCATATTGTGGTGCCTAAGGTATGGAGGTGGATAAAAAGCTTAGGAGCACTGCATCTGATGTAATCCCTATTGCATGTAGATGATGCACTTCCATCTACATTTTAAACAAATTTAAGCTATTATTTATCCGATTATAAGGGAGATGGGGCTGTCACGCTGATTTTTCCAACCCATTAGTGCTTACATAAGTATTAATGTTTAAAATCTTTCAAACCTTGCATGGTAAGAAATTCAACAATGTAGATTGAAAATGTAATCTGTAATGGCAAAAATGGAAGCAAAAACATGCAAATAACTTTGCAGGAGAGTACAGGTTGCTTTATACATTAACACCTGGGCCTTGGGCTTTCTGTAAGTGTGAGGAGATGGGGGGGGGGGGGATTTCTCAGAGGCCCTCTTCATTTGTGTGACTCATTCAAGGCTTAGCCACACGTGCTTCAAGGGACTACAGTCTTTTAAACATGTAGCATTGGAAGAGATGCATAGAGTGTTGTGAGTGGTTATATGTGCACAGCCCTCTTCAAATTCTTCCTGTGGCATTGTAGCTCTGCACCCTCACAGGACTGAGCCTTAAAGCATTATCTAGCTCAGGGGTGGGGAACCCTTTCCTTTTTATGGCCATTTTGAAAATTAGTGCAAGCTCCACGAGCTGCAAAAAAGTTAGGGGTGAGGGGTGCACTCTGGTTGAGAAAACGGTGACCATGTCCTGATTATGGATGCATCCCCTTATCCGTGACTGCATGGCCTCCTCTCTGCTCTCTTCCCCTAAGTGCACTCTTTCAGTGCTGGAGGGTATGGGCTGGATTCGCAGGTCAGATGCAGGAAGTGAAAAGAGGCAAAACAATAAACAGCTATGGACTACATTTGACCCATACGTTGGAGTTTCCCCCATCGCTGACCTAAACCTTGATACCTTACTTAGGTCCTTTTTATACGGGGCTCTCCCACTCATGCACACACAGAAATCAGCATGTTCATGAGTGGGAGAGGCCCGTGTGAAGGATACAGCATGTGGTGAATGGGTGTGTGTGTGCGCTCCCACCTAACACGCATATTTGCACCCCCCCCCACTCATCCCCATGCACGGAGCAACTGGGGGAAACGGCGGTTGCTGCATGCGTGGGGATGCGTGTGTGCCCATATGCACGCCCCGCCCATGCACTGGCACCCCCACAGACTGCCCACTGTGCGGGCCATGTAAAAAAGACCTTATTTGTATAGTCAAAGTAGTAACATACTTAACAGCACTATGGAGAAATTTGTGTAGGTTCCTCTTGAGCGTGAAGGCAGCTGTTATTTGAAGCTGATTGCCATGCATGAAAAAAATCCACATACCATCCCTTCTAAAAACATAGTCCAGTATTTTCACTTAGTTGCTCAAACCGCTGTCATCAGAGTCCCGGTAGTTAATTTTTGTGCCGTTAGTGACCAGGATAGTCCACTTCATAACACCTTTTTGAAATCACATCATGAGTGCTGGTTTAGTTTGAGGTGCTTTTTTTACTGGTTCTGTGAGATTTCTTAGATAGGATTTTTCTCAAAGACATCAAGAATGGAGGTGAAACAAAAAGATATCTTTGTATTTGTGAATATTATTCACATTTTCAGATAGCCCTCCAAATATGCAAAAAATGTTTGCTACGCAAATGCTATATGTTTATTCATGTATTTTATTTTTGATTATTTGGTCATTTTTCAGCTACTTTGGTATTCTGGTTACTTTGTTTTGGTGCTATTGTACACCTGACCAAACTGTTACACTATAGGGCTATGTAGTGCTCAAACAAAATAACTGAAACACCAAAGTGACTGAAATGTTGTGACCAAAATACTCAAGTGACCAAAACAAAACACCCAAAATGGATACTCACATCTCCAAATGAAGTGGAAATCAAATAGTGATTTGTATCCACTTCACTGGACTTGATTCAAAATGACCAAATTAGTTGAGTATGGTATTTGTTTCAGCTCTAATCAACTACTACTTATCATTTCTATAGCACTGCTAGACGTATGCAGTGCTTTACAGTCCCAGACATGTCCCTGCCTAGTAGGCTTACAATCTAAAATGGGGAAAACACAGACAGACATTCCTAGTTTACAGATGGGAAATTGAGGCTGAGAGGTTGTGACTTACCAAACAAGTTTATTGGCTAGGGTGAGATTCAAATGCTGGTCTCCCAGGTCCAAGACCAACACCTTATCCACTACACCAAACTGGCTCTCAAGAGTCAAGAATACAGCTTGGACTGAGGGTGTTCTGAGTGGAAGGAAGGTCAATCAGCTCTATGGAAATGGATTCTGCCAGCTGGAGCAAACCCCTCAGAACAGTGATACGTCTTATAAGATCCTTGTTCAATATAATAGAAGCTGCAGTCAATATGGTCTAGCTTCTTTGTCAAGATGTATGATTCTCACTTGGGAAATTGTTTCTCAGTGAGTTTTCAGACACCCAGATTCCAAGCATCTGACCCAGTAACTTTACAAACACACCAAGAACAGAGAGGGTGAAACCATCCTAGAAACACAGGGTACTTTCAGACATGACGCTAACCACCCTTTAACCACCCTTGGTGGTTATTTATGCATGTTGCAGGGCTGTGTTGGTGCCCTATGGAGCCCTGCAACATGCATAAATAACCACCAAGGGTGGTTAAAGGGTGGTTAGCGTCATGTCTGAAAGTACCCACAGTTACAAACAAGAATGAAAAATTGCCAACCCAGACAGGGGACAAGTAGGGCTGAAATGAATAGTAGTTTCAGTATTTACATATAGTATTCACATTTTCAGATAGCTCTCTGAATATCCATACAATATCCATACCCAGAATGATTATTTGTATATTCACTTTAGTGGAATATTTCATTTTGGTTATATTGTTTCAGCACTATTAAGACTGTTGTTTGTTGTTCATTTATACAGAGACAGCAATGTGCCTGGAGCTGAAAAGTCATGATCAGAGACAGGTTCCTGCCCCAAGAGGCTTACAATTAGGGGTACAGACAGAGGGTACAAACCAGTTTCAGCATTCAGCATTACAATTGGTGTGACAGCAGGGCCAGCTAACAGGCCCCTTATACATTTATTCTGGACTATATCAGTTCTATTTTGATGGCAAGAAAAACAAATTTCAGATCCGTATAAAACTTAGGTCACTAGTTTGGCTTTAAAAATTTTAATAGCAGTGCTCACACCGGAAGGTTTAAAGGACCTATATAATCTCAAAAGCTGCTACTGTACTGGTGGCCTTAACAATCATGCTGTTCTTATGTACAGTCCAGGAACCCGAGGCGGTAAAACACATATCCAGGTAAGTATACTTAGGGTGATTTCAGATTAAACGATACCACGGCCAACCACAGTGAACCCCCTGTGGTGGCCGTTTGTACCGTTTCATCTGTAGTGATTTCCACCAGATGTTCACCCCAGTGAATCACTGGCGGGAATCACATTAACCATGATTCTGGACTTCCGGCCACCTGGAGGTCCAGAATCATGGTTAGATTGGCCACGATATGGGATGGGTCAAAAGTAACGCCTGTAATGTGGCCCATCCCGGATCGTGGCCCAGACCATGATATGGGATCGGGTGCAGTGGCCGGATTGGCCGCTGGGCCCGCCCGTCTACCGGAGGGTGGGAGGATGGGCAGCGCTGCCCTGCCCCCTGCCCGATCCCCTGTAGGAATCAGGCCAGCACATCTAAAGGACAGCCAGACTGATTCTTGACTGGGATCTGAAACGGATCCCGGTCCATGGTTCAGCATGGCGGCCCCGGCGGCCCGTGACATCTGAAATCACCTTGATTTACTCCAGGTCTCTAATACTCACCCAGGGTCCAATGGTATTTTTTCCTATCGTGCTTGAAACAGACAATATGACACTTCTGTCGGTTCACTGTCATGGTATTTTCATCACAGTACCCGTGTAGGTGATCCAGACATAACTGGAGACCTTGCTGCATCTGAGACAGTAAAAGGACATCACCGGCATGTAGTAAGATTCCTATAGGCCTATTGTTGATCTTAGGAGGGGTCTGCCCAACGTTATTAATTAGATTAACCAAGTCATTGATAAAAAAGCAAAAAAGTAGGGGGGACAGAAGACAGCCCTGAATCACACCCATCTTTATCAGAAAAGGTGTAGAATGCCCACACCGGTTGTCTAACCTCACAACAGTCTTAGTATTAGTATGTAAAAGCATGATCATATCAAGCAAATGGTGATCAATGCCCATCTTAGGTAGATTGTCCCAGAGCTTGGCTCTGTCTATAGTGTCAAAGACCTTAGAAAAGTCTATGAATGCTTTATACAGCTTACCTCCCCTTATGGTTACATATTTATCAATAAGGTGTTTTAAAACACCCATCATAGAGCGCCCTTGCCAGAAGCCTGCCTGTTCTTCAGCTATCAATTGGTTTTCTACCACCCAGGTTTCAAGTTCCTTCAAGAGGGTGCAAGAGTATAATTTCCCAATAATAGGAAGCAGACTTATTGGCCTATAACAGGCTAGATCTATTTTTCTCCCTTTCTTGAAAACAGGGACAATGATGGCAGTTTTCCAGGAAGGGGGCAAGAATCTGTGCTGATTACACAGAGAGACTGTGTAATCCCAAACTGGGGCCCACCAGACAGCAAAATCCCTAAATAATTCAGGTGGTATAAAATCTATACCAGGGGCCTTTCCAGGCTTCAGGGCTACAATATGAGACAATACCCTATCCTCTGTGATGATAGGTAAAGTAGACTCCTCTGAGATAACCCTCTGAGCTGCTACAAAAAAACTGACTATCACCATCAGAATCATAGCTAGAACTAAAGAATTCAGTTCAGTTCTCTGCATTAATGGGGGGGGGGAGGGGATGTCCTTTGACCATTCTTCATACACAAAAGCAGGAAAAGTGTCTAAGATTACAAGCAGTACGTAACTCCGCCCAGATTTCTGCTTTAGCTGCTTTTTTCCACAAAGGAGATGCGTATATGCTTTTTTAGCAATAACAAAGGCCTCCCAATTATCTGGAATCCGCTGTAAGAACCATGCTTGTCTTAGTTGCAACAGAACACACTTAGCTTGGCGGCAATCTTGATCATACCATTCTCTATGAATAACTGAACCATGAGGGTTAGATCTTTGAGAATTAGCTCTAATATTAATGCTTTCACAAATGGTAGTCAGTTTCCCCCAGACATTTCACTACAGAGGTAACTGAGAAGGCAGACATAATCTCTTTTCTTAAAGAAACAACTTCCATGGTGTTCAACAAATTGGCCGATGTTGGTTTTTACCCAAGTTTTACCCATTTTTGGTTTGGGTATATTCAGTTTGTTTACCCATTTTTTGGGGTCGTCATTTCAGCTCTAGTATTTTCCTCTCTCCCAACTAGTAAGCGTTTGTAAATCCATCATGATTCTTTTAGTTTCTGCTTCTCATTCCAGAAGTCATGACATTGCATTGCAACCTTGTTAAAATTCTGATTCAATAGTCATCATGAATTGTGCTAGTGAAATATTATATAGAAAGTAAGGTATCGTATGCTTTCTCACTTATCAGAAACACCCCTGCTGGAGGAATTGCATTTAACAACAATGGGTTTCAACAAATGTGATGTGGCCCACTTGAACCCACTTTGGCCCGTCGACCACTGTCACATGTGTTGGGGAGGGCGGGAGAATCCAGATGTTTGTCCTGGAGTTTCCCTGAGCATGTTGGTGGCTAGCCTGAGCTGTGATCCTGGAGACCTCTAGGGTCTCAGCCTGGCCTAGCCGCCAACACACCCAGGAAATGACCTGCCTGACTGCGCCACAGTGGGCTATCATGTTTGGTAGTCGGCTGTTCCTAAGCAAGTCCTGAGTGGCCACCATGATGGGCCACCATGGTGGCTGTCATTGGCCACCATGGCTGACTCTCATGGGAGGGTGGGCTTCTGGGCATGGTATGAGGGCAGGGCTCGCTGGCTGCACATTCATGCGGCTCCCCACATCCACCTGGCCCCAACTGTGTGAATGTTTGTTCCATGGCCGGACTCGATTCTGACCAGGTTGAAAGCGGGTTCCTGGTCAGAATTGTGGTGTGACGGCGGCGCTCCACCATCATGTATGTTTCCACCCAATGTTCCTATTTATGAGATGGAAGTTTCACTCTACTTGTAAGAACACTTTAAAGTCACAGATGTGTATCATTGCCCAGAGAGTCTTGTGTTTTTACTAAAAGTAGGTTAAAGCCAGTCATGGAACCTGAAACCCAGCCAACCAGGAAAGTTCATTCTGTTCCAGTCCTTGTCACTGGGGTAATAATGAGGAACAAAGAGAACAATGTAGTTTGCATGTCTAATTCTCTCACAGTGCTGCATTGTCTCATTTCACCACATAATTATGCTGCCTCATACAGTAGAGGAAGCTTTAGAATTTTTGGGTGGGCCCATGAAATAGTTTCTCCTTGAGCCCCAGAGTGTGCCAGAATTGTTGTGTACTAATTCCATGAAACAGACACGCAAAGTATATAAGTTGTTGATTGAGACTGTGACCATATTTGCAGATGGCATGATCTGATGTATCACAATGGGCAAAACCAGATGTGACTTTGGCCAGCTGTGGCCCACTTTGAAATCCTGTAGCCTGGGACTAACCTGCCCTGTGTGCAGGCCCACCAGATGTTGGGCTGGGGTTGCCCTGGACCATATTGGCAGCTAGCCCTGGCTGTGACCTCAGCAAATCTCCAAGGTTACAGCCAGGACTATGGCCTGCCTGAGTGGGCCAGAGCAGAGAATGCTATGGCCACCTGCTATGGCTGTGCCTAATTGGCCACTGTGGCTGTCCATCATGCCGGTGGGCAGTGGGCTGGGAGTGAGGTACAGGCAGGGGTGCTTGCCCACCAGTGCTTAATTTATGTACCATGTATGAAAAATTGATTGTGTAGCCGTGGCTATTACAATATTAAATGAGCAAAACAAAACAATACAATACAATACAGAAGTGCAATAATACAAACAAGGCAACAGTATAATCATACAGATCTAAGGGAACCCACACATAATAACCATATATGGGGACCCACTACAGTTCTAAATTACAGGCTATAGGACTTTAATAAACAAGAAGTTTTGCGCATCTCTGAGTGGCAGCAATGGCAAGGAGAGCCACAGCGCGCGTCACTGGAGAATCGATAGGGCTAAGGAACTTCAGTAAAAAAGAATTAACACAAACAGCATGAGTAGAGGAATAAAAAGTGCCCCCAAATTTATTCCTTAAGTCTGCCAGAGCAGGGCACTGGAAAAGAACATGAAAAAGAGAATCGGGCTCCCAGAGTTCACAAAAAATGCAATACCGATTGTCCCTGGGAATCCCAGCATACTGACCCATAAGAATAGCTGGAGAATAAGAGTCGCATCTAAGCTTAGTAAACACCAATCTTGCAGATGCATTGAGCCAGACTGATAGGTAGCTAACCTTATCCTGAGCAAGATCCAGGGGAAAATAGACTGGGGCAGTGCTCTGTGCTCTTAGGAGTGAACTCTCAGTCTGAAGTTCTTGGTCAGTCAGTCTCCTAACAATAAGAGACACTGCACCCTCAGGACCAACCATCTTTAGGAAGTCCCTGGAAAGACCCAATTGATGCACTACCTGCTCAACTGCAGGTTCCCCAAAGCTCAAAAGACCATGAATGGAAATTAGACCAAGAAGGGACCGGTCTTGCAATGGAAAAAGAGAGACCCTGACCCAGTACTTAAGCAACGAATGCAAAGCAACCTGCCTAATCATGGGGGAAAAGGTCTCAAGTCTTAAAATTACCTGGGGGGTACCCTTAGGGTCACCCAAGACAGAGCCAAGAAAACCATTTTGAATAATTTCAAGTTTGCTCACAAAGGCAATACCCCAAACAGGAATGGCATATAGAGTCTGAGGGATTACTTTAGCCTTAAAAAGACGGAGGGCTGGCTGGACAATTCTGCCTCCGTTACCAAAGAAAAAACTAGTTATCGCCACAGTGATGCATTTAGCCTGGGACTTTACAGTGTCCATATGCAGATTCCTTCTGCCCGTGGAGGATATAATCACTCCCAAATACCTATAAGATGAAACCTGCTGTAATGGGTTGGCCCCAATGGACCATCGATGGCTTAATGAAGACCTGGAGTTTCCCATTATCATTACCTTGATTTTTCTATAATTTATTGCTAAAGCCTCCTTGCTACAGTAAGCCCCTGTTAACAGGAGACCCCCTCCCACTCGTGACTACCAGGGGCAATGCCCCCCAATATTCACTGTTCCTTAAACTTCATGGAGGAATTAGTCTAATTACTTAAACCGGGGTCTCCGCGTGTTCAGAGGATCGCTTTACTCTTTGGGCTTCCGCGTCTCTGTCCTTGACTGGTTCTCCTTCTACCTCTTTGACCGCTCCTTTAATGTCTCCCTCCCTGAGTCGACCTCCTCCTCCCTTCCCCTTTCGGTTGGGGTCCCCCAAGGCTCTGTCCTTGGCCCTCTCCTCTTCTCTATCTACACCCTGTCCCTTGGCAAAATTATTGCCTCCCACGGATTCCAATACCATCTCTACGCTGATGACACCCAACTCTATCTCTCTACCCCCTCTCTCTCCTCCTCTATCCGCTCACGCCTCGTCAACTGCCTCTCTGATATCTCCGCCTGGATGTCCCGACGTCAACTCAAGCTCAACATGGCCAAGACCGAACTCCTCATTTTTCCTCCCTCCTCTTCCTCTCCCTCTAACCTGCCCATCTGCATCGATGGAGTCACCATCCATCCTGTTCTCCAAGCCCGTAGCTTGGGCTTCATCTTTGACACGCACCTCTCTTTTAAACCTTACATTGACTCTGTTGCCAAATCCTGCCGATTCGCCCTCCATAACATTGCTCGGATCCGCCCCTTTCTCTCTACCTCCTCGGCCAAAACCCTTGTTCATGCCATGGTTATCTCTCGCCTCGATTACTGCAACCTCCTCCTTGCTGGCCTCCCTCGCTCTCACCTGTCCCCCCTTATCGCAATCCAAAACTCCGCTGCCAAGGTCATTCACTCTGCCCGTCGCTTCGACCATGTGCAGCCTCTCCTCTTCTCTCTTCACTGGCTCCCCCTTCCTGAACGTATCCTGTTTAAACTCCTGGTATTCACGTTCAAAACACTCCACGACCAAGCTCCCCCTTACCTCTCGGACCTAATCTCCCTACGCACTCCTGCACGCGCTCTCCGCTCTTCCTCTGTCCCCTCCCTCACTCTCCCTCGTTTCTCCTGCTCACCTAACCGCCTTCGACCCTTCTCCCTCGCTGCCCCCCATGCCTGGAACTCCCTCCCTGCCCGCATCTGCCTTGCCTCCTCCCTCCGCTCCTTCAAATCCCTCCTCAAGACCCACCTTTTCCTTGCTGCCTTTCCCAATGCCTGCTAGTCTTTCCCCGTACACTTACTGTCGGCCCTCCTCTGCTGACTGCTGCTACCAACCTCTTTGTAACCAAGCCAAGCATATGCACCTGAGACTTTACATCCGCTTGAATGTTTGTTTGTCTTCTCCCCTGTCTCTCCCACTGTCCCCTCTCCCTGTCTCCCCCCCTTTGTCTTTTAGATTGTAAGCCACTGGCAGGGACCGCGTCTAATTCTATGTTCTGTACAGCACCAGGTCACACGACTGGCGCTATATAAATGTTTCTAATAATAATAATAATAATAATCAGTCTGAGGAAAGTACATGCTACAGACAGTTTACATTACCCTCCACAAATTACAGAAAGTGAGAGAGAGACAAGTGTTCAATAAAAACTGCAACAGGTTTATTTCACACACACACAAAACAGAGAAACACAGCCCCGGTATGGCTGGCGGGATTTAAAAGGGGAAAACACAAGTGGCTTTGGGGGGAAATGAAAGTACGGTACGAGAAGGGGGATGAGGGGGGGTTTCCTGGTGTCGGCTCAGCGATGGGGAGCGAGATAATGTGAACGAGAGAGAGAGAGAGAGAGAGAGGGGGCTTCCCCATTTGACTGGGAAAGTCTGGACCCGTGGTTACCTTTCCTTGCCTGTTGAGACAGGACAGGCAGCCCATGGATCCAGCGGAGTTCGAGGGATGGAGGAAGAAGAAGGGGCAGACCAAAGTCTGAGAGATTCCTCAGCTCAGACATGCACAGAGTGACTTACGCTTATCTGGGTCCCAAGATTTCTCAGAGGTTGAGGGGAAAACCAAGGGCAGTTATTGGATGCTAGACAAAGGGTTTTGGGAGGCTACGAAGGGTCGTTGGGGGTACACAATGGGTTAACGAGGGGAGAAGTCACAGCTTTTACTTCCATCACAAAGGTCATTCCAAGATATGCACAAGATATGACTGAGTCATGGATATCAGTCCTTTGTCACAACAGGATGAGCGCCCCTATCCTTAATGATGCCATTCCTTATTCAGAGGGCTCTCCCTTCCAGTCCTTTTCTCAACCTTAGGTTGGTATTTTTCCATGAGTGATCTCTTTCGGCTAGGAGCTATGGTGGTTGGGCCCGATCCTTATTTTCCATGCTTCCCCCCCCCCTTGCATCCAGTGTGGGGAGACTATGTATTTTCCCCAAGCCTCCTTGCCCTCAGTTACCCCTGGGGGCTTTGCCAGTCCCCAAATCCACATGGGGGTGGGGTCCATCCGTTTTTTGGGGGACCAGGGGTTCTGGCTAACAATTTCCCCCATTGGGGACCTTTTAATCTTATTAAAATGGCTCCCCACAATTACTATGGGATGGGCCACACCTGAACCATAGCCTACCTAGCCCAATACGGTGGCTCACAATATGTAAAAACAGCCACCGCCAGAAGATCTATGACCAATGTGGTCTGTTGGAGTCTCTTCTTAGAACACTGGTATGATTGAATTTATTAAAGAAATTGCCTCAACTTAAAAAGTTATTGGCTATAACACCAATCACAAGATCAAGCAACACAAGTAAAATATCAAATCGCTGATTACCAAATGAAATAAAATAAATAAATAAAATACATTCTCTACCACCAATTTTATACAAAATCCCTGAGAGATGACCGTAACATTGAATAATTCATAATGACCATTTCTCAGGGAGATTAACCATCAGGGTTTGTTTGTAAACAAAACAGCACAACATAATCGCCAATCCCACCTCATCCTTCATGAGACTCGGGGGTAACGTCCCCGCCGATCATTCATCATAATATTTCCAAATGCCGCAACAGCCTGGGTCAAATCTGAGTCCCTATTATCAAGGCAAAGCATGTTTGCCATAACTAAAGGACGCTTCTGCTGCAGCCACTCCAGAGTCTCTAGCATTTTTAGCCTCAAATTCCTATATTGTG
>QEPC01000823.1:298807-328722 GCA_003113815.1 Sphenodon punctatus | reverse complement strand
ATCAGGGTAATCCAAAGGATTACCTGTTCTAGTATTGAAATCGTCTCCAATTATAAGTGAGGACAATGGGAAGGACCTCATGGCCTCTAACAAGAGACCAACAGCTGCCTCCCATAAATCCTGAGAGAGTGCTTAATTTATAAAAAATGAATTGCTGGGGCCCAAACCTGCCTTACATGCCACACCCCCTGTCCCAGGACTTGACAGAACAAGGAAATGAACCCTAGTCTCCAGCTAGTAATCAAATCACTAGATTAACCTGCCTCTCTACAGCTGAATATAAAACAAGAGTCCTTGTGATTGATTCTATATGATGGCCAATGCAGAGGATGGGGCACAAAAGTCATTAATGAAAGCCAAATAAACCATGCAGGGTTCTTCTGGCTTTCATTTCTAACCCTGAAATGACTAATATCTTTCTTCCTGGCAGTTCACATTTTCTAGGTGCACACTCCCCACGGGAATATTTCCCAGGGCTCAACCCCCCCCCCCATTGAATTTAATTACTGGGGCTGAGCCCTGTCAAGGGCCACACACACACAAATTAAGGCCTGCTGCCAGCATGTTTGTTGTCCTCCCAGCCCTACCCAGCCCGTGCACATCAGTTCAGTGCCCTGAGCTGGGCCATGTAGCTGACAGTTTTGTGTGTGTCTCCCGGGGTGTGGTCCCGCTGGCCAGACATCCGTTTTTACCCAATGTTTGGGAAGCTCAGGAGTAGACGTTGCACAAACACCAGCAGTTTTTTCCTGGGTTTGAATATTACCTGCAGAACAGGTTGTGCAATTTGCAATGCTCAAAGTGAATCAAACCCATTACAGTTTTTAATTATGTTCAGCATCCCTTGGTTACTCAGGTTTGCAGCTGTGGAGTGCTCTTGGATCCAGGTTGCGGCGGTGACAAGGAGCTCTTTTCACCAACTTCATCTGGTGAAAAAACTGCAGACCTTTTTTATCAGATCCAGATCTGGGCACCATAGTCCATGCCTTTGTAACCTCAAGGCTAGACTACTTGTAATGTACTCTACATGGGGCTGCCCTTGAAGGCTGTTCGGAGGCTCCAGAATGCAGAGGCTCACCTTCTGTCGGGGGCGGGTCGCTGGGAGCACATTACACCGGTGCTTCAGTCTGCACTGGCTGACGATAGTGTTCTGGGCACAATTGGAAGTGCTGTTTTTAACTGATAAAACCCTAAATTAGGGATGGGCGAACGTGGTTTGGCAGTTTGGAGTTTGGCCCAAACTCTGCCTGTTCGGATGACCGAACACAAACCCGAACACGAACGCGAACATACCGAACAAACCGAACACCGAACGGCGAAATGGCCGAACAGTTCGGTCAGTTTGGATCGCGTTCGGATGAGTTCAGGTGGCAAAAAAAGGTTCACTGGAAGGTCAAACATTACAGGGAGGTGTCAGTCACTGAGGAGCAGACTTCCAGGCACCAGGGGTGGAGAGGCTTGCAAGAAACGAAACTAATTATCTGCCTCCCCACTTCCCAACACCTTCTGAGCTAGTCACTGTTCCTGAACAGCAGGTGTTGAGTAGAATTTTTAGATTGCTTTAAGTTTCATTTCACTTTTGTAATGAAATGAAACTTAAACCATAAACTGAAACCTTGTGTTATGCACTGTACAGACTCATTGAGTATGTAATGTATGTATTTCACTACAGACTCCTCTTCTATTTGTGATTCCCCCCCATCCCATATATATTGGATGTATATATATATATATATATATATATATATATGGATATGGGATGGGGGGGATAGATAGATAGATAGATAGATGAAGACAGTTGTAGGAGTTAGCTTAGTGATAGAGATAGCATTAGTGATTTAGTTTTAGTGTTTGTAGGAGTAGGTCTGTGTACTTATTAGATAATCCATTTATTTTATAGCATTTAGAATTGTTAATAGCAGTTAGATTTAGTGTAGACAGATATATATATTAGATTAAAAAAAATAAGAAAACCCCATATAAAAACCAAAAAATCAAATAAAGAACAAAAGAAAACCATAAAAAACCCAATAAAAAACCAAAAACCCATATAAAAAACAAAAAAACCCCATAACAACACTTCCCAAATGGCCGAACGGCTGAACCGAACAGCCGAACGGCCGAACAGAACAGCCGAATGGCCTAACCGAACGGCCTGTTCGGATGACCGAACCAAACAGCCGAACCCGAACTCGGCGAACGAACCAAACGAACGAACTGAATGAATGAACCGAACGAATCCGAACCGAACGGATGAACCGAACGGACGAACCGAATGCAGCTGAACCGAACGGCCAAACCCGAACCGCGATCTGTTCACCCATCCCTACCCTAAATGGCTTGGCTCCCAGGTATCTGAAGGACCTCTTCATCCCCTGTGTTCTGTCATGACCTCTGATGTTGGCTGAGGGTGCTCTCTTGCTGGTACCAACTGTCTGTGAAGTTTTTACCACAAGGGCACACAAAGAGGCATTCTCAGTGGCTGCCCCACAGTTATGGAACTCCCTCCCAGTGGAGGTCTTCCTGAGCTCTAGTCTGCTAATTTTCCAGAGGAAATGCAAGACCTTTGGCCTGGCATTTAGCGGATAGTGGTGGATGGGATTCAGTGATATGGTTTAGGGAGGAGGATTGGAGGGTAGAGAGTGTTGGGGCAGACAGGAATAGTAGGTGGGAGATTGTTGTGGGGGATGGTGTAGGTAGGGTTTTAATTTTAAAAATTTTTCTGGTAAATTGTATTTTTAAAAATTATATTTCATGTCTTTTGTAAATTGTTCTAAGCCTTTGAGGAAGGGTGGGGTAAAATGTTAAATAAATAAACCTGATATTTCTAAATGGATTCAAAACATTAATAATCATATTTAATGTGGAGAGGCCCAGTCTTGAGATTTGATTATATGCCTATCTCCTAGGACTGGAATCTGTTGGCTCTAGGAGTGCATGCTGTGTTTTTATGATTGCCTTGTGCCATTTGAATATATTGCCTACAGAAGTCACTCTTTCCCTTTGAGATGCAGCATACCAGGGGATGGTGTAGTCATGTGACTCTCCAATAAATTTCAATCTGAATGTTTTTTTCCATTTTATTAATTTAATTTATTTATTTATAGTTGCATTTGTATGCTGCCCCCTCCTGCCACAAGCATCTTGGGACGGCTAACGACATTTAAAAACATATAATAAAATTCATTAAAATCAACATTTCCCAGGATTAACCCCCCCAAAATAATAAAACCCCACCCTAATCCAGCCTACCCATCCCATCTCCCTCAGTAAAGGTCTGGCGGAACAGCCAGGTCTTACACCTTTTATGGAAAGAGGGGAGGTCAGTGGTCAGGCGGACCTCCAACGGGAGGGAGTTCCACAGCCATGGTGAAGCCACACAAGAACATCCTCCTCATGATCGACACCCAGGAAACCCAGGGAAACTCAAGAAAGGTGCCCCCAGCCAACCGCAGAGGTCGATCCAGAATCTGGAGGGTGAGGTAGGTGGGGCCCAGGCTGTTTAGGGCTTTAAAGGTCAACACCAACACCTTGGATTTTAATATCTCCTGTTCTCAAAATCTGAATTCTATGCAAATTTCCTTTCCATAACATTGGCTTTTTCAAATTTTAAAGAAGTAACTGATGTCATTTATGTTAAGACAAGATTGGGTTCTAATTTTTATGCTGTGCCTTATAATAGCAGGCCTTCCTTAAAAACATCTAACATTCAAATGTGTGGAGTTCTTCATCATATACCTTGTCAAGAGGAATTTAAAGTACTGCATCTGCCTAATGTCACAACTGATACTTTTGGAAGATAAAAAGCCTTGTCACCTGCGAGTGCACTGGAGATTGGCTCGGCTCAGTAGTAGTCTGAACCATCGCTCAAAGTTGTCTAGAAAGGAAAATACAAGCTATAAATTCTAAGCATCACCCTCTTAAGTATTTCTGAAACCTTAAAAAATAACATTGGTTAGAGCTGGGGAAGGAGTTTTTCTGGGGATACCACTCCCAAGTTCATTTGGGATTGTTGGGGAAGCTTTTGTGCTGGGCCTGTTGCTGATTGATGTTTCTTCTTTCCTCTCCAGGTACTTAGAAGACTCCAGATACTGCAGGCAGCTGCCCATTAGGCCCGTTGGGTATTTTCATGTTGGCTGCACTGGAGACGGCATTTGTTCTTCATGCTTTTAAGGAATGGAGGTTGGGAGGAAGTGCGGGAGGGTAGTCAAGGTTTCAAAGAAGGGTGGTGAGTTTCTGGAACTCCCCCCTCCCCCCTGTGAGGAGGGCTATTGGTAGGAATGGGAGAGGGCTATGCTCTGCCCCTCTGTGAGAGGGGGTTGGTTGGGGCAGGGAGGGGTCAAAATGGTAAATTTTAAATTGGGTTTTAACTGTTTGTGGTTTTCACAAACAGTTTTGTGGGGTTTTGTGATTTTTTTGTAAGATATTTTCTACGTTTTTGTAAGCTGCTCTGAGTTCTTGGGGGAGAAGAGTGGGGTAGAAATAAAAAATAATAATAGTAAGGGATGGTGTCACTTTTAGGCAAATTGCAAATTGCTTTCTCTGTCAGTGAGATCCCACTTCTTCTGTTCCTTCCCAAAATAGATTTTGTT
Organism: Sphenodon punctatus; assembly: GCA_003113815.1. Taxonomy (NCBI): domain Eukaryota; kingdom Metazoa; phylum Chordata; class Lepidosauria; order Sphenodontia; family Sphenodontidae; genus Sphenodon; species Sphenodon punctatus. Next base: position 324,133 of record QEPC01000823.1, on the reverse strand, counting down.
CAGCATCATCCAGAGACTTCAGAATCTTCAGGCAGTTTTTGTTCAACATCATTCAGGCAAAAACTGCCTGAAGCAGTCCAGCTAAGAATCTTAACATTTAAGTGATTTTAGTCTTTGTAGTCTGGAAATTTAAGTCCCCTCTTTAATACAACAGATTATGCATAGTGAATCCTGCCTCAGTGGAAGGGTTGGACTAGATGACCCTTCCGGTTAGAGCTGAAACAAATATTCCCAGTGAATATCTCATTTATCTAATTAATTCACTTTGAACCGTATCCAGCAAAGCAGATATTATCAACTATTCAGTTCCCGCTTCGCTGGATATCCATTTTAACTATTTCAGGTTAGTTGTTCAGTTATTTTGGTGCTATTAGCACCATTGTGTATGCACAGTAGCTGAAATTAGGTAACCAGATATGTGAATATCTGTTTTGGTTGCAGATCTCCAAATAGCCAAATAATATCCACAAATACAAAATTTGTTAATTGTTATTCATTTCAGCTCTGCTTACGGTGCCTTCCTTCCTCATCCTCAATTACCTTCTCCATCTAGCAAACTATGGCAACAGCATGGATATGTCTTTGCCACTCAACCTTATTGCGAGACTGACACCACTTTTAAACGAGGCACTGAAAAGTGCCTCCTGAGCCCCGCGTTGAGAGAAAAGCTGTGCAGAGAGTGTTCACACGCTCCCTGCGCTGCCAGAAGTGGCGTGTTCCCCTTTGCTGGCAATGGCGGCAGCTGGAGATGCCGTGCTTTGAAGAGGCGCATTTTGAAAGCCTCACTTTTCAGGCTTTCAGAACGCGCCTCTTCAAAGCACCGCATCTCCAGCTGCTGCCGTTGCTAGCAACAGGAAGCACGTAACTTCTGGCAGCGCGGGGAGCGTGTAAACACTCCCCCCGCAGCTTTTCTCTCTACGCAGGACTCAGGAGGCGCTTTTCAGTGCCTCGTTTAAAAGCGGTGTTATTTACCAAACTACCGATGTTCTGTTATGATGACCAGTTCATTAAGTCATGCAGTCATGGTCTATGAGATTTCTTCCAGCCCTACAATACTATGATTCTCGATGAAGGCCTTATATAAAGTTTTGTATCAAACAGATACGTTTATTCTATTACTTATGAGACCCAGGTATTTGTTTCCTCACATTTCTAATCTAGGTCTGTCCTGTTGTATTCCAATTTTCTTTCCTGCCAATATACAATGACCAAAGGTATAATCTTCTAGACTTAACTTTATTCTTGTCTCTGTTGACTATAACCCAATAAAGCCTGGATTTTTTATTGTCCCTAGGTGCTACTGCAAGACAAATATTGAGAAAAATAATAAATACTTAGGGACTACTTTTACATTAAGGCTGCTTTCTATCCCTCTGACAATGTAAGGGAGCCAAAAGTTGGTGTTAATATATAATGAGCCAGTGGACTACCAAAGTTCTTTATCCTAAATTCAGGTCAGGCCCATAGGACTGTATCTAAATACTTTCTTTGCTTTCTCCTTCTCACAGCCAACTGTTCTCTGCTTGAGTCTTTTTTTCTTATATCCGAATGGAAGTTTAGGAGTCTTCTAAAATTCCTGCTCAATCAATTTTTCCAGCCAAAAGGGGGCACTCTGACACAAGCCATAATGACCCCTCTTCTTTTGTTAGACATGCTTTTACTAATACAAGAAGCACATTTCTGGCTAGATTTGGTACTTGTATAAATTATTATTTTATATAGCACCAACAATGTATCTGGCACTGTACAATCATTAATTAGAGGTTGGTCCCTACTCCCAAGGGGCTTACAATTTAAGAGAGACAAGGGAGAGGGAACAAAGGGAGAGAGGGGTACATTCAAGAAGCTGAGAAGTTGCAGGTGTACATGTTTAATTTCAGACGTTACGTGCTCCTGGGTCACCACAGTGGATTCCTAACCGTGGCAAGCCAGCTCACCCCCTCCTGTGGTCCAGGAAAGCTCAGAACAGATGTGACGGGAGCGGGGCCACGGCAAGGAAACGGATGGCTGGACCACGACCCAGGGGATCGTAACAGTTGTTACACTGATTCCAGACCGTGGTCAGACCACCCAGAAGCCATCAGGCAGACATGGCCAACCGAGGGCAAACAAAGCCAAAAGCACCAAAGGGCAATGCCTACACAAGGGAAATGGGAAGGGAAGGGGAGGAGGGAGAAGAGCTGCAGAGGCAGCACACACAACAGGGACAGGGAAGCCATGGACATAGCAGAACACAAACCACACACACACAGGTGCAAACACACCCAAACAGGAAAGAAAAGAAGGGGGGAGCACACTGGGGCACACAGGGAAACAACAACACAGGACAGGGAATGGACAGACACCCAGGAAGGGACACGCACACACAGTCAGGAGCAGCAGCACGGAGAGGGGGGTAGATGGGCAGTACTCCGGGAAGGCCAACACACACAGCACCACAGACACGGCGGGTGGAGGTGGGGCCCCGAGCCAAGGAAGTGAATGGGACTGGGCCAGGAACAGGCCAGGACACGGTGAAAGGCACCCAGAACCCCACTGACAGCACAGGCAGCACGGGCCACTCAACAGCAACACAGGCAGCCCAAGTCACAGGGGTCCCCACAGGGACAGAACAGGGTCACAGGGCGAGGGAAACTAAACCAGAAAAGGCACCGGAATGGTCCAAGGCAGGTCCATACGGCAGGGATCCCCCCCACGCTGATGCAAAGGCATGACCAGGGATGGATGCAAGCTGGAACCTGCGTGCAGCACATGCAGCCCAGCCCCCGGAGGAAACCAGGAGGTGCTGTCCAGGGGCCCCAGACCCGCACAGTCATGGAGGCACCCTGGGGGTGGGGTGTGCAGGTCACGGACACAGGTGAGCGGGCGACCATGCACGGGATGGCAACACCACAGGGAGAGCTGATAGCGGTGTCAGGCATCAGGAACCAGTCAAAGGGGGGCCGGGCATGGAGTGGAACGCCACAGGCAGCAAAGGCCAGGGGGTGCCTGTGGAGGGGGCACAGTAACACAGGCGAGTGGCACGGAGGCAACCGACCCAGCCAGAACAGCAGCGAGGCTGGAATGGCAAAGAGCGAGCGGCCACCCGAGCCAGCAGGGAGGTGCAGGGAGCACACGGTGGGGCTGTCATTCATGACAGAGGTATGGGCCCCTCATACCTCAGGGACCGCCTCACCCTCCGCACCCCTGGGTGGCTTCTTCGGTCTGCTGGGAGTGCCTTCTTGGAGGTCCCCTGTGTTAAGCGGGGGGCCACAATGGAGAGGGCATTCTCGGTGGCCACGCCGTGCCTTTGGAACTCCCTACCGGAGGAAGCTCGCCTGGCCCCAAACCTGTTGACATTCCGGCGATGCTGTAAAACCTGGCTGTTTGCCCAGGCCTTTGGGGAGGGGGGGAGGGTGGGGTGAGGGTTTTTTATCTCCCCCACCTAACTTATTATTTATATATTTCTAGTCCTGTTTTAAATACTTTTATATTGTATTGAGTGTTTTAAATTGTTTTTATTGTATTTTATTGTTGTAAGCCACCCCGGGCTGCTTGGCAGGAGGGGTGGGATATAAATTTATTAAATAAAATAAATAAATAAATGACACCAACAACACAGGGGGTCTCACAGCCAGCTGTATGGGGTCACAAAGGGGGCTGGGATGGGTTGGCCCACCAGACGCATGTAGTGGGGCCACTGAAGCATGCCCTTGTGGTAGCCCATCCCCTCCATGTGGTGGGCAACGAGGTAGTAGGCCTCAAATGGATCCGGGCCAGCAAGTCCAACCTGAACATCAGCACGGGACCACACAGCAGCCAGCACCACCAGCTCCAGTCCGGTGGGCTCCGACAAGGTATAGTCAGCAGGAGGGGGCCATGGCAGGTGCTCAAGCTCCAACAGGCAGTAATACACCACCCCACACGACTGGTGGTAGTCATGGGCCCCGTGGATGCAGCTGAAGAAGGAAACAGCCAGGACAGGGCCCCCCCTTCTCCAGACAGGTCGTGAACCCAGCCAGGCTACAGACTGAGAGGGCCAACATGGTCTCCACTGCAGATCACACCACATGCGAGCACCTCATCTCTGGAACGCGCCCATCAGGAAAGGGACGGAGGCCAATCACCTCCGCATGGAGCCAGCACTCACGAGCGCTGGCCTCATAGCCAAAGTTGCGAAGGCCAGAGTTCAGACTTCCATAGGCACCAGGGAGGGTATCTGGGCAGCACAGGAACAGTTGCACAGCCAGGGAATGCCACAGGTCAGCTAGGGCCATGGTCTCCTGGTAGGTCCAGCTATGGGGGGCACCAGGTGATCCAGGGTGCGGGAGCCCCGGGACAGCACTGCCGGTCATGGTCCAGCAGGCAGAGGGTCTTCCCAGCAAGGAAAGAGGGGCCCCACGTTCCCATGTGGACTGGGGAGGGAAGCAGGGGAGCTCCAAGGACACGCAATAAGCCCACAGGCTGCAACACGGGACGGCTAGCGAGCAATGCATGCGGAGCAGACCCAGCACAGCTGCAGGAACCAAGTGCAGTGTGGGGAAATGGGAAGGAGGAACAAGGCTCTCGAGGTCTGGGGCACAGGGGTCCCCAGGAACACGCACACCCACTCGCTCGAGCTACGGGTGTCAGCAAGGCTATGGTTGGAAAACAAGCCCTCAGGTTGGGATAGGGCTACCAGAATGGTGAGTCCCCAGCCTGTATCATCACAGGGCACGGAGGCAATCACAAGCCTTAATTGCTGACACCTGCTCGCAGCCACACGGGGGTACAGGAAGGGGATGGAGGCGTGCAGCAGTTGAGGGGAGGGGAGTGTGGAGGGCCCAGGGGGGGAAAAGGGGGAGGACAGGACTCTTACGCAGGGAAAGCCCCCAGGCACCCGTGCTCCCCTTGACACTCCTGGGCAACGCACTCACCTTTCTGCTCCGGTGGTCACAATCAATCACTCACGCACCCAAACACCCTTCTCTCACTCAGGCCAGTCACTCAAGATACAGTCGACAACTCCACTCTCCACGGCACACAACACAATAAGGGGCCAGTCTCACGGCACGTCAGGCACCGATCACCAGCACTGTCTCTGTGCTGGCAGCAGTCTTTTGTAGGTTCCCCCCAGGGCGTTGCTGGAGTCGCGCTGAGCGACGCACCGGGGGGGGCGTGACCAGCTCTGGGCCGGCCTGCGTCTCGGCCCCGCCCCCTGGGAGATCCACGTGCTGCTGGAGCGGTTTGTCCTGCGGTGGCGTGGCTGTCGGGGGTTCCTGCGGCGGCGGCGGGTTCTTTGGACCAAGGTCGGCCGCGGGGGTTGTTGGGGGTACAGGGAGCCTTTGCGTAGGGGTCTGTGCTGGCGGGGGGTGGCGGTGGCGGCCCCCAAGCCCCTGCCTCCTTACATGCAGAGACAGTCCAGCAAGCACCGATAGCAGGGAGATGATGACAGCAGGCAACCAGCTGCGGACCACACTGTCAGATGCATGCGAGCCCAGGGCATGAGCCCCCATAATGGGAGTGCAGGTGCACCCGTGGGGGAGCGGTGTTGCCCTCAGCAGCCACATACCAGCCGCTGGCCAGCTGGCAGCGGAGCAGGCAGTCAAGGGCAGCCTGTGCGCCGGGGCCTGCCCCACAGGTGCACGAGTGGGGCACAGAGCAGGGGAGAGCCCAGGACATGGGCAGGAGAGCTGCGCACTGGACTGCACCATAGGCATGATCCACCATGGACATGGGCCAGAAGGGCACATGCTGGCTGCTCCTGGGGCTATGTGCAAAGTGGTAGTGGGAGCACACCAACCTCCAGCAGCTCGCCACGGACCTGCTCCACCTGAGTGCCCACATCCGGGGGTGCCTGGCCAGGAGTGCTGTGGCTGCCTGGCGCACCCACCATGGGCGCCGGTGCTCCCAGGCCAGGCTCAGGGCCCAGCAGGCATCTGGGGTGTACCATCGGGCCCTGCGCCTTGCCCGAGGGTACGCTGCTGCTCTTTGGGAGGCAGACACAACTGGCACTGGGCAGCCATGGGAAACACTGTCATGCTCGCCATGCCCACACAAAGGTGGCTCTGGGTCATGGACCGGGCACAGGAATGGTGGACTGGGGCCCTGGCATGGTGGGATGCTGCAGCATGGAGGGCACACTTCCACATGGACCGGCGGTGCCTCCTGCACCTTGCTGCACTGTTGGCACCCTGGCTGGAGCGGCTGCGCACCCCCATGCGCTTCCCCATATCCATGGCCCAGCACATAGCCATAGCAGTCTGGGCACTGGGAACACCTGATTCCTGCTGGTCTGTGGTGCAGCACTTTGGTGTGGGACTGAGCACTGTCACGGGCATCCTCCATGACTTCTGCGAGGCTGTGGAGGATGTGCTCCTGGACCGCGTGATCCAGCTCATGGACCAGGAGGCTGTTCTGGCCAGCTTCGAGGCTGGCAGGTTCCCCAACTGCCTGGGCGTTGTGGATGGCACCCACATTGAGATCCTATGGCCCACAACGGGGGTGCTGCCGAATATATCAACCGGCACAGGTACCATTTCTTGCAGCTCCAGGTGGTTGTGGACCACCGGGGCCAGTTCACAGACATCTTCACCAGCCACTCCAACCACAGCCACGATGCCCAGATCCTCACCATCTCATTCCTCTATGCACGGATGTACCGGGGGGCTTTGCCGACATGAGGATGTCCAGGATTGAGGGTGTGTTGATGCCCCCCTGCATCCTGGGGGACCTGGCCTATCCGCTTCTCTGCTGGCTCATGAAGGCATACCCGGCCCCCAGGACCCCTGTGGAGGTGCTGTTCAACTCCCGGCTATGCGCCTCGAGGATCGTGGTCGAGAGGGCCTTCGGTGCCTTCAAGCAGCTCTGGAGGTGCCTTGCTGGTCAGCTGGACTTTGCTATGAAGACGTTGTACCTTGTGATTGGTGCCTGCTGTGTCCTGCCCAACATATGTGAGACTGATGGGGCTGCCTTGGCATTCCCCATGCCCCACTGGTCACCAGGACCCACTCTATGTGAACATGGGGAACCCATGGGAATACCGCTATGCCCAATGGATCCATGCTGCCCTGGGGAGGCATATAGCCAGTGAGCCTGGGGGATGAGCATGCTGGGCCGGCCCTGCCCCCCCCGGGCTCCCATGGGACACCCCCAGTCCCTGAGACTCCACCCTGACTGCACAGGCGAGTTGCAGCACCAGTCATCCCAGCACCTCTGTTCACTCACAGCCATGGGGGGGCCTCACCATGGCAGGCCCCACCTGTCAGTGTGCCTCAGCTGTGGTGATTCCCTGGCCCCTTCCTGATACCCTGAGCAAACCATACTGCTGTTGTACGTGCAAGCCCATGTGTTTATTGTCAGTTGAATGTCCCCTGTGCCCTACCCCCTCTCCTCCCTACTGCTCCCTGGCCTGCCCTACCTCCACCTCCCCCCTCCCCTTCCCCCCCCCCTGCTGCTTCCTGAGCCATCTCCTTGGCTGCCTTGAGGGTGCCATAGAGCTATGGGCGCTCTCCTCACCCCCGCTGTCGGTCTCCCTGACCATTTCCTGGGCAGCCTCTGGGTCTGGACTGCCCTGTGCAGTGTGGAAAGGGGGTGGTGGCAGTGATGGAGGGGCCTCCCTGGGTGGCTGCTGTCTCCAGAGGCTAGGTGGGACCGGGAGGCAGATGTGCGGGCCCAATGGCTGTGTCAGCGACTGGGGTGGTGGTGGTGGTGGTTGGGCTGACGCGGGAGGCTGCTGAGGTGCTGGAGCTGGTATGGTGCCGGGTGGAGCGGCTGCCATGATGTAGGCACTCATGGTCCCTACAGGCAGCAGCATTGAGGTGCCAATGTCCAGGGACCTGTCAATCTTCCTTGTGTGCTCTGCGTCCAGCCGCTCTATAGTTTGGGTTAGCTTCTCCAATGCCTCCATCTGCTTCATGTGCTCCCATCACTCCCGCCTCCGTTTCTGGTGCCGTTCCGCCGCCAGCTGCTGGTCCTTGGCCTCCGCATTCTGCAGGGCCCTGTCTGTGGCTGCCTCCATGCAGTCGATGGCAGCAATCATCTGCTCCCCCTGCTCTGTGCTGGTCTGTACTATCTCCTCCACCTGTTCCTCCCTTTGGTGCCATACCCGTACCCTGTGCTCCTTCATCCGCTGTGCTGGGGGCACGGGCTCGGCTGATGGGGGCGCTACTGGTTGCCCTGTTGGCGAGCCGATTGGTGACCATTAGTCAGGCTCAGTCGCATACCACCTGTCCCGGAGCAGTGCTGGGGGTTGCTGGGGGGCCCCCCAGCATGTCGACAGGTGCGTTCCCCCCAGGGGCCCCCCTGTGCCCCGCCCATCTGCCCTCCCACCTCCCGCACTGGGCGTGCCATACCGGGTGGGTGTGCCTCACCCGCCCATCCGTGCCCTCGGTGCACCCCCATTGGGCATCACCCCCTGCCATGGTAGTGCACCTTGGTCCACCAGTTGCTGCTGCAGCTGTTCCCTGCATTCCTCCTCACCTGGCGGTCCCACATTCTGGGGAATGTGTGCACCTGTTGGGGAATTGTGGTGAGGGACTACATTACACTTGCATGGCCCTGGTCACCATCCCACCATAGCCCACACTCGCTGGCACTGGTCAGCAGCCGGGCCTGTTCTGTGCCCGGGCAGGCCCCTGTGGAACCCAACCCCCTTCCCATGTTCCCAGGTTTCTGGTGGCTTCAGGGATGGGCCTGCACCCTGTGGGATCCCCCACCCCTGGACACACTCCCTATGGTCCATTTGCCATCCCAACTGCTTTCCTACTGTCTATGTCCATCTCGGTATCCTCCAAGACCAGCTCCTCCGTGGGGCTGTGCTCCCCTGTGTCCACTGGCTGAGAGTGCCAGTGTGCTGGCCTCGAATCCACCTGAGTCAGACTGTGGCCATGGGTTCCGGATGCTGGTTCGTGAGGGGGGCCTGCTGCTCCCCAAGGTTCTGGGGTGTTCCTCTGGGGGGATGGGTCCCCGGAGTTGGTGCCTGTGGGTGGGGCTGCCATGGCTGGGGGTACATCCACCCATTCCCTGTCCTGGACCACGGCACTCCCCACAAGCCGTGGGGTGACTATTGAGCCCTTCATGTGTAGGATGCGGTCCAGGGCATCGTAGCAGGGGGTGGTCCATGCTCCATGTCCAGACTGCTGGTTATTGTCTTTGATGGCCTTGTACCCCCTCTTGAGCTCCTTTGCCTTCGAGCGGCATTGGCCCACAGTCCTGTGGTGCCTTGCCGCCTCCATGTCCCGCACAATCCCTGTGAACATGTGCTCGTTCCTCTAAGTTGTTCATGGCCAGCTCCACCTGGTGCTCCAGGGACCCCCAGATCTGTATGAAGTGCTGGGTCTCCTTGTGCCCCCATTGTCCCCCTTGCTGGTACCAGCATCTCCTGCGTGTGCCCTCCTCCTGCAGTTGCTCCTCCGCATCCTCCTCCGCCGGTCTCTTCCGGGGTGCCTCAGCTCCTCCTTCTCCTCCTCCCACCTTGCTCCATCCCGCCACATTCCTCTGCTGCTGTGTGCCCTTTAAATATCCCTCATCTGTCTGTGTGTTGCTCATTGCCTGGTAGCAATGCTGCGTGCTTTTGCCATGGCTGGGGATCATTTTGTTTGCTCTGCCTGGTGGTTGCTGTTCAGTCATTATGTTTGGTGGTTTCCTGGTGGGAATCGCTTTGACCATGATTCCGGGGATGGTCCTGTCCTGACCTCCAGAACCATGGTTGATTTTGGCCTCTACGGGTAATTGACTGTGGTGAACATCTGGATGCCACTGATCAGATGTTCACGGCTCTTTGGTCACACTGCGGGGATTGTCTGTGGTTCACTGTGGTTTACTGTGATCTCGTAACATCTGAAATTACCCTCAGTTACAGACGAGAATGGGTCCCTGAATGAAAGAAGAGGAAACATCAGTAACCATCCCACCATAGCCCCCACTCACTGGCACTGGTCAGCAGCACCTGTCCCCCCTGTTCTGTGCCTGGGAGGGCCCCCATGGAACCCAACCCCCTTCCCATGTTCCCAGGTTCCTGGTGGCTTCAGGGATGGGCCCGCACCCTGTGGGGCCACCCACCCCTGGACACACACCCTATGGTCCATTTGCCATCCCAACTGCTTGCCTACCCTCTATGTCCATCTCGGCATCCTCCAAGGCCAGCTCCTCCATGGGGCTGTGCTCCCCTGTGTCCACTGGCTGAGGGTGCCAGTGTGCTGGCCTCGAATCCACCCGAGTGGGGATTAGGAGTTAGGGAAAGTCTTATGGACAAGGTAGGTTTTAAGAAGGGATTTGAAGATTGGGAGGAAGGGAACAGATAAAATGTGTTCAGGGAGGGAGTTCCAGGCAAAGGGAGGCAGCATGGGAGAAGGGGCAAAGACATTTCAGGGAGCAGGAGACGGGGTCAGAGCAGGTGAGGAAGGCGGCAGAGGGGGAGCAAATATCTTTGGTGGGAATGTGATGGGTAACAAGTTCAGAAAGAAAGTGGGGAGCAAGGCCATGAAGAGCCTTGAAGGCAAAGACAATGAGCTTATGCTGACTGCAAAAGGAAGAGGGAGTGAGTGGACAGAAGGGAGGAAGGGCTGAACACAATCAAAGTGAGGTGGGTGACTTTGACATCGGAGTGTTGAACAGAAGTAAGAGGGGCAAGGTGAGAGCAGGGAGGCCAGTAAGAAGGAGGATGCAATAGTCAAGGCAGGAAATGAATAGAGCATGGACTAGGGTTTTAGCAGTGGAAGCAGTAAGAAAGAACTGGAATTTGACATTTATTATTATTTTATTTATTCTATTTATATAGCAACAGATATGTACCTGGCACTGTACAATCATAATTAGAGAGAGGTTCCTAATTATTATGCAGAGATAAGTGACAGGACTCAGCAACAGATTTGATCTGAGATGTAAAGATGAACACCAGGCTACATAACACCAGGTTAATTCAGGGTAGTAGGTACTGGCGCATTGTCTCTACTCCTTTGTTTCCAAATTTTCAAATCTCACTTTCTCACATTTGCATTATTATGTTTGTAATTGTCTATGTCTATGTATCTTGATTAGACTGTAAGCTCCATGGAGCAGGGACGGTCTTAGTGAGTCTGCTGGACGAGACAGGCTGGGGTGGCTACCATGCTTTAGGTAGTCTTACCCATCCCTGGGAAAACGGGCCATGCAGTGCAGTGGGTCATGTGCCCAGAGCCTGCCAGATATTCTGCCTGCCCCAGGGCGAGCAGCTGGCTGCTCCCCGACGCGTCCTTGGAAAAATTCAGAGAATGCGTCACAGAGCAGCTTTACCCCAACTGCAGTAAGGCTGTCCAAAGTGGGGCAACTTGTGTGATGGGATGCCCTTGCCCCACCATGCATGGTGTAAGTGCAACACTGCAGGGCCATGTGCAATGGGTGCTAGCTTCTGTCACGTGTAGCCATGTCATGGCTGGGGGGCAGACTCTCAAAATCCAGCTGATGGAGGGAAGCAGAGTAGGGCCAAGCACTAGGGGTGTGCAGAAAAAAAAATCATTTTAGTTTTTATTTTAGTTATTAAAATCCCATTCATTTTACTTATTATTTTACTTATTCCCATTGGTTTCAATGGGAAATGGATTTCTGCTTGTAACTTCATTTTTCATCCAATTGGCATGAAAGTTGGACAGCTTGTACCCTTTACCTAAGGATCATCCGTACCAATTTTCAGAAAAGGAATGCATATCCCTACTGGGCTCCTGCTCATGTGGGCTGCACCTTGGCCTGCCCCAGCTGTAGTGGCAACGATGCCCACCCAGCTTCCCCTCCACCATCGGGATGGCTTCCCTATGTGAGCCCCACAGTGTGGCAGCAGTAATTGCCCACCAAGGGACCATGCATGGAAAAAGGCCGGGGTTTTAATTGGGAAAAGGGCAAATAGAATGTTTAACTTGGAAAAAATGTATAAAGAGGAACGAGGGAGATTACTCATTCTCGTTGGAGAATTAGAAGGCAAAGCCACAACATTGGTCAACATATATGCACCGAATGAGGGCACATATGAATTTGTTAGGGGGATACGACCCCTGATTGAAAAATACAGGAAAGGAATATTAATAATGCAGGGAGATCTGAATGCTAGCTGGTCAGAAAAAGACCACTCTAAAACTAAACCCCCCGGGAAGTGGCAACTTAACTTAGAGAGCCTATTGAAAGTAAACGACTTAATAGATGTGTGGAGACATATAAATCAATCAGAAAGGGATTACACCTTTTATTCACCAGCACATAACACTTATACAATAATAGATTATTCTTTCATGTGTAAAACAGAGATACAAAAATTTAGAACCTGTACCATTAAGGCCAATGTCATCTCAGATCATGACTCAGTTATTACAGAAATACAATGGGTAGACAGTAGGGGTGGGAAACCAGTAGAATCCGGTATCCGATAATGCCGGTATCGGGCGTACTGGCATTATCGGATTCGGCCCGGTAATCCGGACCCGGTACCGGATTCCGGGGTACCGGATTTTTTTGCATTGCAGCCATTTAAAAATGGCTGCAATGTAAAAAAATTTAAAGCCCCAGCCAAACAGTTTTTAAAAGAAAAACCCTCCCCGAGTCCAGGCTGCGCGGGTGGAAGGGGGGACACCCCCCACCCACCCTGCCCAGCCTGGCTTTTTGTTTAAAAAAAGAACAGAGTAAGACAGACCCGGAGGCGAAGGCGAAGGCGAGCCCACCCCCCAGCACCAGCGGCCGCGGCGTCCCCGCAGCCGCCGGTAAGTATGACTCGATCCCTGGGGGGGGTGTTTAACACCCCCCCCCCCCCAGGGATCACCCCTACAGTGCGCTTGCCGCTTACCTTTGGGAGCTCCGGCGGCGGCGGGCGGTCCGGCGGCCTCAGCGCCGGCTGTGGCTGCCGGCGTCAGGACGCTCTAGGCCTTCCGGTGAAACCCGGAAGTTCCCCGGAAGGCCTAGAGCGTCCTGACGCCGGCAGCCACAGCCGGCGCTGAGGCCGCCGGACCGCCCGCCGCCGCCGGAGCTCCCAAAGGTAAGCGGCAAGCGCGCTGTAGGGGTGATCCCTGGGGGGGTGGGGGTGTTAAACCCCCCCCCCAGGGATCGAGTCATACTTACCGGCGGCTGCGGGGACGCCGCGGCCGCTGGTGCTGGGGGGTGGGCTCGCCTTCGCCTTCGCCTCCGGGTCTGTCTTACTCTGTTCTTTTTTTAAACAAAAAGCCAGGCTGGGCAGGGTGGGTGGGGGGTGTCCCCCCTTCCACCCGCGCAGCCTGGGAGGGGGAGGGGGAGGGATATTTCATTGGTTTCAATGGGGACACAGCGCCCCATTGAAACCAATGAATTAAATCCGGTACCGGCATACTGGATTTAATCCGGGAATCCGGTTTTCCTAGAACCGGTAACCGGTAGATCCGGTAGCCGGTAATGGGCCCGGGGTCCCACCACTAGTAGACAGGCCAAAAACCACACTGAACAGCAATCAGCAGTTATCCAGGGCCTGTTTGAAACATAATTTTTTTCTGGAACAAACTCAAGAAGCTCTCAAAGAGTATTTTGAACTTAATGTGGGTAGTGTTGATACACAAGCCACAGTATGGGAAGCCGCAAAAGTGGTCATTTTGGGGGAAATGATAGCCTTAAAAGCGAAATTATGTAAACAAAACAGGGAATATTTAAAGGAACTATATCAAGAACTAAAAGCAGTGGAAGCAATCAACAAAATTAACCCCACGAAAAAAAGAGCAAGGAAAATTGTAGAAATTAGAGAACAAATTAACCTAAAAGAAATAGAAAAAACCACAGCACAACTGAAACAAATTAAAGGATTTTATTTCGCATACAGCAATAAACCAGGGAAAACATTAGCAAGACTAGTTAAAAGGCGAAATAAAAGGTCACACATAGTCTCGCTCCAGGTAGCAGATGAAACCAGAATAGTTAAGGATGAGGAAATCCAGCAGGAATTTTTCAAATATTACCAGGCACTGTTTTCCTCTTCAAATCCAGACTCTAAAAAGATAACAGAATTTTTGAATAGATACAAACTACCCAAATTGAACGCAGACCAAATTAAATACTTGAATAGTCCCCTCCAGAAAAAAGAAATTGCAGACGCAATCAAGAACGTAGCAAACAACAAGGCAGCAGGACCAGATGGCCTGCCAGCAGAGTTCTACAAGAAAACAACAGCATTGGTGAGTCCACACTTAGTAAGCAAAGCACATACAATGAAATATTAAAGACAGGAAAATTACCCCACTCATTTTATGAAGCAAATATCACCCTGATTCCTAAACCAGGTAGACCTAGTGGCAAATGTGAAAATTATAGGCCCATATCATTATTAAATGTAGATTTTAATATATTCTCAAAGGCACTAGCAAACAGACTAGCAGCAATTATAGGAGAACTGATCGACCCAGACCAGGTAGGATTTATACCCACCAGACAGGGGCCAGACAACATCCGTAGAGTAATTAATATAATGCACCACCTTCACAAAACACAGGAGAAAGTTGAGATCATCATGCTAGATGCGGAGAAGGCCTTTGATAGGACAGAGATAAGATGCTTGGAGCATATAATGAGCAGGATGGGCTTTGGAAGGGCCTTTCTCAATTGGGTTAAAGCAATATACAAGGAGCCAAACTCCAAACTCATAATAAGCAATGGACAGTCAAGACCATTCCGATTATCTAGAGGAACGAGAGAGGGGTGCCCCCTGTCACCTCTTTTGTTCGATCTGACATTGGAAGCCCTAGCAATTGCAATCAGGCAAGAGGCAGAAATCAAAGGGATACAAATAATTAAAACAGAGCATAAGATAACAATGTTCGCAGATGACACAGTACTATTCATAGGAGACCTGGTGGCTTCCACCCTGCCCCTGTTAAAATTGATACAGGAATTTGGAAACATTTCATGGTATAAAATTAATGAACGGAAATCATATGCATTGATTTATGGGCAAACTGACCAACAAAGGCAGGACATTAAAGCAATTCTTCCCTATCCAGAGGAGAAGAAAGCAGTACAGTATTTGGGGGTAAAACTACCGAAACAATTAAACCAGATTTATAAGGAAAACGTTTTAAACCTCTCTCATCAATTAAGCAAAGAAGCAGCGGATTGGAAAGATCTACCCTGCTCATGGCTGGGAAGAGTGAACTTATTCAAAATGATATTGCTGCCCAAAATTTTGTACAAAATGTTAGCATTACCCATTCAACTCCCAGACCAATTTTTTATAGAATGTGATAAATTAATGAAGGAAATAATTTGGAAAGGGAATAAACCGAGAGTAAATAAACAAACATTAATGAGACCCAAGGAAAAAGGAGGCATAAACCTCCCTGACCTGCGCCTTTATCATAGGGCTGCAGTATTGGGAGCACTGAATAGTTGGTTTTACCAACCAAAAGAAATAAAATGGGTAGAAATAGAACAGCATGCTCTGACCACACATAAACTGAAAAACATAATAGTGGATGAAGGCACCCCGAATAAAAAGATATGGCAGGATCACCCCTTTACGTGGGGTACATGGATGACTTGGCAGAACTTAATAAAAAAAATCAAAATTAACCAAAATCAATTCCCATACTCAGCTATAGATTTACTATGCCTCCAAATGCAGCAGCAGGCTCAGACCTTGAGGAAAAAGCTAAAAGAGAAAGGATTAGAGAAAGTCAGCCATATAATAAAAGACAAGGAAATAATTAGTAAAGAAGACATGGAGAAAAAAATAAAGGCATGAATAAACCCATTTGAATACATGCAACTTAAACATGCACTGAATAATAAAAGAAAAAAGGAACAATACACAAGAGACCCCACTACAATAGAGAAGGTACTTTTTGAACACACCACCATAAAAGGAAGACTATCATGTATATATAAAACCTTAAAGGACATATGGTACCCTAAACAGATCAAATATATGCAAAAATGGAACTCGGAACTCGGAATAGAAATCACAGAAAAGGGAAGCTGAGGTGCACAACAACGCTCACTCATCAGAAATCAAAGAATGCCAAATTAAATTAGTAACTAGATTCTATTTGACCCCAATACAATTTAGGCAAATGGAAGAAGGAGGGGGGAGGGGATTATGTTGGAGGGGATGCAGGGAACAGGGAACACAGAGACACTGCTGGTGGGATTGTGATCGGGTACAACCTCTATGGAGAGGAGTATGGGAAAAAATGGAGGAGATGACCAAACTTATAATACCTTATAAACCGGAGGTGGCTCTGTTGGGCCTGTTTCCAGCAGCGGGGATGCTGTGGAGACACCGGGATTCCTGCTCAGTCTTCCTCCAAGCAACAAAGAGAGTCATCGCCTTGCATTGGAAAGATACTAAAGAACTATCAGTAGGAGAGTGGATGAACAGACTATGGTACCATCTTACCATGGAAAAGGTAGCAGCGGACTTAATGGACAAAAAGGAAGCATATGCAGCAAAATGGTTCCCTTGCATATGTGTTATGACTAAATCAAACCTACCAGAAGATCAAATAGCATACCTATTTGATTATTATATAGAGAGTATAAGAAATGTTAGAATACCAAAATACTTACCTGAACCCAAAAAGTTAATGGGATTAATACCTGTAACCACGGTTAAATGTTTGTAAGTTTGTTTATAATGTTATTTAAAATTTTAAAAAGTGGGGGAAAAGAAAGAAAAAAAAGGTAAATAAATAATCATGGTTTTAGGTGAGTGGGGATTAGGCAGAGATGTTGTGAGACTTAATGTCATAAAAACACTTAGAGAGCCTGGTGGGGGGGGGGGGGGGGAATGACTTGCAAGTGCTAAGTGCAGTATTATTGTCATAGGGCCAAAAATGTACTTAGGGATAGTAGTTGTAATGTTGAGGGAAGAGTGTTTATGTTTATCCTTTCATATGTTATCAGTACAGCAGTCACAGTGCATTCACTCCAAGATAAATGGTCTGCAATATTTCCAACCTCAAGCATTGCAGAGTCAGTTCTCCTACCCCCCACAAATACCTTATCAAATTAGCTTTTGGGGGGAAAGTAATTTTGAGTTCTTTTGGGAGGGGTTTATACTGTAACTGTGGCATAGTTTCAAGCTTCTCTCTGGACAAATATTAGCTAATTATTTTTAATGAGAGTAGAGATTTGCAAATAATAAATTAAATAAATAAACATTGGAGAATAGAAGCTGAACAATGTAAATATCCCAAGATTTGCATTAACATAGTGAGCATTGCTAAGGCTGGTTCTTCTTATTCTTTGATTTTGCATGAGTGAAGACTTTTGCTAATTTATTTGTAACTATCAAACAAAGCTATCAGTGGAAATTACTCCCAGCCATTCTTGTCAATCTTCAGCTGCCCGTAATGCCAGAGTCCAAGGGGGATCAGGACCAGAAGTTGGTGCAGCCTCAGGGCTGAGCTGAAATGAGGTCAGGATTAGAGTCCAAATAGTGTCCAAACAGATTAGGGGCATAGCAAGGCTGGGTAGGCCTGGACTCAGGCCACAGTTATGACCCCCCCCCCCAAGGGTGAGTTGAAATGGGGGCTTGGGTGAAGAAGGGTTGGCTGGGGGGAGATAGGCTGGTTGCTGGTGGGGTTGCTTAATTATTTTTTTGTTATAGTTCTTAACCGCTTCCTCTTGCCCACATGGGCAACTCAGAGCAGCTTACAAGAAGTCAATAAAGCCAATTCAATAATTAAAAATACATAAAAATTATAAAATACTATAATATGACTGGGGCCGAGGGTGCGAGGTGTGGTGACAGCGGCGGCAGGGATGGCCGAGACGCCGACAAGCTCTCCCTCCCTCCCCTGTAGGATCCATGCCGCTCCCCACAGAACCTCCGCCTGCAGCAACCCTGCCGTCGCGTAGTTACCAGGGCAACCCCTGACAGTGGCACAACACTGGAACCCCGTGTGACAGAATTACCGGCACCCCACCCCGGTTCCACTCGATGGAAGGACCCTCCAGCAACATGGACATTGCCAAAGAAATCGGAAACCTGGCACACGCCGTCTAGTCCTTAGCCCTGGAGATAAAGGATCTCTGGGAGATACATAACGAGCTGGCTGCTACTGTAGTGCAAGGGCAGGGTGGGGCAGGAGCAGCCATGGTGCCCCCTGCTCCTGTCTTAGACGCACCACCTCCCCTGTCATCAGCTGCGGCGGCAGCCCCATGGGAACCCCGGGGCCCCAGGATGGAAACGTTCCTAGGGACAGGAAGGCATTCCGAGGGTTCTTGGCACTGTGTAAGCTGACCTTTACAATGCAACCCACCACGTACCCTACGAACACCCTCAAGGTGATGTTCATCATAGGTAACCTGGGGGAGATTGTCTTGGACTGGGCGACTAACTTGCTAAGTAGTGACAGCTTTCTCCTGTCCAACTACGAGGACTTCCTTCAGGAATTTCCCCATTTGTTTGATCACCCCCACCAGGTACGAGATGCAGAGGCTTCCATCCTCTCCCTAAAGCAAGGGCAAGGGCCCCTGCTGGAATACATCACCTTGTTTCAACAACTTGCTTTAGAGCTACAATGGCCAGATACAGTCTTAAAGGTGATGGTTCGTCACGGACTCACGGACGAATTGAAAGATCAGTTGGCCTATACCACACTCCCAGAGACCTGGGCTGAGGTTGCCATGTTAACCCTGCAGATCGACGATCGATTGGCAGAACGATGACAGGAAAGGTGCCAGGAAACGCGATCCTTTCCACCAAGACCCGCCCCTGCCACCTCCCTTCTGACCGAGGTGTTGAAGTCCAACGACCCAGAGCCAATGCAATTGGGCGCAGTGAGAGGACCCCTAACGACCGAAGAAAGGGAGCAAAGGCGGCGTTCTAGGGCCTGCTACTATTGTGGGGAGACATCCCACTTCATACGTGAATGCCCTTTGCTCTCCTCATCGCGTCGCCAACAGGGAAACGCCAGGAGTCAGGATGGACAGGGGGTGTCTCAGCCATGAATGCAACCCCTGTATCCCTCACAAGAGGTTGCCCCATTTACAGATACCCGTCACCCTTGTCCTTTCCGCACAAAGGTCCCTTGTCGTATGGGCACTTGTCGATTCTGGGGCCTCCGGGAACTTTCTAGATGGTGGACTTGTACATACGCAGTTGATATAGATTGAGCCCAAAGAACGCCTGAGATGGTGCATTCCATTGACGGAACGCCTCTTGTCTCTGGACCCATCACAATGCATGCTTTCCCCCTACAGTGTGTGATGGGGATACATCGAGAACAAGTGACATTTGATGTTGTCTCTATGCCCCTCTTTCTTGTCATGTTAGGCCTTCCTTGGTTGTAGCAACATGAACCTCATATCAACTGGAAACAACAACGGGTGACCTTCCCTTCCCCCTATTGCCCCCACAACTGTTCTATGCTGAGACCTCTGTCACCCGCCTCGTTAACACTCTGTGGTAATTTTTCTGAACCGCCTTCTGACTTACCCCCTGAATACAAGGACTATGCTGATGTGTTCTGTAAGAGACAGGCGTCTTTACGCACTCTCAGCACCAGAATTGGCAGTCCTTCGTGCCTATATAGACGAAAGTCTGCAAAATGGATTCATTAGACACGCTAACTCCCCCGCAGGGGCTCCTATCTTTTTTGTACCTAAAAAGGATGGGGGCCTGAGGCCCTGCATTGATTACTGTGACCTTAATGAAGTTACTGTCAAGAATCGGTACCCACTCCCCCTGATTCCAGAACTCCTAAACCGGCTCCAAGAAGCCCATATCTTCATGAAATTAGATCTCAGAGGGGCATATAATTTAATACGTGTAAGAGAGGGTGACGAGTGGAAGACCGCCTTTCAGATGAGGTACGGGCACTTCGAGCACCTCGTGATGCCCTGTGACCTAGCCAATGCTCCAGCCACCTTCCAGCACTTCATCAATGATATCTTTCGGGATATCTTAGACACCTTTGCCATTGCCTACTTCGATGATATCTTGATATATTCTACTTCAGCAGCGCAGCATATCCAACATGTGTGGCAGGTATTGGAATTACGACAGCACAAGTTATACTGTAAACAAGAGAAGTGTGCATTTCACCTTGCCACGGTAGACTTCCTTGGTTTCATTACCAGTCCTGCCGGCATCAAAATGGATAGCCAGAAGGTAGCTGCCATACAACGATGGCCCCCGCCAATGGCCGTCAAACCTCTCCAACGCTTCCTAGGAAGCATCAGTTACTATTGTCAGTACATTCCCCATTACATGGAGATCACCACTCCCCTCACCTGGTTACTTAAGAAGGATCAACAATGCCATTGTGGCCCAGAGCAACAATGCAGCTTCTTGTTCCTAAAGGAGGCCTTTGCTAACGCACCCCTGTTACAACATCCGAACTTCCAAAAACCCTTCTTTGTGGAAGCTGATGCTTCAAGTACAGCTATAGGGGCTGTACTGCTACAGGAATCCAACACAGGGAAACAACTCCTGCCCTGTGCTTATTACTCTCGGCAACTCTCTCTGGCAGAAAGGAACTACACAATTTTTGAACTCCTTGTGATTAAGGTTGCCTTCGAGACCTGGCGCCATTACCTGGAAGGGGCAAAATATCCAGTTACAGTAACCACAGACCACAAAAACTTAACCTTCCTGCAAACAGCCCAGATTACCAATGCCTGGCATGCCTGCTGGACCTTGTTCTTTGCCCGCTTTCTCTTTATGATTCAATACTGACCGGGCAAACTTAATGTCCTGGCAGATGCACTGTCCCGATATTATGAAGAGCCCGGGGTAAATCCTCGAGAGCAAGAACCGCTCTTAGACCCACGACAACAATACAAGGCAACCGCTAATCAACACCGACGAGCCCCCTCCCCCCCTCGTTGCAACCCAGGGAGCTCGTCTGGTTTGACCGGCGGCACTATCATTCCATATGCCCGTCAGCCAAGCTCGACCATAGATACTTTGGACCCTTTCCCATCCTTAAACAACTCAACGAAGTAACATACACCGTGCAGTTACCCAAGCATCTCCGCATTCACCCTACATTTCATGTATCCCTTTTGAAGAAGGCTGCCACACCAAGTGTCCCCATTCCAGTCGACTTGGCGAACCCCGTAACTCCCCCCGGTGTTGGACTCGACTATGAAGTCAAAGCAGTGCTTGATTTGAGATACCTGCGTGGTCGACTACACTACCTTATTGACTGGGTTGGTTATGGCCCGGAGGACCGCTCATGGGAACCCGCTGCTAACCTGTCGGCCCCACGTCTTCTCCGCCTTTTCCACCATCGTCATCTGGAGAAGCCGGGACCCCTCGGACTCCTCAGATGGGAGTTTCGAGGGGGGGTATTGTCAGGGGCCAGGGGCATGGGGTGTGGCTACAGTGGCAGCAGGGATGGCCTTTCCTGGTGTAAATTGGTGCAGAGATTGAGATAGGGAATTTTGGCGAGTGTTCAAGGGAGCGTGGGACCCCGTGGTGAATCTCCCTGAGTGGATTGCATTTGACTGTGGTGGTGAGGCTGTGTGACCCCCCCTCTTCCTCCCCCGGGGTTAGCTTCCCTGCTACTGTGGAGTGTGTGAGCCCCCTGAGTCCTCAGATTCCCCCTTGCTGCCCAACCCCCGTAGTCCCCACTTTTCAGTCCCACTTTCACCCCAGTCCCTTCCCCCCTGAGTGCGTGGGTAGCACACTTGTGTTTCCACTTCAAAGCTCTGTGCCCAATGATGATAAAGGCCAGATCTCTTTGTGGTCATCTAGGCTACCATACTATCCTGATGGAGCGTGAGCTTGAGTATTGTGTGTGAGTGTGTGAGTGGACGGGGGTCCCTGGGGCTCCCCTATCACCCCCTCACATGACAAAAAGACACTATAAAACATTAGGTGGAACACCAGGGTTAGGTGGGAGGGGCTGGGGAGATGGAGTGGGGACTGCACTATGGGGAGAGGATGGGGTGCAAGACTCAGGAGGGTAGGTTGGGTGGAGGGCAAGGGGGTGCCAGCTGGAGGGAGATGCAGGGAGCAGGAGTTTGCAGAAACAGCAGCCGCCGCCACCATGCACCCAGGGTGCATGGAGAGGGCTCAGTGGCACCAGGCGCTCAGGGAGGGGCTGAGAAGAGTAGGGCAGGGTAGTGTGTGTATGCCCCGTCCCTGCTGACCAAGTGCGGCCCCTGGAAGCACAGCTGTTCGAGGAGGCAGGGGAGCGAGTCCTTTCCTTTGCTCCGCTGTTGTGTCCCCAGGCAGCGTCGTCACCAAGTGGTGAGTGCCGGTGGGCTGCACAGCGCTCCCCTCAGCGGAACCAGGCAGAGGTGAGGGTGGTGCTCTCTCCACTCTGACTCTCTGTGCACACCCGGTGGCAGCCTGCTCCCCACTGGACTACAACCTTGGCCCGGCTAACCTCTGGTCGCGGGCCCCCCAGGACTCTGGGCCTGCTCCAATAGCTACACCAGTGAAACAGACAAACGGCAGGTGCAGGAGTCGATCCAGGAAGGGTTGATTGAGCAGATGATCCACCCAGTGGCACAATGAGAAAATTATAGAGATAAAAAAACAACCCAGGAATGATTGAGGTTTTAGACTCTAAAATTTAGAGGAAGACATTAAATGGAATTATTCATAGCTACTACGATGGTTTTGTACGTCAGGAAATGAGTCATATCCAAATCTGCTGGGAGGACTTGTGATGCAAATGGGAAAAACGTGGCACTATGCACAGGTATTTTTAAAAATATAATTGGAGATTCCTTTTTTGTCTAGGAAGGAGACCCCAGTTGGTTATTAGGTCTAACTCTTGTGTCATGGAAGAATTTCATTGTCCAAGTTAAGACTCTTCCAGCAGATGGATAGCAAAGCAACCTGTGTAGCTCCAGTTCTACAGTCTCCCTTGGCAACTGATTCGATTGACTGACAAAGTGTCTGAGCTTTTCAGTGCTATGATTTAAAGTGTGGTTACTCTCTGGAAAAAATATTCTGAAGATGGTTTATTAATTATTATTATTATAAGCATTTATATAGCACCAGCGATGTACCTGGTGCTTTACAGAAAACAAGATAGACACGGTCCCTGCCTGAGAGCTTGCAATCTAAAGACAGGGGGAGGGGAGACAGGGAAGGGGGAATAGAGGGAGAGACAAGGGATGCAACATTAATGAGGATGCAAGAACTTGGGTACACGTTCTTGGCTTGGTTAGAGTAAATTGAGGTTTGACTAAAGCTTCATGGTGTTTATGTTTAATTGAATATCAAATTATGATATGTTTAATTGAATATAAAAAAATAATTACAGTAACATTTGTATTTTTCTGTTAGTGTGTTAGTGTGTGTCAGTCAAACATTGATATGGTAAAAGAAGTTTCCAGTTTTCCTGGATCCAGCACTGCTTTCATTAAAGGTTTTGAGGGTCAAACCCAATCATTGGTTATGGTTGCACCAGAGCTAAGCTCTTTGTAACTGCTATGCATCCTGGCCCAGAGTTGCAGTAGAATCAGGCCCTGCATAAGGCACAGCAGACTCCAACATCAGTGCTCTTTCTTCAGGTGGAACGCATCACAAAATCACCAGCCTGTGTAGGATGAACCTTTCCTAAACAGAATCCTCTCTGGGCAACCTGATTCCAATAGCAAAACTCTGACCTGCCATCAGCTGCAGGAAGTTCTGAGCCTGCAAGTTCCCTCACTTCATTCCAGGAGGAGAGTACTAGTCAACAGCCTTCCTCAGCCAACACACTGAGGGTGTTTTTAAATGAACAAGGCGGACGGGATGGGTCTGTGGCCTCTGAGTGGCACAGCTGCGCACACGAGATGTGCGTGAGGAGTGCTTCAAATGGGGAAAAAACTGAAAAAAAACCCTCCACACTGTCCTAGAGACTCTACAGCAGTTTTCCATGACTGCCAGTCAGATAAGAAAAGAGGTGTTTAACTTAGGGATGTCCTGGAAAATCCAGGACACTTGAGAGGTAGGCTTCTCCTCTGTCCGCTTTATGGCTCACTTCCTGAATTACCCCAACCTAGCTGCTTGTGCTGATCCTTGTGAAGGGCTGTAGTTCCCCTTCAATTAAATCGGATCTAGAGGCACCTCTACAGCATGCTGCAGTGGCCTGAGCCCTCTTAAAGAGCCAGTGTCCCACTTGCACTAGTGATGCACTACCTTAAAAAAAAGCAGAATCTGGTCCACTCTAATGCAACTCCACTAAAGACTCCACATGTCCAAATGCTGTTGTGCCTGAGATAAGCAAGCCCATTACTTGACACACATTTGAGCTGCGCATGCAAAACCCCAGTTGCATATGTGCAAGTGTGGGAAATGTGCAGAGAAGTGAGCTTGATTCACTGAACTCTTGGTGAGAAAAAAACAAAACAAACAATGTGAATTCACAAAATGGCCATCACCCTTAACCAATATGGCAGCTATTACTGCCATTTTGGTTAAGGGCAGCAGCCCTATATGCATGCACAGTGATTTTTTTGTTTATTTATTTCTTGCTGAGAACTCATACCAGGACCGAGATAATTGGTGAAATCTTGGTCCCTCTTCTCACGTTTTTGATCTTTACTCACAAGAAACAGATTAAGCTGCTCATTCATCCCTAACACGGGTTATTATTTTCCAGTTTGCACAGATTTCCATTTATTTAGTAATAACTGACTTTTAAAGAATTGGAGTTAAAAAAAAGTTTAAATGAATAAAGGTTTTGTAAAGCTCAGACAAGCAAACTCAAAAACTTAAAAGAAATCCTAGATTTGTATAAATTTCCCAAGTACCACAAGGTTCTCAGCCTTTAAAAGGAGATGGAGGAGTAGCATATGTAGGCAAGATAAGCAGTGAAAGGTCATTTATTTCATTTTCTGGTCACTGCCGGATGGGATAGCATGCAGTAGGAAACAATGTTTGGTCTAGCGCATGACTCAGATGACATTATATGTTGTCAGACTATAATGAAACACCGGCTGAATATACCCAGTCATACTTAGTTTATTGTGTCACTTCTAATGCAAGAATATCTTAATATTGTCTGATGAACAGCAGATAACCTGAGCAGTTCTCATTCAAGAACTGTTAGTAAGACATGGCACATGCTGCTATTAATATACTCTAATAAAGAGCTGATTGCAACAATGGGCATTTTTACACACACCTTAAAGTTCCGGATTTTTCAATCTTCTGGGTTTACAAGTCCTGAAGTAAGTTCCATATACATTTTTCACACACACACTGCCCTGAGGCGGTTCCTGGATGCCTTCTTTAAAGGCCTATGCTGTGGTGGTGCAGGCAGCAAAGAAGCAGTTCTTTGCTGCCCTTATTGCATCTGCAAAGTCACATCCAGCGGAGCTTTTCCGGGTGGTGAAAGGTTTGGTCAGTCCTGCCTGTCTCCGCCTGGACCTGGAGCAATCCAGTGACCGCTGTGACTGGTTTATCGAGTACTTTGTAGATAAGATCGCTCGCATCCG
>QEPC01000823.1:275731-295679 GCA_003113815.1 Sphenodon punctatus | reverse complement strand
CACTGATCCTGTCAGCAGGCGTTTTCAGAAGTCTCCCTCTCCCAGCAGTTTGTGTACCTCCCAATCCATTGCCATCCTCCTCCTATTTCTCCCATTTCCACACATTTACCTCCATAGTTTCATTTATTTAGATTAGATTAGATAGATTTAGGTGTTATTTTTATTTTTCCCCCTCCCTGTGTTCTTTCTCCCTACCCCCCATTGGATCCTTCCCTCCTCCCTGTATATATTCCATCCCTGACTCCCTTCCCCTGTTTTTGGATTTATTTAGAGTAGCATTAGATTGATTTAGGTTTCATTTCAGTTTTGTACCCCTCCCTGTGTTGTTTGCTGTGAGCTGTCTGTGTCCCTCCCCCCATCCCTGTGTATAGATAGATAGATATTAGATATTAGATAGTTACTATAGATAGATAGTTGTAGGGGTTAGCTTAGTTATAGAGATAGATAGAATTAGTGTGTAGTGATTCAGTTTTAATATAATAGCAGTTACAGTTAGCGTAGTAGATATATATAATATTCAAATTCTGAAAAAATAAAAAAATAAAATATAAAATCTTCCTCTGCATAATTTGGAAAGGAAAAATGGAGAAGGCAAGCAGGAGAGGCTGGTCTGCTGCCCGTAAGGCAGACAATGGGGCACGTGGCAGAGGTGGTAAGGGCCGTGCCAGAGGAGTGGCAGCAGGCAGCAGCAGCAGCCCGAGCCCATCACCACGCCCCAAACTTCACAGGCCTGATTTTGGCAGTCAGGCTTCAGAGGCTCCCAGCAGTGGCACTAGCCCGGGTGTGGTTCAGCAGCACCTCCTGCCAGCATCCTCCACTGCCACACAGGACACTGGAAGGCCTGCAGTCCAGGAGGTTGCGGCTGTCTCTGCTGCAGCTGCAGTAGCAGGTGCAGGTGCTTCAGGGTTGGATGTTCCTCAAGGGCCACCAATGTCCCCCATTATTGAAGTGATCCCCAGCAGTCCAGGGCTGATGGATCCCACCCTGGCTGCTAGAGGCAGGGCCTGATCCCTGGGCAATGGCAGCAGGGAGAGGAGCAGCAGTAGTAGCAGCAGCAGCTATAGGGAGCACATGGAGAGTGGCAGCAACATGGTGGGCAGTCCATCAGCCTAAGGTCCCAGTACTCCCCTTCGTGGGGGGACATATCTCAGATTGGGGACAGCGAGGCAGACACTAATCCTGCGGAGGAGATGTCTGGTGCTGAGGCGATGGCTGTCCCTCTGAGAGCTGTGTTGCCACTGTGTTCTGCCCCTCCCAGCAGCGCTGTCAGCGGTGCGTCACCCGGTGTGGGCCAGAAGGCAGGAGGGGGCAAAAAATCCTCGGTCTGGGCGCATTTTAAGTTGGTGCATGAGGATGATTCCAGGGAGGTGCAGTGCACTTTGTGCCAGAAGGTGGTGAAGCATGGGCAGGTGTTCACAAACCTTGGCACAACTGCCATGGTGAGGCACCTGAAGGGATGCCACAGTGCTGTGCTGCTAAGCGGGCAGGCAGGAGCAGTGGACACCAGCAGGTTCCCGACTGCAGCGGCCAGTCATCTGCCTCCATCAGCGGGCAAGCATCCTGCTCTAACAACTGCCTCTAGCAGCAGGAGCAGTATCATTGCTAGGAGGCAGCAGCAGCAGCATCATCAGTGCACCATGGAGGAGCTGGGGTGGGGGCAGCTGCCAAGTCCATTGGTAGCTGCAGGACGTGGAGGGCGACTTGGCTTTCAACTGAAAGCCATGCGCATGTTGGGGAAATTGATAGCGCTGGATGGGCAGTCCTTCTCGGTAGTCGGGGATATGAGGTTTAGGAGCCTGATTGGCTTCCTGGCCCCCCAGTTTAAGCTGCCCTCATGCACCACCCTGAGTTGGCAGGTGGTGCCAGCCCTGTATCGGGCTTTAAAGGAGGAGGTGAGGGAGCAGCTGGCAAGGGCTGGGGGTGCCGCCGTCCACTTCACCACAGACCTGTGGTTGAGTAGGAACACGCAGCATGCCTACAGTGACAGTGCACTGGTGGCAGGACCCGGAGGCAGCTTTGGCAGTGGCAGGAGGGGTCCCAAAGCAGGGTGTAGGTGGGCCCTGCTTCAGGCAGAAGTCATGGACGTCCCCCACACCACTCGGAAGATTGAGGCAGCCCTGACTGCCATGGTGAGGGAGTGGGTAACGCCAGGCGTTCCCTTCACCAAGGGGTGTGTGGTGACACAACGCGGCCAACATCTTGAGGGCAGTCCATGAAGGGGGCTTCACCAGCATCCCTTGCACCACACACACCCTTCACCTGCTGGTCAGGGATGCTCTGGGCTTGGGGGAAGAAGGGGATTGGGGCAGGCACCCGTAGCTCCCTAATCGAGCGGGGGAGGAAGCTGGCCGGTTTCTTTAACTGGAGCGTGAAGGGCAGCAACCTCCCCCGGGTGAAGCAGGCTGAACAAGACTCCCCAGTGCACCAGCTGGTGCAGGATGTGTCCACATGGTGGAATTCTACGTTCCTGATGCTCTAGCGGTTTCTCGAGCAGAAAGCTGCCTTGCATCAGGTTCAACTGGTGATGGACAGTGGGGCACTTCCAGGGTATAATGGGGCAGAATGGGAGATCCTGGCTCACACAGTCTTCGTGCTGAGACTGTTCCTGGCCATGGCGGAGACCATCAGCTCCTCCACAGCTACCATCAGCCAGGTGACCCCTCTGGTTCAGAGTCTTCTCAGGAGGCTGGAGAAGATTCTCCAGGAGTGGGATTGTGGCCCTCGGGGCAGGAAGCTGGCGGATGAGGTGGTTGCCCTGGTGCGGCAGCTGAAGGCAGGGCTGAAGGCGTGGTTCGATGAGCTCCTGAAGCAGGCGGAATACGTTTTGGCAACCATGCTGAACCCCAGGGCCAAGGGCAGCATGGCATGCCAGACAGCGCTCTATGGTAGAGTGGGCTCTGGAGAGTGCATGGCAGCAGCAGCAGGATGCCCCTGAGGATGGTGGGAGTGGGAGCAGACACCTCTTTCAGACAGCGGGGTCTATCCCTGCCCCCAGCCCTAGCAGTAGCAGCACCAGCAGCAGGCTGAGCAGCACCAGCACCCCTATTGCTAGCAACAGAAGCTCATATGTGCAGGGCACTCTGGTAGGCATGGGCTCGTGCACAGCAGGACAGGCAGCATGGTTGAGGGCAGTGGTGGAGGTGGTGCCAAAGGACAGTTACGTGAGGGAGTACGACAGCGCCTCAGCAGCAGTGGAGAGCTACCTGGAGGAGGAGCTGTGCATCAAACCCAGCAGCGATCCCTTGATCTACTGGACCAGCAAGACCAACGTGTGGCCGGCCCTGTTCAAAGTGGCCAAAGGTCTCTTGTCCTGCCCACCAACAAATGTCCCCAGTGAGCAGGTGTTCTCCATGGTGGGGGACATTTGCTGACCGCACCACCTGAGACTGGGGGCCAAGTTGGTGGAGCAGTTGCTTTTTATAAAGGTGAGACTTCCACTGCTGGGATTCCCCAAGCTGCCTCTGGACATGGATTGATGGTGCAGTGGCACATACCATCCCATGCCAGGGGCAGTCTTGGGACGGGGCTCCTCCTCAATCTGGGTTGCTGCTGTTGAGGTGCTGTCCCTCCCTCCCAATGCCTGGCACCCGCCCTGCCTCTCTCTCTCACTAGACAACCTCAACCAGCCTATCTGACTGACCTCATGACGCAGGGTGGCATTGGGGAAGTTGTAAGCCTGCCAGCCGGCCTCTGACTAGACGATCTCGGCCCACCTATCTGACTGGCTCTCTCTTGTGTGCTGCACAGTCTTTGCCAGCCTATCTAAATGGCCTGCCAAGGTCCCAGCCTGCCTTCCCTACCGCCTCTCATGCCATGCTGCCAGTCTGCCCGCCCTGGTTGCCAACCTCGAACCCTGCCTCAGTCTGCCTTCTGCTGTTCATGCCATGCTGCCTGTCTGCTGCTGCTGCTGCTGCTACCTCTGCTGTGCCATGGGTTCTGCTACCGGGCAATCCAATGTCTGCTGCTGCTCCACGATGTCTGGCAGCCTGCAATGCCTGGCCAAGTAGGGGTGCCAGGCCAGCCACCAAGCCCCAAGCCTTCCTGGCCTCTGCTCTGCTGCCCCAACGGAGGGTCTCAGATGGCCAGCCATGGCGCCACAGGCACCCCCGGGGGCCAAGCACCGAACCTGCCTGCCTGGGCAACCCGGGGTGCCAAGCCCCAAGCCTTCATGGTTTCTGCTGCTGCTGCTGCTGCTGCTGCTGTCTCTCCGACAGCCTGCCATGCCCCCACGGGCACCCCTGGAGCGCCCCAAGCCTCTGCCATGGCCAAACCTTCTGCATGTTCGGGGGGTCCGAACTTCGTGGGCCCGAACCCACAAACCTGAACTAAGTTTTCAGACCAAACAGCCGAAAATCCGAACCCTGTTCTGTCATCCCTATTGGCTGCCCCTCCCCACTAGCATCACCCCTTTTTTCCCTGGATTGAGCATGAGGTAGCTCTGAAGCATCCAACTGGCTATATTGTTCAGGCATTCCTCCAAGGCAGAGGCAGAGGTGACAGGGCTCATGGGGGAAGAGATATACAGTTCTGCATCATCAGCATAGTGATAATATTCAACCCAGTGCTTGGACACAACATCCCCAGAGGTTGCATGTATGCATTGAAAGACATGGGTGATAGGATAGAACTTTGAGGAACACTACATTTCAAGTCTTTCGGGGATGATGCATAACCATCCATCACCACTGAGTGACTCTGGCCTTCTTGGTATGACTGAAACCACTGTCCAGCAGCTCCTGTCACGTCAGTGATGTCCCTCAGTTGCCAAAGCAGTAACTCATGGTCATTCCTATTGAATATTGCTGTAAGGTCCAACATGACCGAAATGGCCAGTGCTGCTTAGTTTAAAATCATCAACAGATCATTCATTACCCTGACAAGTTTGGTCCCTTTCCCTTGGAAAGACTGGAATTTAGACTGGAATTGTCCTAAGATATTATTGGAGTCCAGATACCTTCGCAGCCATACTGCCACGACGTTCTCAATCACCTTTCCTAAAAATAGTAGGTTGGAGACTGGGTGATAATTGGCAAGCACTCCAACGTGAAGAGATGAATTCTTGAGAAGGGGACAAGCCTCCGCACATCTGAAAGTATCAGGCAATAGTCTTTATTTGACAGGAACACAATTCCTTAGTCCCTGGGGCTGCCGGCTCAGTTGCGTCCACTCTGCAGGCCCAGGTCAGTCTCTCCACAGTGCAGGAGTAACACAACATCAACCCCAATGTCCAGCCAGCCAGGCCTCAAAGCCCCAGGCTCTGGCCAAGCCTTTCCCAGGGATGAAGCTCCCTCCTGAGCACAGCCTCTCCTCAGTTCCTGGGTCCACTCTGGTTCTCCAGCCTTCAGTACCCTGGAGAGCGCAGAGTGGGCCAGCTTTGTCAAGGAGATGTGGTACCTTCAGCTCCCAGGCAGAGACTGCCTCCCTTTCTGCCTTACTTCCTCTTTTGTAGCCAGAGTGGGCGTAGGCCACAGCACACCACAGCACACTCTGTGTCCTGTCCACCCTGTCACAGGGTCTCTCAACCTGTTTCTTCCCAGGATGATCTCCAGCTATGGGGCTGGCTCTGCCATGCTCCTGGGCATGCTCAGTCCTTTGGCTGACCCACACAGCCCCATTCTTAAAGGGGCAGCAACCCCCTTCTTAAAGGGGCAGCAGCCCCGCAGGACTGCTCCCTGCTACTGACTTCATCTATCAGCAGTTCACTAACTTTTTCAAGACAATACAAAACTGAAGATAAGAAAAAGCCTCATTACTGTATCAGAAATTTGCATATCCAATTATGAAGACCTATGCTATTCTGTTTGGGACCCCATTTAGCAATGTGATGATCCCACTTGGTGTTACAACCCCTAGTTTGGGAATCCTCACTATATAGATGAACCATTAAGAGATGAATTGTCAAAATAATCATCCAGTTACATTTGCTAACTTCATTCACAATATTAATTCATATTTAAAGCCTCATTTCTAAAGTAGAAGATTCCCAACTGGTGCATGGAACTGCACTGGAAAATGTAATTGTGTTGCAGGATTTGTACATTTATATTGCAAACATTTTATGGATCTTTGTTTTTAATAAAACAAGATATCTGAAACAAGTACTGTGGGCATTTGCATTACCAGGATAACACAGGCCAGATACAAATTAGTGGGTGTTTTGGAATTGACAAATAATTTTTTTGCTCTTCACACTCATGGCATCCTTCTGTCTTTCTATAACACAATTTTTGGAAATCACATCTAATCAGTTTGAAATTTTCAGGGAATGTTCTAGGTATCTGTGTGGAACCATTGATTTGGATCAAATTGGCTTTTGTGTGCACTTGATATTTTAGAGTTAGAATGCACACCACAGAGAGAAACGTTACTGATTAAACAATAACATGGAACCACAGATCCAGAGTTTCTACACAAGGCTAGAGTTTTTGATCTTGCCACATCATAAAAGATGAAACAATTGCACAGACAATACTATGCACTTACAGAGAGACAATTGCTTTCAGAAACTAGAGCAGGGGTGGGGAACCTCCAGCTCATGGGCCAATCCAACCTGTGGTTGTTTTTATTTGCCCTCCTCTCCTGTTCCTGGATGTGGCCCATGAATACAGTCCCTACCCTCAAGCACTGAAAGACTGAGTTCAGGGAAAGAAAGCAGAGATGAGGGCATGCACTCAGGGATCATGGTTGGAGCCATGATCTGGACCCTCCTCTCCTTTCCCCCATTCTGAGCACACCACTTAAGACCCCCCTATCCTAGGGCTAAAATGGAGTCTCCAGTCAAATCATCCATTCTGATCTGGTTCCAACAGAATGAGGACCAACTGGGATCTGGTCCTTGTTCCATCAGTTCCATTTTGGCTGCTCAAACTTACGCATCCCAGCACTTTGTCATATCATCTATTGTTCATATGCAATAACCAAAATATTTATTTGCACATGTACAATAGCCCCAAGACATTTTTGTATATGCAAAATATACAGAAAATTGTTTGGCTGTTTGTGCATGTGCAAGATGGTGCATTACTGGTAAAGGGGAAGCCAGAGATGCCACTGGGACAGATGCATGGAGATCCGCCATGTGAAAAAACCAACCCGACTCTGTGTCGCAGATCTCCGCTCAAAACCTCAGGGACCGCCTCGCCCTCCGTGCCCCAGAGCGGCTCCTTCGGTCTGCCGGGGGTGCCTTCTTGGAGATTCCCCGTGTTAAGCAGGGGGCCACAATGGAGAGGGCATTCTCGGTGGCTGGGCCGCGCCCTTGGAATTCCCTCCTGGAGGAAGCTCGCCTGGCCCCAAGCCATTTTATCATTCTGGCGAATTTGCAAAACTTGGCTGTTCGCCCATGCCTTTGGGGAGGGGGGGAGGGGGGGTAGCGGGTTTTATCACCCTCCACCCTTATTTAGTGTATTAATTATTTTAGTACTACCCTGGTTTTAATTGTTGTAATTTTATCAGTGGTTTTTTTTTGATAGATAGATAGATAGATAGATAGATAGATAGATAGATAGAGATTGTTAGCCGCCCCGAGCTGTTTTCAGGAGGGGCGGGACACAAATTTGATTAAATAAATAAATAAATAAATAAATAAAATTCTTAAACAACAGATAATGACTATGGAGATAAAAGAAGTAATTCATTTCAGTCCTACTCCTATTTGCCACATGGAGTTTATACTAAGTTTCAAAGTAAACCAATGGGAGGGAAAGATTCCCCACCCTGAGATGGAGTATACTAGGGATGGGAATTTCGGTTTCGGATAAAACCGAAAGTACCTGAAAATAGCCATTTTGGATCAATCTGAAATTTCAGTTCTTTTTCAGTTTTGGTACTATTGGAACTTTTGCATTGATTTTTGTACTGGATTTTTAACATTGCAGTTTGTCCCCCATTGAAAAAACGCAATGTTAAAAATCGGGTACAAAAATCAATGCAAAAGATCCGATAGTACCGAAACCGAAAAAGGACCAAAATACATGAGACCCAAACCCTAAATTGACTGAAACAGAAATTTTGCCCAGAGTCCCATCCCTAGAGTATACTCTCCAAGGTCACAAAGTTCAGGATTCTTCTGGTCCCTTCTCTTTTCATGTGGATGTGATTTCTCCACCATATGTACTGGTCTGATATCATACAAGATTGTTGCTAATGCTTAGACAATTTATACCTTGGTTCATCAGCTTTGAAGGTTCAAATCAAGCTTTCTTTAGATGATCTGTGGAAACGACTACTCTTAATGTCAGACCTACCATAATAGTTTCCATTCAAAATACTGGAAAACCAAGTCATTCCAGCCCAGACAGTCAAACACCAAGCTCTTGGTGTGAATACCGTTACATCTTGAATTTGCCAGGAAAGAAAACATATACTGGAGGGATGAATCAGTTATATGGAAAATAAAGTATAAGTCTGAAAAACACTACAATAGGTCATGATTCATGGTTTTGATTGCTATTTAAAGCCAATATAAAGCATATAAGCATATAACAAAGTGGATACTAAGAAGCTTAGTATGGCAATTTGTTATTTGATCTTCAGTTTCACTAACAGGAGATGTGAAGTTTTATGAGTTTTAATGTTTGAAAAATATCTGCACAGGGTGACACATGCTTATGGGCTTCATTAAATCTGTTATTGCAAAGAAGTGCTCCGACACTCTGCTGAGGGGTAACAGCAATTTTCTTTCTCTGCCACCAACTTGCTGTCTGGCCATAGGTATCTCATTTAACATTGTTGTTCACTCCATCCATCTGTACAGCATAGATAATACTTAATTCCCTTAAACATTTAGCTGTGTGTTGGATTTAAACTGTCATATACCCAAAGGGCATGGTTATAGCATTCTCAGGCAGACAATTCTGTATTGTATTTTTTTTATTACAAAAAAATGATATTTGTCAGTATTTAATGATCAGAAACTGAAATCAGTTTGGTTCAGCCATATATATATATATATTAATCAAAGAATGATCTACACAAGAACCTACTCATCATGCCTGATGAGAGGGAGAGAATGGGGGTGTAATTGGACTGGGCTCCTGAACTCAGTGGAGGCCCCATAAACTACAAGAATTTTCTAACATACATTAAAATATGATGAATAAAATAATAATTGCAAGTAACCTGTGTAACGTACCAGCATGGTCTCCAGAAACTGATTTCTAAAGTTATGACAGAGGGATGGAAAGAAGATTCCCCTCTTTCCCTGCCCCCAGCTGCCAGGATATAAAAGGGAATCAAATTTCTCTCAGTGGATCTGCTACTCATACAATGTCAACTATTTTGAAATTTATGTCCTGTGCTGCAGGTTTGCGATGTCAAGGTATTTAATTCACGGCTTTAAAAGAATGTACAACTGACTTTAACGCACGAAAACTCACGTCTAGATCCCACATGCGGCATATTTACATGCAGCCTGGTTTTATGCAGCGTGTTTGCCGTGCACCTGTAAAAAGCAGCCTAAATCCAAAATAGCATCTCTCTACCCAGGTTTAAATGTCTGTGTAAACAGTAAACACCTAAAATATCTGAGTTAAGGTTGAACCCGGTTTTATTTAATCCTCATTTTAAGAATTTATTTAACCTAGGATCAAATAAGCCCAGGTTAACGTCCATGTAAACCTTAAATCCAAATTGAACATAGAGATTATTATTATTATTATTATTATTATTATTATTATTAATAATAATAATAATAATAATAATAATAATAATAATAATAATTAATAATTAATAATTTTATTTATATAGCACCTCCCTTAGTTACATGGCACTTGGAGCACTTTACAGAAAGGTGAAACCATATAAACAGTATAAAACAATTAATTTTTTTTAAAAACCCAATTATTAAATTTTTTTAATGGGGCAGGCAAAAAAGGGAGGGCAAAGCACAATGAGGGCACCATCAGTGGATCCTAAAAGCACCTAGAAAACAAATACATTTTTAGGTGCTTTTTAAAGGTATGGAGGGAGGAACTGAGACGAATATTGGAGGGAGTGAATTCCACACTGAGGGGCCCATCACAACAAAGGCCCGATCGCCTGCCGACATCATACACAACGGTGGAGCCCACAAACAGCAGGTGGTTCTTAAACTCAGATACTCATCAGTGTGAGGTTCCAGGAGTGGGTCTTGAATGTAGCCAGGGCCTAAACCATTCAGGGTCCTAAAAACCAGCAACGCAATCTTAAACTCAATCTCTCACTCCACTGGCAGCCAATGCAGAGAACACAGGGCGGGCGTAATATGTTAGAGCATGTAATATGATAGAGCGGGTGTAATAGTAGATAGAGCAAACATCCTCTCTCTACCCAGGAACATCTCTATGGTTGTCAGCACTTTTTGGGGTTCTGGTGATTTGATTTCTCTTTCCCCAAGAGAAATCAAATCACCAGGTTTGATTTCTCTTCCCACAAACCTGGTGCATAGATTAGCCGTGGGATCATTCAAAGATATCTCTATAAGAGGAACAAAAAATTATAGCAGACGGTGATAATGGAATTCAGCAGCTCAGCAGCAAAGTACCATGGGATTTTTCAGTCATCCATGTTAGTCTAAACCTGTATTAACCATGAACATTGTGTTCCTGCATTAATGATTATTCTGAGATGTAAATGTCCATGTAAACAGTAATCCAGGATTAAAAAGCCTGGGATTTTTAATACGGGTTAGTGTCTGTGTAAAAAAAAAGACACAAATGCTCTTTATGCAACTTCCTCTTTCCCCCACAGAGGAAGTTGTCGGTGCACCTCCCAAATGAGACACGACACCAAGAGTTGGAATTCAAAATGGCCGCACTCTTTATTTATAACATATTATGAATCCGAATTGTGATGGTGGGGGCAATTCGCTCAGGTGAATTGGCTCCAGCACCCATAATCAAACACATTAACACAACTCAGGGATTGGCCCGATATCCCATCGGGTACCAATCCCTCTTAACTGTTTTATCCCCCTCCCGATACCGCAGTCGTGGGGAGGGGGACCATGGCCCGTGAGGGCCTGAGAAAGGAGGATAGTGCCCTCAAGCCGGGGACAGTACATGTCCCTACGGCCCTCGCGATCACTTCTCCCAAGGGGTTGACTCCACCGCTTGCCATACCCTGCGTTTGCGGCTGGGATCACTCCCCCATCTCTTAAGGAGATGCCCCAAATTAATCTTCTACCCTACCTAACTCTGGTGCTGGACCCCTGCCACTTAGGGGCTGCCGGGCCAACTGGACACACAATGTTTAACTAGAACTTCCCGCAATTTCTCTCTTAGGGCTGCCAGGTACCACTCATTTCCCGTGGGAGACAAGTGTACCCCATCTGACCTGTATAACTCGGTCTTCCTGTGTGTGATTGCTCGATGTGGAATAATTTCTCCACCCACTTCCTTGAGCCATCTCCCTATCTCCCTATTCACTGTTCTCCTGGTCCTGTCAATTTTACGTGATGGTATGCCTGCGCCCCAAGATATTCTTTCAACCCAGTCATTCCACAGACTCGTTACTCCGGGAAACATGAACTTGATCGACCAAATGTTGTTTCTTATTTCCTTTAACAGTTGGACCCCTTTTACTTCACCTAAATCGTTCTCACCAAGGTGAATTACTAACATGTCAGATCTGACCCCTCGTTCCTTACTCAGGGTGGGAATTAACTGGTGCCAATGCATACCACCACGGCCCATCCACCTGATGTGTGCATAAGCCAATAAACCCAGTTGCGTCCCCCAGTGTGATTTTTCTGCCGCCTTTCCGGCCCATCGAACGAGACTATGCCCAACGATCCAGATTCTGCACTTTGGGTGACGCCCAGGACCTAGGAGACAAAAATGGTTACTCATGCTACAGGGATAAGGGAGTCTGGAGGTATGCCCTATATGCTCGGCTGCGCCACCGGCCTGTCACCTGAACATCCCACTCCCCAAGGCCTGCACTTGCTGCAAAGGTGGCCGCCCCTGTCCAGAATGAATGAGTCCCAAACATCCTGTCTGGGAGACCTAAAGCTTCCAACGATGCCCGCATCACAGACATCAGTTGGTACCTAGTTAGGGGGGTGGCATCTGCATGTCGGAACAACCAACCTGGGGGGGTGGGCCGGATGGACAGATACCACAGCAAGGCCCCTCACTGGACATAAATCCCTCGGCCCTGCCCATGCCAAGTGCACTGTGACTCCCCTACCCCTCTGGTCCATTTTTGAGTGGCGCAAGCGCAATGCCACACCTTGTTCTTTGATGCTTACATCCTCTATTGATAGCGCACGGAAAGCCCTGTCCCTAGTGGAATTGGCGACTAGTTCACTAACCCAAAATGCACCAAAAAATGCCACTGTGAAGGCAGCCGTGAATAGTGTAACTTCCCCTTCCGATGAGCATATGCGGGGCAACATCCCACAGATGCCCACTAGGATCTGTGGTGTAATGGGTGGCCTGCTGTCTTGTGGTGTACCCTGCTCTCTGGCCCATGCCTCCAACATCCTTCAGGCAAAAAATCCTCGGTCTGGCGAGGGATGGCCTGCTAACCAGCTCATAAATGAAACCCCTGCAAGCTTCCCATTAATGGTGCTTCCTGCGGTGTCTGTGGTTCAGGAATGGGAAAACCAGTGTGCCAACCCTGGGACACTCGGTAGCCCTGGAATTCGTTGAACGCACTTTGGTATGCCACCCTGGTCCGCGGGGCCAAGGATCCCTGCACGGTGTTATAGAGATCTACGATCCAAGGTTCCACGCCCATGGGGGGAAGGGCTCTGGGTCCTGTCTGGCTCCAGGTGTGAGCGAGCGAAACCGCTCCATCTGGAAGTGAGATATGGCATCAGCCACTTCGTTGTTAATCCCAGGGACATGCCACGCTTTGAATACAATGTTATTACGAAGGCAGACTAACACCAAAGCCTTTACTAACCCCATGACCCTGGGTGAGCGAGAAGATTGGGCATTGACTATGTGGACCACAGCCTGGTTGTCACACCAAAACAAAACTGTGTGGTTGGCAAACTCGTCAGCCCAAAGGTGGCCAGCCAAAACTATCGGGAAAAGCTCCAGGAATGTCAAGTCCTTAGTCAAGCCCCCCTCAAGCCAGTCAGCAGGCCAGGGCGCCCCACACCACCGATCCCTGAATATTAAACCAAAACCCATCCCGCCAGCAGCGTCAGAGTGAACTTGCAGTTCAGCTTCTACTAGAAGCTCATCCCACCACAGGCTCACCCCATTGTATTCTGCCAGGAAGGACAACCAGATGTCCAAATCATCCTTCATCTCACGGGTGACACGTATATGGTAATGTGGCTGTGGCGAGCCAGCCAATTTGGCATATAGCCATGACAGGAATGCTCTCCCTGGGGCCACCACCCTGCATGCGAAATTTAAACTGCCAACTAGGGACTGGAGCTGCCGGACTGTTACCTTTTGGGACCACCTACACCCGACGATTGTGGCTCGCAAGTCACTCAATTTGTCTTGCAGAAGCCGGGATACCCCTTTATTGTATCCAGTTCTATGCCCAAATACTGTAGGGAAGTGGCCGGGCCCACTGACTTCTCAGGCGCCAAAGGGATGCCCAAAGTGTCGGCCATTTCCTGAAAGGACTCCATTAGCTTTCGGCACTCATCAGTTCCAGCAGTCCCCATGAAGAGGAAATCATCCAAGTATTTGGTGACATCCCCTCCATTGGCACGCTGCCAAATCAGCCACTCAATAAGCATACTAAAATGCTCGAAAGCCGAACAGGAAATAGAGCATCCCATTGGCATAGCCTTATCGAAGTAAAATTGCCCTTGAAACGTGAAACCTAGCAGGTGGAAGCTGTCTGGATGGACTGGTAGCAAACGAAAAGCAAACTTCACGTCACACTTCGCTAACTGGGTCCCCTGTTCGTGATGTTTCACTAGATCTACGGCTGCGTCGAATGATGTATAACGAACAGTGGCCAAGTCCTTGGGGATGGCATCATTGACCGACCTACCTCGCAGGTATGACAGGTGATGTATAAGGCGGAATTCGTCCGGAGCTTTTTTTGGGATTACCCCAAGTGGGGAAACGACTAAGTCAGGAAATGGTGGGGAAGCGAAAGGGCCGGCTATCCTGCCCTCCAGGCGCTCCTTCTCTAGTTTCTGCTTCACCAGCAATTCCATGCCTACCACTGACTTTAAGTTGGGGACGGACCTGTGGGGGTGGACCTCCCCTGCTGGAATGCGAAACCCCTCCCTAAGCCCACTAACTATATAATCTACCTCCGCTCGGTCAGGGTGAGGGGAAAGGGCCGCAGCCAGCTCCTCTAACCTAATTGGGATTGGGGCCCTTTCCTTGAGGCAGCTGACCTGCTGCCCCTGACCCCCCCACCCAGTGGTCCTGCAGGGACCCTACCCTTACTGGGTGACTTCGCCCTGGGGCAGGCCGCTGCATTGTGCAGGCTGGCACAATTGGGACAGGAATGCCTGAATCTGCAGGATGCACGGGAACATTTCCCTGTGCGATCAAACTCATAACATTGGTTTGTCTGGCTGGCCGTGGCCCATTTGTCTTCGCCACGAAAAAGATCATTGGTGGGTGCCACCCCACCCTTTGCCAATAAATAGCCACTGTGTAACCTGGGGGCTCTTGCCGCATCCACCATGCAATCCAACCATAAGTTGGGTGCAT
The DNA here is from genome assembly GCA_003113815.1 of Sphenodon punctatus. Lineage (NCBI taxonomy): Eukaryota > Metazoa > Chordata > Lepidosauria > Sphenodontia > Sphenodontidae > Sphenodon > Sphenodon punctatus. The sequence continues at coordinate 281,058 of QEPC01000823.1, read as the reverse complement.
GTGAATCCCAGCGCATGCCCGGGGTGAAGGCTGCCCGATGGCAAAACTCTTCATCATATTGGAGCCATGCCCCTGGCGGACCAGACTCGTAGGCCCAGTGGACTATATCCACGTATTTCAAAAGCTCGGGAGCCCTGGCTGGATACGCCTGAATCACAACTCCCTGATAGATTGCAAAGGCCACAGTTCAATTGGTCCAATTCCTGTCGGCCTTGGGGCGCTTAAAGCGCTCCTTCTCCTTCCGCCAGGTCTACCAGTGGGTCGCGGAACAGGAGGGCAAACAGGTCCACGAATTCTCCCTTCCATATTTTTTCCCGCGTAGCTGGCAAGAGGTGGGCCCCAATGGGGGCGGAGACTGACGCGTAGCCCACCCCAGGGAAAGTATATTGCCATACCGGGCCCCATACCCGCAGCGAAGGCCACCAGCACCCTGAGGGTAAGCCATCCCTCCTGCTTGCCAACCCCCACCCCCCTATGCCCAATCCTTGCTGCATTCCTTGTGCCGAAAAACCATGCCATGGGGGCCCCATAGCCGGGTGGGTAATTTGCCCTGCCCCATGGCCCATAGGGGCCAGAACTTCCATCAGGCCGGTCCCCGATCCGAGTGGGGCCTGTACACCCTCTGCAACTGGCACGTGTGGCTCGACCCACAAGCACCTGGGTGCAGGAGGGTCTTCTATATAGCGAGCCGGGGGCTTCGTTCACCTGCCTCCCCTACAAGGGGGGGCTCATGTCCCCCTGCTGTCTCCACCTCTCCTGGGGCATCATCTTGTGGAGGGTCCCCTACACCCCACATGCTGCAAAGAAGTGCTTCGCACCTCTCAAGCCACTCCCGAAGGGAGGGATCGCTGGGTGGGGGGGTGCAGGCCCACTTCTCCCCGCTGTTCCCTCTCGTGGCCTTCAGCTGGCTGCATTCTGCCAAGGTCCTGGGCCACCTGTCCCTGGGCGCCTCCCTCAGTACCTTGGATGGGGGTCCCCGGGGCCTCAATTGCACTGGCGGGTGGAGGAATGGGAGGCTGCGCCGCTCCCACCCCAGCCCTGCTTTTCTTCTTTCTGGCCCCCATGAGCCGGGCCCCCAAACCACTGGGTATGTGAGCAGGATGGGGGTAGGGGTGCTGAGTCCTTTACATGCCTACACTGAGCTACCGGTCACGGGTGGTTCGCTGGCACTCCTCTGCTTTGTCTCGCTGTTGGAACGTCGACGAAATCCCCGTCGTTGCGAGGCTTGCTGCTCAGTTCCCGCTGCCTCCTAACTGATGAGGCAAGCAGGAGAATTTCATACTTGCACCGCCCCTCTCAGGTGATGCACCAATCTTCGCACTCTTCCCGGCAAGGGTTGCCTAGCAACCCTTGCCAGGTCTGTTCTTTTCTGCCGTGCAGGTGCCTTCACCTTGCCGCCACACCCCCGCGGAGCACCACACTTCCGTGGGGGATTACCAGGGCTGGTGATGGGGGGAGTGGTGCTCGTAGAAAGCACACCCCCTTTCTAACTGTCGTGCCCCCCCGGGTTCCCTGAAGGGGCGTGACAAATCTGCCTTCGCCACCAGGGTGGCTGCGAAGGGGGAAATTGGCACAGGCTGCACTCTGTGTTGACTCCACAATCTGGGAAAAAGATGTGTGAATGACTGTACCTTTAGGCACTTGGGAACTCAGAGATTGTGAGGCAATGTACATTTATTAGTGTGTGGTTGCTGGTGATGGTGTCAATGATCTTGTCCACAATGATATATTTTATTCTGTCGACTTTTATTGGTGTGAGTATGCACAAGCTCCTTCCTGTGCAGCCGGAAGGCTTTCATACTCTTACCAATGAAAGTTGACCCAATGAGATATTCTCTGAACTACTTTGTCTCCAACACCTACAGTTGGGATTAACACGGCAATCACACTCTCCCTAGACTTGTCAACGGTGGCCCTTACTTTTACATTTTCCACCTGTACTGTACCTCTAGTGCAGCTCTATCTGCTCAGAGTGCTAGTGGAGACAGGAGTTGCAATCATTTAATTTCAATGGGACTTTCCCCAGCTAGCTATGCAGTGTCCTCCACCACTAGTAATATTTTCTTCTCCAGCTTGAAGGTGGCCAACTTGGTGCTTCTCCAGTAAGACCAGTCAGCATGGAGCTACAGCTTCTCCTCTGGTTTAAGCTCCATGATATTTTTTTTTTCTTTTTTTGCACTCATGGGGTGATTCCTCCCCCTCCCCCCCAATCTGGTTTTATTACACTGCTCTTATGTCTGAGCCAAGTTTTATGCCAAACTTATTATCATGGTCTCCCTCTGAACACCTCTGCACATCAAACAGACAAGTATAGCAGCAAAAATTAGTGCAGGGTTCAAGTAGGAGAGGCAGAGCACATTGTTTCTGAAACATTTGTTTGTTTTTCATTTTTGTCTGGTTCAAAATGCCATCTTAAACAAACAACAACCCCCCAAACATGCAATATTTCTCATTTCCTTAAATGATCTGCTCATTGAATTTCTTCAGGAAGGCCACAATCCACACACTGCTTACTATGGAGTACTCCCATTCAAGCCCTTACCTCCTCCTATGGACCTCAGTGGAACTACTATGGAGTTAGTGGTGGTAGGGAAGTTGTTCCTGGAGGAATTCATTCCCCCTGCTGTTGGTCCCACAAGAGAAGAGAATCAGGGGTTAAATAGCACCTCCCTGGCTTCCCTGATCCTTCAGGTTGGAAGCTTACAGGGAAATGCCAGCAGTAGGAGCTGGAATGTCACAAGATGTAGGATTATGCTGAAGACTCAAAATGGGGTGACAAAGGCAAAAATTATGGGAACCCCTGGCTTCAGCTTTGTCTTCACAGAGCTCCCAATAGCTAGTGCAAGTTTCAATCCTCAGCTTTCAGTAAAGGAGAGAGCCATGTGAAGGTAGTTTGTGCCAGCGTGGCTTACTATTGTGGTGGTCTACAAGCCGTGTTTTAGTAACCACAAATCAATGTGTCATTTAGATACAGACAAGCCGCCCAGATGTGACTGTGCAATGATGTGCCTTAGGTCCTCCCTTTGTGCTAAAGGTCAGTGCATGCGGTACAAAAAACAAAGGGAAGTATGTCCAGCATTTGACATTTTAGGGGTGTGTAGGGGGAAATGTGGTTTAGTACATTTCCTGCTGGCCCCTCTGAAGTCTGCCATAAACATTGTTTTCTTAACATCTGCTAGTAGACAGTGTAGGTGCGCCAGTCCATTTTATGATTTGCCTAGCTACTATTGTTTATCTTCTGAAAGCACACTGTACTTCCAGCTCTCCTCATCTCTGAGCTGTCATTATGATATTCTAATTGTGAAACAGTTCCTTTAGAAACAACCATTTGGTCTTACTTGGTTTTTTTTTGGGGGGGCGGAGTGGTCTTAGTCTTTAAATATTTATGTTGGAGCAACTAGCAGAAATGTAAGCGAATACAACAGAAGTCTTGTAACTGGAGATGCCAGCCAGTTCCACTTCCTTAATGTGTCTCCCTACGCCAGCAAGAAAACAAGCAGAAACCAGTGTCTGGACAGCGTTCAAACCCCAAATACTGAAGCACCTGAATGGTTTGTTTATTCTCATATTAGATGGGGGTTTGTTATACTTACTGTTTTGAAAGAAGTCCTGAAATATTCTTGGTAAGATTACATGGAGGTCATGAGGAAGTGAAAAATGCCACCTAAAAATCGATGGAAATGAAGTCGTTCAGATGATATATTTTATTGGACCAATTTATGTTGTTGAGAATATGCAAACTTTTGAGCCACACAGGACTTTTCATCAGGTGATAGGCATGGGCTGAAGGAGAGTCTTGTGTGACTCGAAAGCTTGCATAACCTCACCAACAGAAGTTGGCCCAATAAAAGATATCATCTGAACTATTTATCTCCATCTATTACTTTTGGGACCAACACAGTAAACACATTGGGTAAAAACAGACGTGTGGCTGGCAAGACCAAATTGTAGATGACACATCCTGGTTGAGGCTGGGGCACTGAAGTGATGTGGCCATGGCCGGGGAACTGTCCCACCAGCTGCACGGCCCAGACAGGGATGGGAGCACAACTAACATGCAGGCAGCCACCTTGCCCATGCAGTGCTCCCAATGCCCTGGCTCCTGCCATGATGGATGTCATGGTGGCCAGTGAGGCACACACATGGCTGGTGGCCATGGCAGCCCCCAGCCCGGCCGGGTTAGCTGCATGGGAACAGACATGCTATCCAATTGTGTCCTGCTTTGGCCCACTGTGGCCCAGTCAGGCAGATCGTAGCCCAGGCTGTAACCTCTGAGATTTTCAGAGGTCACAGCCTGGGTTAGCTGCCAACACTCAAACTCAAAACTCAAAACCTTTATTTGGCACAGGCTTTCACCATAACCATAAAGTACAAAACGTAGAAACATACAACCAACCAACCAACCAAACAATAACACAGTGGACTTCCTTTTTAACTACAACATACAAAAAAAGTACCTCCAAATAAGCATAAAACTTGGATCAAAAGCATCAATTAAAATTTGAGAATGAAACATATTATTTAGTCAACATAGTAAATTAAATTGTGGCTACCAACACAGCCCGGAGCAATCCCGGGCCAACATCTGGTGGCACCTACACACACATGCAGGTGGGTCTTGGGTTACAGTGGGTCAACTCAAAGCAGGCCACAGTGAGCCACGGTCACATCTGTTTTTACCCATTCTCCTTCTACACCTAAAACCAGAAAACCTTTAAGCCTTAGGGATGGGCGAACGCGGTTCGGAAGTTCGGAGTTCGGACCGAATTCGAATAGTTCAGTCGACCGAACCGAACTTTCGAACGGAACTTGAATTTGGAAGTTCGGAGTTTGGACTGAACTCGAATAGTTCGGTCAATCAAACTGAACATTCGAGCTGAACTTGAATTCGAACGTTCGGTTCAGATGCGTTCGGTGAGTTCGGAATTGAATTTCCATTGGTTTCAATGGAAAACACATTATTGGCTGTAATGTTTTTGTTTTTAAGCTATGTGGCTGATAATTGGGGTGCCTCTACCTCCAATAGAAAGCATTATGTGTACCAAATTTCAAAACAATTGGATAAAGGAATCAAATTTTAGAAGCAGTTGAATTATTGTATTTTGCAATATTCTACATATACATTCTTAGCTGTAACTTCTTTGCCTCACATCTAATGTAGGTGAAACTTGTTCAGTTTATACCCCTTCCAATACTAACTAACTTTGCCAAATTCCAGAAGGATTGGAAAAAAGGTCTTGGTGGTATAAGCAATTAACATATAAATGTATGTCTGACTTTAACATCTTTGTAGTCCAACCAGTGTACATGAAATTTGGCAGGACTAT
>QEPC01000823.1:253769-264606 GCA_003113815.1 Sphenodon punctatus | reverse complement strand
GATGACCAGAGCATGAACAAGAGTTTTGGCAGACGAGACAGAGAGAAAAGGGCGAATCTTAGCAATGTTATGGAGGGAGAAGCGACAGGATTTAGCAACAGAGTCAATGTAGGGTTTAAAAGAAAGGACCAATGTTAGCTGCTAATGAGAGCCTATATTGTTTAGAGTACATTGATCATGTTGGCCCCAAGTATTAGAAAGAAAAGAGACTAAGTAATTAAAATTACAACTTTTATTGGGTCCTGGGCTCACATGAGTGTGCAAACGTTCAGGCTACACAGAACTCTTCTTGTGGCAGGAATAAGAACATCAAAGCTCATTCATCCAACCTCAACAAATCTCTTCAGTGCCCATTCTGCGAGAACTGAACATAGTCTATAGCCTGCTAACGCATGTGAGCAAGAAGCATATTTATTAATTTTTTTAAAAAATCTCTGTTATTTCTATAGGAACAAAAAATAAAGTACTGTATTAGGCACAAAACGAAATGCAATCTCAGTCCTAAGGTGCTTACGCTAAAGCTCAGACACCACAGAAATGCGGGTGATAATAATACCTAGACAAAAAATCCAGAATACTTAATAAATCTAGCTCGTATATTCTTGGCCATGTTTCATGGGGTCACAATCACCCAATCTTTTCCCTGTTATGACGCTAGATATTGTATTTTTCTCTTTCTAAATCACTGAATAATTCCTAAGATTTACAAGAGATGGAGACAGTATAGTTCAGATCAGTGGCATAGCAATGCTGTGGTGGACTTGGGCTCATGTCCCAATTATGGGCCCCCCCTAAGGGCAAGGGGTCTCCCTAAGTGGTGGCCCTCCCAAAAGGACTACCAGACAGCCTCAACCTCCCCCTGCAAAGGTTATGGTGCTGCCTAGCCTCCCAGTGAGCCCTCCCAGAACAACAACAACCCTGCAAGAGATTCCCAGGTGGTGGCTGTGGCAAGGAGCGCTTTTTGCCAGTTACATCTGGTGCAACGGCTACGGCCATATGTCTCGGACGCTGACCTGGCCACCATCATCTATGCTTTCATTACCTCTAGATTGGACTACTGCAATGCACTCTATGTGGGGCTACCCTTGGTGATGGTCTGGAAGCTGCAGGTGGTGCAGAATGTGGCGGCCCTTCTCCTGACTGGGACGGGTTGTTGTGAGCACATTACACCAGTGCTCCGTTCTCTGCACTGGCTGCCTATTGTCTTCCGAGCTCGATTCAAGGTGTTGGTGCTGACATATAAAGCCCTAAATGGCCTGGGGCCCGCTTACCTGCCAGACCGCCTCATGACCCGGGCCGTGCAGCGGCCCTTGCGATCAGCCAGGGACACCCGACTCGAGGTCCCCTAGGTTTCCTGGGTGGCAACGATGGGGAGGGCGTTCTTGGTGGCCATGCCTAAACTGTGGAATTCCCTCCCGACGGAGACCTGCTTGGCCCCGGACTGCCCCTCTTTCTGAAGATAGGGTAAGACTGGCTGTTCCACCAGGCCTTTGGGGAGGGAGATGGATAGGGGAGTAGGGGGAAGGGGTTTGGTCCACTTTTTAGTAATTTTATGTAATTAAATATTTAGTTGCGATTTTAATTGTTGATTTTATTGTGATTTTAAAATGTTCTGTGCCGCCCTGAGCTGCTGTTGTGCAGGAGGGTGTGGCATAAAATACCATTAAATAAATAAATAAATATATAAATAAAATAAAATGGGCGGCCCCTGTGGCTGTCTGGGACCACCCTCCTGGAAGTCCCACAATTTCGATGGGTCTGAACAAGCAGGCGGAAGTTCTTGGTGGCTGCACCATTGCTCTGGAATGCTCTCCTGGCAGAGGTTCGCCTCAGTCCAAATCTTCTTACCTTCCGATGAAGCTGTAAGACCTGGCTCTTCTGTCAGGCGTTGGGGGGGGGGGGGGATTAGAGGGGATCAGTTAGGGAGGGGGTGGATTCTGCATGGACCACTTTGATTTCATTTCATGTATTAGATTTCTTTGTTTCCCCCTCCTGCCACAGCAGCTCAGGGCGGCTCACAACATCTTAAAACAATATAATACACATAAAAACACTAAAACCAACAATAAAGCTCAAAGCAGAGCTTTAAAACATCCCACCCACCATACCCAACCCCTCACCCATCACCCATCTCCCCCACCAAAGGGAGCTGATGCTGTGATTTTATATGTACATTTTTAAAAATGTATTTTTTATATTACTGTTGTTTTTACTAGTTCTGAGGTGCCCCGAATTGCTATAAGTGAGATGGGCGGGATAGAAATGTTTTATAAATAAATAAATAAATAATTTTTAAAAAAAAGTTAATAAAGCAGATCATAAGGGAATTTGAAGAATGACTTGCTAAGAATGCAAAAACTAATAATAAAAACATTTCCAAGTACATCAGAAAAAAGAAGTCTCCTAGAGAGTCAACTGGGACACTAGATTACCAAAGGGGAAAGGAGAGCTCAGGGAGGGTAAGGCCATTGCAAAGAAACTAAATGAATTCTTTGCTTTGGTCTTACTACAAAGGATGAATACATTTTATTGTATCAGCAAATTTTGCTATAACAATTTTAAAAGAAATAAAAAGTAAAAATGTATATAGTAATATAAGAATTCTGCATTATAACTCACGCAAACAATCTCACATAATTACCAAATTATAAAATTGCAGAATTACAAAATTAGCCATCTTCTCATACTAAAAGTAAATCCGATTTCAGTTTCAATCCGTTCAACTAACCGAGAGACAAAATAAAGGATTGACAGCTAACCTCGAGTGCCCTTACCACTACCCTTATGGTTACTAGTATAAGTGGCCAGAGTTTAATGGTATATTTTCATCTTCAGGAAGAGCTATCTGTCATCTTACCCCATATGTCATCTGTTGTAAACTTCCTTAATTCTTTTCTCTATCTTGGTAAGAAAAAGAGTGATTATCTTAATTAATGATATATCAGTTGCTGTGCATAACTTCTGCATCTTCACCATGGTAGATAGCGTGTCATTCTCAAAAATAGGGTCAATCCACGTCACTCTAAGATCATTATATACAGGGCAAACAAAAATTACATGTGAAATAGAGTCTACTTCATATATACAGCATTGACAAACTCTATTATTGTAATGGATTTGTTCTCGCCGCCCTCTTACCACTGAGGTTTCAATCATTTCGAATCACAGAAGTGTCATCATTCTTCTAAGCCTAAAATCTTGGGTCAACATTAAATAGCTCTCTAAGGAGACTGAGTGTTTAAATAGGGGATACACTAACCGAGTCCCATTTTTCTGGATTACCTCCAGGTCTTTTTTTCAGGGCTAGTGCTGACATTCTTACTCTGATTTCTTCTTTCGTAATTTTGTCAATTGGAATGCCCTCGTTGTCCACTTGAAGCCCCATTTTTATAGCCAATTTCCTGATGTACCTCATCCAGTTATACTGCACCCCTCCCCTTTCTTGTTTTTGCTCATAGTAGCATTCCACCACCAGCGGGGAGACTCGACCCTGCACTAACTTCAGTCAGAAGCACATTATTCTTATTTTTAGCTGATAAAGAGCAGGCATACCCCCTGTTTCTGCCCTTATCATTGCTAGCGGTGCTGCTTTGGATACTCCTAGGATATTTTGTAAGAAGTGGTTCTGTGGGATCTCTAATTTACCACTATAGCTAGGAGCTGTTATTTCTCCTCCATAAAGTAATTGCGGGAGAACTTTTAATACACAAATATTCAGCAACTGTTCTACCGACATTATTGATGAAGCATAATATAATCTAAGGAGGCCACCCACAGCTTGCCTTGCCTTTACTACCAGTTTCTCATTATTACCCCTCCAAGCTCTTGTCACTGCAAAATTTATACCCAAATAGATATAATTAGATGTTGTAATCATTTCTTGTGCACCCAGAAACCATCTATATTTAGATCTAGGTGCACCGAAGCATAATACTTTAGATGTATGGATGTTAACCTTTAGAACATTATTCTGACAATACTCATTCAGGGCGTCTAGACATTTCTGCAAACCTTGCTTGCTTTGCGAAAATATCATTATATCGTTGGCATATAGTCGTATAGATAACACTCTTTCATTAATTCGAGGCGGAGTAGGATTCACCTCCGAAATCGTTGGAACAATATCATTTATGAAGAGGTTAAACAATAAGGGAGCTAAGAGGCAGCCTTGTCTAACCCCCTTTTTGTTGATGAAAAGGGTGAGTTGTTCTACCTGTATTATCTAGTCTAATAACTGCCCTCGTATCTTCATCGATTTTAATAACTAATTCCAATAAATGATTAGGTATTGCATCATTTTCATTTCCATATTCTAGTATATATTTTTTCAGTTGTTTAAATAACGCATGTTTTTGATTATTCTACAGTATACTCCTTCACCCTTGAGAAAGGGCTTTTTAGCCTAATACGCATTGGGTTGTCCTAGGACATTTTAGATTTGTTTAGAATTGGTTATTATTGCGAGTTGCATTGTACGCCGAGTATTGGGCGATTTGATTTTCATCATCATCCTGTTGAGATATTATGTACATGCAACAATATTGTTTTGTTATGTTATGTTGATTATTTTTCAATATATATATTTGTTTGTTTGTTTTGTTTTTTTTAAAAACATTTTTTTTCAAATTTGTATCCCGCCCCTCCTGCGAACAGCTCGGAACAGAAATTAATGTTTCTAGTAGCTCCTTGTTTGTTATCAGTTTTTGTTTTGATGCTACTTTCTTCTCCTTTTTGTTGTTTCCATTCTGCATCCCCTTTTGTTCAATGTGTATATGAGGCCACTGTGTATGGTCATTTGGAGGTTTGGGGTGAAGGGCCATCAGTATGCTGATGGTGATGACACCCAGCTCTACCTCTCTTTTTCATCTGATCTCAGTGTTCACCCATTGCCTGGCTGATGTTTGGGACTGGATGAGAGTGAGCTGATAGAAGGTGAAGACAGAGAAGACAGAGGTGATGATGCTGGTCTGGTCTTGTGGCATGGAGGGGACTGGGACTCTTCTTATTGATGGGGTCTGGCCCCCTCTGGTCGACCAGGTTTGCAGCCTTGGAGTGCTTCTGGACCCCTTGCTGCACCCAGATTGTCAGGTTGCAGCAGTGGCCAGGAACGCTTTTCACCAGCTCCATCTGGCCTTTTCTGGACATGGTCATCCATGGTTTCGTCACCTTGAGGCTAGATTACTACACAATGTGCTCTATGTGGGGCTGCCCTTGACTGTTCAGAAGCTGCAACTGGGGCAGAACGTAGTGGCTCGCCTCCTGTCGGGGGTGGGGTGAGGCATTGTGAGCACATTCCACTGATGCTCTGTAGTTTGCACTGACTTCCTATAGCTTTCTGGGCACAATTCAAGGTGCTGGTCTTGATGTATAAAGCCTAAATGGTCTGGGCCTCATGTATCTGAGAGGCTGCCTGTCCTTTCATGCCCCACTGTGGCCCTTGTGATTGGCTGGGACTCCTGGGAGTGTCTCCCTGTTGATATCATTGGCTAGTCTTGTTTGTACAATGAGGGCTCTCAGGGGGACGTTCTTGGTTGCTGCCCCATTATTATGGAACTCCTTTCACCTGAAGATTCATTGGAGCCCGAGCATCTTCCAGAGGCAGTGTAAGACCTTTCTCTTTGTAAAGGCATCTGGTGGGCAGTGATAGGGTGTTTGGTGGGTGGGTTGGGATAGGATAGGGTTGTGAGAAAGGTTGGAATGGGACAGAAGAAGGTGGTATTGGGTGGTTTTGATGGGGGCTGTGGGATGGTTGGGTTTTTGTGGGAGTGGGGATTGTATTTGATTGTTTTTATGGATTTTTATGTTTTATATATGTTGTTAGCAGCCCTGAGCCTTTTAGGGAAGGGCGGGACAAAAATGAAAATAGTAAATAAATAAATAATGCAGGAAAGTCAACACTGATTTAGCAAAGGGAAGCTGTGCCTCACTAATCTATTGGAATTTTTTGAGGATGTGCATGTGCATGAGCTAGCTATGTCTCAACTGTAAAGCCCTTCTGACCAGATCAGCTTCAAGATCCTTGCAACCATGGTTGAAGATAATCATCACTGCTAAGAACTCTATAATATAATAACAGTGCTAATTTTCTATCTTATAAACTCAATATAATGCTTCTATATGAGCCAACATAGAAGTTGCTGAATACTTTTAGTCAAAAAGCTCTTTTTCTTTTATCTTTTTAAATTTTGCTTGAAGTCCAGGTGCATACAGTTGTAATCATGCATGACAACTTCATCAAAAGAATTAGCAGGGCATGTTCTGTACATTAAACAAACACTCTCAAAGGGAGAAAAATGTTAAAGTTAATGAGTCAACTCAGACAGGCAGAGCTAGTGAAAAGTTCACTATATGCTCATAGATTTCTTTCATGATTACTATTCATCTGAAATTTTCCTTTTCTGACTAGTCCATTTCCTCCATCAAAAGTCTTATTCAGAACTGTTCAGTTGAGTCTGGTGGAGAAACTTGCACATAGGGCATCCTATTTTTAAGTTATAGCATACATTAGTGTAGAGAAGACTGATACAAAACTCCAGAATTATGGACTGCTGTTATGCCACACACACCCCCGCGTGCGCCTCTGTCGGCGGGGCCAACCGAAGGTGCGGGGGGCCAGGCAGGGGGCTGTCCCCGGCCTCCAGGGCCCCCCACGAGGGCTGTCACCACTGACGGGGGTGGCAGAGTCACCACTCCCAGCACAAAGATCTCTGTCGCCGGCGCAGCTGCCGCCGAGCAGCAGAAGGACTCCCGCTGACAGTGTAGAACAGGCCCCGCCCCCTCAACACTGTTCAGCATATCTACGTGCCCATGCAGGGGGCGGGGCACCTGATACAAATGCCAGCGCTGCAGAACACTCGGCACTGGTGATTGAATTGATGAGACCGGCCCCATGCGAAAGCTAAGTGTAGAGTTTGCTTGTTTTGCTGCCTCTGTCTATTGATTATATTGTGTCTGGTGTGGGTCCCTTGTTCCCTTTCTTTCCTGTGGTGCGAGTGAGAATGTGACTGGGTAGTGTGGGTGGTGTGTGTGAGAACTTCTCTCCCCCTCCCCCCAGGATACGCTTCCCTTCTTCCCTGTAGAGTGCATGTTCCCCCCCTCCGTCCCTGATCCCCGTTGGTGCCTGGGACCCTCCCTGCCTCACTGGGTTCCTGCACCTCCTCACCTTGCAGCGCCTTCCCCCGCTCCAGTGTGGTGAAGGCTGTTGGGTGCGTGACTGCAGCCTCCAGCTCCTTGAACTCCTGGTGCCCTATGATGATAGGGACCTGGTCTCAGAGAGACTGGGAGGTCCATACACTATCCTGACGGGCATTTATACTTCACAAGGGACCTCCCAGGGTGTTCCGCTGAGGCTGTGTGTGTAGGTGCAGTGTGTTTGGCAGCAAGACATCCCCCGGCTTGATTGGAGCCCCCTTTTTCCTCCCCCTGTCCCTGACAACTGCTAGACTGTGTAGAAATATATGGCTCAAGAACATTAATCAAAAAAGGAGAATTGAAAGGTTCACCATGGTTACTGGATACAGCTGTGTCTGTAACTGACCAGAATTAATGAGAAAAGTAGATTTATTGAAAAATCTATTAATGATTGAGGGCTCTATCCTCCACCATTAAAGTCAGTGGGAGTGGAGACATAGGGTATTTTTAGACATTACACCACCACGGTGAACCATGGTGAATCCCCCTGTGGGGACTGTGGTGGCATAACGTCTGTTGGGCCAAAAAGTGATTCCCACCAGATGTTCACCCCTGGCAGGAATCGCTTTGACCATGCTTTCGGAGTCCCCGTGGTTGACCATGGTAACATCACGTCTGATCCCGGACCACGGCCCAGAATCGGTGGCCATGCCCGCCACCGATTCCGGGCCGTGGCCAATACCCCAGGGGGCAGACGGGTGCCCTCGGGAGCATGGGTCGGGGCTGTGCGGCCGCACATTGTGCTGCGCACCCCGCCCCCTCCCACGATCCCCCTCCGGAATCGACCGGCATGTCTGTTGATGGGTCGTTCTGATTCCAGAGGGGAATCAAGCGGTGATTCCGTGCCGGGGCCAATGGGCGCCCTGGCACATCTGAAATCACCCATTGATTTCAATTGGCAGGCAGACTAAATTGGCAGGAGATTAAAACAGGAATGGCCTTTAGAAGATGCTTTAAGAAAAAAACATCAAAGCCAATCAACAGGATTTCAAACATGGACACCAGTAAATAAAGAGAGGAAGGTATATATTTGTTCTTCCTCTGAATACTAGTTCTTTAGGGCTGGCCTTACCACAGAGAGACCAAGGCCGACCGTCCTGGGCCCCACTATTTTCTCTACTTCTGAGGGCCCCACAGTGGCCCCCATTTTCACTAGGGCACTACACCTTGATTATTGTGTGCAGTTCTGGTCGCCCCATCTCAACCTAGAACAGGTACAGATAAGGGCAACAAAAATCATAAAGGGTATGGAATGGCTTCTGTATGAGGAGAAGCTTGATAGGTATGGGGTCCTCAGCTTAGAGAAGAGATGACTGAGAGGGGATCTGATAAAAGTTTATAAAATCTTAAGTGGTGTGGAATGCGTAAACATCAACCAGTTATTTACCTTCTCTGATAGTACTAGAACTAGAGGACACTCCATGAAACTCACTGGCAGCAGATTTAAAACAAATAAAAGCAAGTATTTTTTCACTCAACGCACAATTAACTTGTGGCGTTTGTTGTCAGAAGATGTGGTCAAGGCCAGTAGTATAGCTGGGTTTTAAAAGGTTCTTGGAGGGTGGGTCCATTAGGGTTGGGGGATGTAACCTCTGACTATCGGGAGCTGGGACTGAACAAAAGGGAATGGATCACCCCATTGTGACTTGTTGGGTACCTCTCCCATGTGACTGAGATTGGTCACTGTTAGAGACAGTATGCTGAGCTTGATGGACCATTCGTCTAACACAGTAAGACACTTCTGATGTTCTTATGTTGGCTGGTCTTGTGACCTGGAAGACATAGGGATCCCTGTTACTGATGGGGCCCAGCTTCCTTTGGTCAGGCAGGTTTGCAGTCTTGGGGTACTCTTAGATCCATTGTTGTGCCTGGATCACCAGGTCGTGACAGTGGCCAGGAGCACTTTTCATCAATTACATCTGGTGAGAAGGCTGCAGCCTTTATCAGATTTGGATTTGGCCACTGTCATCAATGCTTCTGTAACCTCAGTGCTAGACTGCTGCAATGTGCTCTGCCCTTGACGACTGTTTAGAAGCTGCAGTTGGTGCATAACACAGGTGTCCATCTTCTGTCGGTTTATTAAACAGCAGATTCACTATTTTACATTTAAGCCTGATCTTCCACATATATCTGGTTCTCAGCATTGGTCTTGATCTCTTAAGTGATTGTGTATCAACCAATAGAGCAAAAACCAGCACCTTGAATTGTGCTTGGAAAGCTATTGGTAGTCTGTGCTGGCTACCAATAACTTTCCAAGCACAATTCAAGGTGCTGGTTTTGACCTTCCAAGTCCTAAATGGCTTGGGACCCAAGTATCGGAAAGACTGCTTCTTCTCTCATGTCCCATTGTGGCCTCCGAGGTCAATTGGGAGTGCCCTCATACAGGTGCCATCTGCCCATGATCTTTCTACAACAAGGGGATGCAAAGAGGTGTTCTTGGTGACTGCTCCACAATGATGGAATTCCCTCTTGGAGGTTCATCTAAGCCTGAGCCTGCTCATCCTCCAGAAATGATATAAGACCTTTCGGTTTGGTCAGGCATTTGCAGACAGGGACAGGGTTGGATGGGTGGGGGGGTAAGAAAAAAGTTGGGGTGTGTGTGTTAAGGAGATTTTAAAAACATTTCTATTGATTGTAAGTCATCCTGAGCCTTAATGGGAAGGGTGGTATATACATTTGAATAACTAAAGTTAAATGTTCAGTGTAAAAATTGTTAGAATAGCAGTGAATCCCCACCCACACAAGGCTCTCTCATTAAAGCATCCCACCTTGGGTGTAACAGGCTTGAAATATTTGCCTACTCCCTTGCAGACCAAAATGAACATTCTTATCAAGATGGGACTTGTTGAATGGTGTTTTTCAAGTTGTAGTGTGGTAAGCAGTTTAGAAGTGTTAACTGCATTTTCCACCTTGCTGCCAGTGGGGAAACACAGTGAATACAGGTCCTTGCTGCTATTGTAACATCAAGTTCCAGTTCTTCCAATTGCATATGGTTTGAAGCATCTCCCAGGGTGAGCCTTGCCCTTCCCTGCCTCTCCTTCTTTGTGATTGGCTGGTGGAGCTGGAGTCGGTAGTGCTGATGGCTGAGATTCTGAGGAGAAGCTGTGCTTCAAAGGGGCATGTGTGTGTGTATGTGCCTTACAGCTTGTGGCCACATGAAGAGTTTGGCATGTGACACTTGGGACTTGGAACTTTGGCCACTCCAGAAATAGAATTTAGGTGGCTTGGCTTTTTAAATGAGCCTATGGGAATTAAGTGCCCAACTCCCATTAAATTTGGGTGCATAATCCTGTTGGGCTTAGACTTGGGCGCAATGAAATAAGACATAGGACCATTAAGGCAATGCAGGGACTGGAACTGGCCCTGAGCAAGGGCCATGTTTGAACTGCCCAAGAGGTGCATGTGGCTCACAAGCCACACCTTGCCCACCCTTGTTCTGTTTGATTTTAAACATGAGCTGTGGGGAGGAGGGGAAAAAAGAGAAAGGGGAGATAAATGGTTAAGCTTATCCTTTAAGGAATCTCATGTTGTGCATATAACAAACCCAACTTCCTTCTGGAGGAAGCTGGCCTGGCCCCAAGTCTTTTAACATTCCAGCGGGCTTGTAAAACCGGGCTGTTTGCCCAGGCCTTTGGGGGGGGGGGGG
>QEPC01000823.1:235399-248625 GCA_003113815.1 Sphenodon punctatus | reverse complement strand
CCCCCCCTTCCCGACCTTTCCCTTGTGTGTGTGTGTGTGTGTGTGTGTGTGTGTGTGTGTGCCCGGGCGTGTGGTCGTGCAGTGTGTCCCACTGTGGGTCCGCTGTGTGTGTGTACGTGTGCGTGTGCTGTGTGTGTCGGCTGTCAGCCTGTTCTCCCTCTTCCTCCCTCCCTTCCCATTTCCCTTGTGTGGGCGTTCCCTTGTGTGCCTTTTGGCTTCGTTTGCCCTCAGGCGGCTATGTCTGTGTCCCGCCCCTGCCCGGTGCCTTGTGGGAGTTTTGCGCCCGGCGGGGGTTCGGCTGCACGTCTGTTGTGCTGCCCCAGTCCGCGATGGTTCGGCCCGGTTCCCGGCCATGGTCCCATTCCCGGCACGTCTATTTGGGTCGTTTTTCCACCCCCGCGCGTGGTTGCACTGTTCACCCCCCCTGGGGGTTCACTGTGGTGAACCGCCCACCCGTAACATCTGAAATCACCCTAAGTTGTTTGAAACTGTTCAAGTTTATTGCTGTGAAAGGGTTTGTTATTCCAGAGTTTGCATGCTCCCTGTTTATTCAATTTGCATGAATGGATCAAATTAATGGTACACAAACTCCAAATTTACAGTTAGTAGTCAACCAAAAGCAGATTTCTGCTTAGAAATCTCACACAGGGCAATCAAAGATCAGTCTCTACTCTCCTCAGATCCCTTCTGTAGCTCTTTTACCCAAGGGGTACCCCAACAGCAGGCTTCAGTTTCTCTTTGAAGGCACTCTTGTGCAAATTTTTATTTTTTAAAACTTAATTATTTAAAAACTATTTTTAATTTTTAAAATTAAATTATTTACATTTCTTAATAATGTAGGCAGAAACCACACAACCACGTTGTTGACACATGAAAATTTGGTAAAGGGAAAATGTTCAGAAAAGACACCCTTTAAACATCTATTTCCTATTGTTAGAAATGCAACATTTAACCCTGACAACTTTTTCCTTTGTGTCTTTCTCAGCAGGGAGACACAGCCTGCTGGCATGTTTTTACTCCTCCCACCCCACCCTTCTGAAGTCCAAATGAGACAGCCTCCCCTCATCCCCAAAACTTTTATCTGACAAATTAAATCCATCAAGATGAAGATCATTGATGAACTGTTTTAATTTTTTTATAGATTCTTTCCCACCCACCCTGTTCCTCCTTTTGAACGCTCACTGAAGCACAGAGCTGCTGGAAGCTCTTTGAGACTCAAAATTTGAGGAATACGTGTGCATTCATGGCCATGCGCGCCCACTGAGGATCCCCCCTGGATTATGCCTGAGCTTCAGACAGTGGGTGTTCTTAGACAGATGGGCTGCCCTGGTGCTAGTCGCACCAGCCTTAGGGGTGTGCATGTCTTTTTCCTATTACAATAACGATAAAAATTTGTAATTTTCATTTTCATTATTGCAATAACGAAAATGACAACCAAGAATAACAATACCGATACAGAAAACAAAAATGAAAATGCTGTTGTTGTTATTATTAGTGCTGTGGCAGTTGCATTTTGGAGGGGAGATGTGGAGAGGGGAGGAGTGAGCAGACATCTCGGAGCCCTAAACAAACAGGGTTGAACTCTTG
This sequence comes from Sphenodon punctatus, assembly GCA_003113815.1. Taxonomy (NCBI): domain Eukaryota; kingdom Metazoa; phylum Chordata; class Lepidosauria; order Sphenodontia; family Sphenodontidae; genus Sphenodon; species Sphenodon punctatus. Next base: position 247,038 of record QEPC01000823.1, on the reverse strand, counting down.
AACTGTGCCTGTGTTGGGAGGGGTGAGCAGCTCAGCAGTATCTGATAGATGTATCGCTAGCCAATGAGCAGTGCGCGCAGGCCCCAGCAGTCTCATGGCACTCTGTGATTGCTCAATGCCTGATGCCTCCCACAACCAATCAGGGGGACTCTGGGGGAGGGCACTGCAATCCTTTATAATGAGAGGGCCAGGCTTTTTCTCTCCGTTCTGTGAGAGCTCTGCTTGTCAGACTGCATTTACAGAACTGTGGTGCTTGCACACAAAAAATCCTCCCTAGCCCTCATTGTATTACCAATACCTTTCCTTCCTCATACCCTATATTTTACCTTCTCCCTTTCCCTGCCCTTCTCCCCCCTGTACATTATATATAGATAGGTAGTATAGATTAGATATAGATATATAATATAGACATATAGATTAGAATAGAATAGTTATATAGATAATTGATTAGATAATGGATAGTTTTCCTTTTCCCTTCCCCTGTCTCCCTTAGATTTAGATAGATATTAGTTGCGCACAGGAATTGATAATGATACCGATACCAAAAATAAAATCTTTGTTTGAAATGGTACCAATACCGATACCAATAATGATAATGACAATGACAACGAAAACGATAAGGAAAATTACAACAGAAACTACAACGAAAACAACAACAAAAATGACAACGAAAACAAAAACGAAAATGAAAATGACAAGTATAACAAAAACGACATTGTCGTTAATAACTATAACAAAAATGACATTTTTGAATAATGAAAACGACAAAGAAATGGGGGCCTGGTGCACACCCCTAACCAGCCTTCTTCACCCCCAGTTGGTCCGTACAGCTAAAGGTGCCCCGTCAGATGTTGAATTGCAGCAGGCTGTGCCCACTCAGGGCAGCCCTGCTGCTGGCACTCTGTAACATCCTAGAGTGCCACCGGTGGAGCAGACCAGTCAAAACCAGGGCACTGGCCTTAAGCAGAGTAATGGTCTGTCTGATGCGTGGACCCACACTGCTGCTCCACTTCCAGCCAGCCATTGCCCTGGGAAACACCATAGTGTTGTGGATGCTCTAGTCCGCAAGTCTATGGTGTGTGGCGGGGGGGGAGGGGCGGGGTTGTGTGGGTGGACTGCAGATGGGGAACCCACCAGGTCCATCTGATCCGGACCTAGACTAGGTTGAAAGTGGGTGGATGCAGGGGTGCATCCCCAGAGCAGCTCCAGGGGTTAGCAGCCCCGCAGTCTTCTGAAAACACCCATTGTCTCCCTTTAGACCTGGCATCCTCTCCAGCAGATCAGAAAGCTCTAGAAGTTGAAGACAGCTGGATTGTACCTCTTCACTGGCTTTGTAGGCTGTACTATTCCCCACCACCACCACCACCATTCTAACGGTGAGTAAAACAAGTTTACTCTTCCCTGAGACCAAATTCACAGAATGAACTCAAAGTAAACAAGATGGAGGCTATATCTAGCTTCTTAAAGGGCATGATTTTCTCTACACATTTCTTCTTCCTCAGGGCACATTGCCACTGACTTTCCAGAGAATATTATTCAGTATAGTTTTCCTCTGGGAAAAAATGGAAGTTTTTTAAAAAAACCAAACTTCTGTAATTTTGATGAGAGGATTAAACTGGCATTGATATTAATACTCCATGTGTGAACTAATTGCTAAGATTAGGTTGACTGATTCATGTAATCCTGGTGGAATTTAATCCATTGTGTGACTGTTTTACTTTGAGAGGCGTTGGAAGGATCCTATAATGTTTAATAATGCTGCTGTTTGATGAGAAGTGCTTTAAAATTAAAGTTGGAAGCATCAAAATTCATCTGTGAAGTGAATGGAAAGTCCTAAACAGTGATAAAATACAAGCTTTGTGGTTACCATTTTCTAACAAGGTTTCAGGTTCAACAATTGAAACAGAAAGATTCCTGTTCTGTTCCTGTATTTAAACTGGTCCCTCCCATGGACCATTTAAACTGATTTTAAATGAGGCTTGAGAAGGGTTTACCAAATGTATAGCATTCTTGTGCTGCTGAAATCAGAAGGAAAATCACATCTAAGCAAGGTGGTTATGCCAGAAGAAGACCGAAAATCCTATTAAATACAAAACCATTTTCAAATACATTTCATAGGCTGTATGCAATGAGTCTTGTTTTACAGAAGTTTTACTGACTGTGCTGCCATGGCAGATATACAATTTTCCAAGACAGGTTGTGAATAGTACCAAAACAGCTGTTGTGTCAGATATGCTTATCTCACATAGGCTAAGGCATTCTTTTGCCTGTGGTGAGGAGCAAAACATACATACCAGACTTGCACATAAACAGCTCTTCCCTGGAAAGAATTTATTTATTTATTTATTTATTTATGTTCCACCTCTCCTGCCTAAGCAGCTCGAGGTGGCTTACAAAAGTTAAAACATCATTAAAAAATATACATAAAATACACATAAAAGGATAAAAAAATTAAAACCCCATCTTCCCCACCCACCCACCCCTCACCAAAGGGCTGGCCAAAGCCAGGTCTTGCACTGTCGTCAAAATGAGGCAAGGTCCGGGGCCACCCTGGCCTCCACTGGAAAGGAGTTTCACAGCCTGAGTGCTGCCACCAAGAATGCCCTCACCATTGTAGCCCCCTGCACCACCCGGGGGACATCAAGAAGTGTGCTCCTGGCGTACTGCAGAGGTTGATCCAGGGCACAGAGAGTGAGGCAGTCTCACAGATAGGAGGGGCCCAGACCATATAGGGCTTTATAGGTAAGCACCAATGTGGCAGAAAGCCTTTTGCCTTTGCCTCTAGAGGGACCCTAGTGGGACAGGATTGCATTCCGGATTAGGGTGGGACCTGCTCTCCTTTCTCTTGTGAGCACATGGCAACCTAGCCACATTCCTAACAACATTCCTGAACCGAGTGACTGGTTTGTCACCGCATGGCTGGGCAGAGACCTCCTTGCCTTGGATTGGGTCATAGACCAAGTAACCTCCCATGGACCAATCTCCGCAGTGGGGGATAGGACCTTAAAAGGGACAGACCGTCCCTTCTTTTCTCTCTCTCCTCTTCCTGCCTGCTCTAACATCTGCAAGATCTGGGCTTCTGCCAGATCGGAACTAAGGACTGAGCCCCATGTAAGTTATCTGTACATGGAGTTATATGCAACCAGATTGCCTGTCTGAACCACTACAGTTTAGACAGTTGCGAATTCAAAAAGGGTCCTTGTACCCCTTAAACTGGACTCTGGTGATTGCTCAATGACGTATCTTGCTTTCTTACCCTTTTGTGCCTTTTTGTACCTTTTAAACACTATAAGTAAAGTCTAAGCTTTTCCTATTCTTAACTCCACTGGGCGTGTGTGTGTTTGCTTGCAAAAAACGCTTCCCTTTGCCTGGAAGGCATAGCTGTCAAAGAGGGAGAAAGGAATTCCCCACTGGCTCTTTTAGCCAAGACAGCTTTTGACCAAGATAAGCACCTTTGGGTTGCTCCAAGGGTTCTGCCTCCTGGAAGGGGGAGAACACCAGATAAAGGGGACTAGGGTGCCTTGGGAGGCTGTGGGCTTATAAATTTCTGCAGTTCACATATCCTGGGTTGTGTGGATCCCCTCTGATTTCTGGAACCCAAGTCGTGGCAGTGAAAACTAGGTTTTTCTGGAGTTTTCCAGCTGTGGGGAACCCCAGGTTAGAGACTCGGCTGAACAAAATGAGGTGGGTGACTCAGCTGTATAGCGCCCCCTTGATGCATTTTGCCACAACCAACACTTTGAATAGGGCCCGGAAGACTATTGGCAGCCAGTGCAGAGCTCAGAGCACTGGTGTAATATGCTCATGTCAAGCCGTCCTGGTAAGGAGGAGGGCTGCTGTATTCTGCACCAGCTGCAGTCTCCACACCATCACCAAAGGTAGCCCCACATAGAGCACTTTACAATACTCTAGTCTTGAGGTGATGAAGGCATGGATAGCAGTGGCCAGGCTGGAGTGTGTTTTTTCTCACAAAGAAATTTAGTCAGAAATTTAGCCAAATTTTAACCTGACTGGGAGCCAGTGTAGCCTAGTGGATATGGTGTTGGACTTAGACCTGGGAGACCAGCATTCCAATCCTGTCTTAGCCATGAATTCATCATTGACTTGGTCCATGGCATTACCGTGGAGCACCCACACACATGGACTACATGGGGAGCACAACTAACAGTCAGTTCCTAATGTGGCTACCACAGCCATGGAGGCAGCCACCACACATTCCCAGAGCCCCAGAAACACATCAAATGGGCAGCTGTCCCCCCATGCAGTAGCCTGTCCCCTGCCATGATGCACAGCTGCAGCAGCCACAGGAACAAGAAGCCACTGCAATAGCCATTAAACCCTTCCTGCTCATAAATCCAAGAGGCAGTTCAGTTCCTCCCAGTCCTGGTCAACCATGGAGGAGCATACTGGGCGGGACCAGACACACAAGAACCCCAGCACACTATTCACAGAATGTGGACAGCAGGGAGAAAATTTGCACATTTTATTGAGCATCGATAACAAAAAGAGAACGGGGTAAAAATGCAGCAAAGTCCAAGTAAGCAGTCCGGCTGGGATGTGAATGCCCATGGGGAAGCTACAGGCTTTGGATCCACAACCTTGTTGCAGTGGTTTTTGACCTGTGGTCTGTGAACCCATGGGGGTCTGCAGACTATGTCTAAGGGGTCTGCAAAAGAAGATGACCATGAAAATAAAGTTTCAGATCTCAGAAAAGGGATTATCTCTTCCCAAACACTCCTGGCTGGCACTTGTCAGTTTCAAAGGCCACTTCCCTCTCCCCCACAACACCACCTCAACTGATAGGAGTGTGTGTGTGTGTGTGGTGGGGGGGGGGGGGGCGTGATGTGGAAGCATGCTGGACTGGCCTTTGAAAGTGACTAGTCCCGTACGGGAGTGCTGTTGAGCCAGGCTCCCGAACACTCCCAGCCAGTGCTTTTCAGTTGCAAAGGCTGCTTCCCCCACACACCGCCTAACATCTGAAAGTGACAAGCCTGGCTTTATACACAATAGGTTTCCAAAGGGGTCCACACTTCTGTTGGAATTTTTTTAGGGGCCCATAAATGAAAAAGGTTGAAAACCACTGCCTATTGTACTAGCAGACCTCTCTGCTGGCGTGGCTGGTCACAGCCATTCAAACAGGCAGGGGCCACTTGGCCACCCATTGAAACTGAGCTGTTTGACTTGCCCTGCATAGCGTAGTCTGCGTTTCTCAGCTTGATGCTATGAGTGGTGGAGAGTGGAGTCTCAGTGGCTCACGGGAGTGTGCATCTGGCTGTACCACCTTCAAATGGGTGGTCTGATGTGGAGCTAATGGGTGCACATGCAGAGTAATGTGTCATGTGGAAACACCCTATCTCTCAGCATCAGTTTCCCATCTGTAAAATGGGAATAATTATGACCTACATCATAGGATTGTCTTTGGCATGTTCTGACATGCCCAGGTATTTCCAGGGCTGTCTACAGCAAGGCCTTGTAAGGACAAATGACTGATGTCATTACATGAACTAAGAAGGGTGCCTCCCTAACCAAATCTAGTGGTCACGGGCTCCTTCCTGGCTTGAGCACCCTTTGTATACTGGTCCTGCAGATACAGAATCAAATCACTAATAATAGGAGGTTTTGTTAAATTAACATCTTGACTCACTCTCTCCTCCTGTGTTCACCCTTCCCATTGCCTGAAGCTATTCTGTGCTGTATAAGAGATTCTTAGGCCATTTTTAAATGGGATGCGCCCATGTAGGTCCACTCATCACCCACCCACCCAAGCACCTGTCTGAAGGCAGCATGGGTGAGTGTATACTCCCATGACCCATGCATCGCCCACTCATACCCATGTATTTATTTATTTATTTATTTATTTATTTACTGGCCACCCCCCCATGCCTAAGGCATCCTGGGGTGGCTCACAAGTGTATGGGGCTCTGGGGAAAAATCCTGGATGCTCTGTGTGGGGGCAGGAGTGGGAGGTGTGTGGGTGGGGCACACACCCAGCACACACCCATCCCAGTTCATTTAAATTCCTTTCACTCAATGGATGTGCATCAGCACTCCATGGGTGATTTCAGACATTACATGATCCCGATTCACCACAGTGGATTCCCAGTAGTGGCGAGCCAAACAACCATCCCCCATGGTCCAGGAAGGCCCCGAACAGACGTGACGGGACCGGGACCATGGCAGGGAATTGGACAGACAGACCACAGCCCAGGGCAGCACAACAGATGTTATGCCGATTCTGGGCCATGATCAAAACACCCAGAAGGCACCGGGGAGGGACGGGAGGCAGACATGGCCGGCTGAGGGCAAAGGAAGCCAAAAGCGCCTACAGGGAATGCCCACACAAGGGAAACGGGAAGGGAAGAGCGCCGCAGAGGCAGCACATACAGCAGGCACAGAGACAACGAGGTCACAGTGGAACACACAGCACAAACACACGGACAGGCGCATACACACCCATACGGGAAAGGAGGGGAAGGGGGAACACAGCAGGATGGACAAAACACAAATGGCACAATGGGCAAAGGGGGGTGGGGACAGGGAGCAGGGGGGTAACTGGCCCAGGGGCAGGGCAGGACACGGGGAACGGCATCCAGAACCCCCACAACATCACAGCCTGCATGGGCACCCCAACTGCTACACAGCCAGTCCAGGAACGGGGGGGACCCCTCAGCACAGTCACAGGGGGAGGCCACACAGAACAGGGAGTGGGCTGGGAATGGCCCAGGAGGCTGTCAGGGACCCCATGCGCTGGCGAGGGTGCGGTGGAGGGAATGGAGGCGAGCCGGAGTCAAAGAGCAGAGCAGCCGGTCCAACCCCCCACCCCGGAGGACGTCGGGAGGTGAAGTCCTGGGGCCCCAGAACCCCACGGTCACTGGGTCACCCAAGGGAGGTGGGGGTGGCACAGGCACAGGAAGGATCGAGGCCAGACTATGAAGGACAGCAGCACCCGGGGCACTGGAAGCCGGCTTGGAGATCAGGACACAGCCACAGGTGAAGGCAGCAATGGAGGGGAACACCAGTTGCAGAGACAGACGGGGGGGCCCACGGAGGGGGACCGGAGCCGCAGGCAGGGGTAGCGGAACCCCAGGAACCAGCCAGGACAGCAGCGAGCCAGGGACATCAGGGAGGGAGCGGGCAGTGACTCACGGTGTTGGACCGGAGGCAGGAGCCCATAGCAGGGCCAGCATCTAGGGCCCGGAAGGCACAGGGGGCCTCACAGCCAGCTGCAGGGGGCCACGAAGGGGTCCGGGGCTGGTTGGTCCACCAGGTGCACGAGGTGAGGCCACTGAAGCATGCCCCGATGGTATCCCAGTGCAGACATGTGGCAGGCGACCAGGTAGTAAGCCTCGAAGGGATCCTGCATGGCGAGCCCCACCTGCACATCAGCTCAGGACCACACACCAGCCAGCGCTGCCAGCTCTGCCCCAGTGGGCTCCGACAAGCCATAGTCAGCATCCGGGGGCCACGGAAGGTGACCGAGCTCCAACAGCCTGTGATAGACCATCCCACACAACCACTGGTACCCACGGGCCCCATGAACACAGCCAAAGAAGGACACAGCCAGGTCAGGGCCCCCCTCTGCCAGACAGGCCGTGTAGGTGGCCAGGCTGCACACTGAGAGGGCAGACATGGTCTCCGCCATGGACCACCCCACATGCGAGCACCTCATCTCCGGGATGCACCCACTGGGAAAGGGACGAAGGCCCAGCGTCTCCGCATGCAGCCGGCAATTGTGGGCACTTGCCTCATAGCCAAAGTAGCACAGGCCAGAGCTCAGATTTGCATAGGCACCTGTGAGGCTGTATGGGCAATTCAGGAGCAATTGCACAGCCGGGGAATACCACAGGTCACACAGGGCCATGGTCTCGTGGAAGGTCCAGCTATGGGGAGCGTCAGGGGCGGTGGGGCCCCCGAGCCCTGGGGAAGTGCTGCCAGCCATGGTCCAGCAAGCGGAGGATACTAACTACAAGGAAAGGGGGGCCCCACAAGCCCTGGAGGGATGGGAGGGGAAGCAGGGGAGCTCCAAGGCCAAGTGATAAGGCCACAGGCTGCAACATGGCACGGCAAATGAGCTAGGCGTGGGGTGCGGACCCAGCCAAGCTGCTGGAACCAAGCACACGTACAGGACAGCCTACACACTAATCAGGGTGGCGAGGACAACAGACAGCCAACACAGAGAGATGGGAGGTGATGACAGCAGGACTGCAGCTGCTGTCTGCACGCCCGGGCGCAGGCTGGACCATGCGCAAGGCCCCGTGAAGGGACCGCAGGTGTGCACAATGGGGCACCCACTACTTCCCCACCCCATTTGCCCCACAGGAGCTGGCCTAGCTGGCCGGGGGGGGCAGAGGTGACCCGACCCCCCTCCGGTTGCCAGGTCGTGACCTGGGGCTGGGATGCCACAAGGTGCAGCCTATAATGGGTGCAGCTCTAACCCACCCAGGGCACAGCTCACCATGAAGCTGGGATGGCTGGGCATGTGCGAGATGCACCTAGCCGTCTGCATGGAGTGGTACCACTCACACACGAACCTCCTGCGCATCCAGACCGCAGAGGTGCACCTGGGCACCCAGCTGCGGGTGTGCATGTCTAGGACCACTGCTAGAGCCCAGAGAGCCCACCACGGGTGCAGGTAATCCCTGGCCTGGCTCAGGGCCCAGTGGGTGGCCATCGGGGTCTGGGCCGTAGCAACGCCCAACTCCTGCCGGTCTGTCAGCACTTCGGTGTTGGGGTGAGCACTGTCGCCGGGATCCTGTGCGATGTCTGTGAGGCAGTGGATGGAATGCTCCTGGACCAAGCGATCTAGCTGGTGGACCAGGGGTCTGTGATGGCCGGCTTCGCGGCTGGAGGATTCCCCAACTGCATGGGCACCGTGGACGGCACCCACATCGAGATCCTCCGCCCATCCAATGTGGAGGCCACGGAATACGTCAACTGACATGGGTACCACTCCCTGCAGTTGCAGGCGGTCATGGATCATCGACATCTTCACGGGCCACTCCGGGTGCAGCCACGATGCCCAGATCATGACCATCTCTCCCTTCTATGCCCAGATGTACCGTGGGAACTTTGCGGACATGGAGATGACCCAGATCGAGGGGGTGCTGATGCCCCCCTGCATCCTGGGGGACCCAGCCTATCCACTCATCCGGTGGCTGATGAAGGCATACCCGGTCGCCAGGAACCCGGTGGAGGCGCTCTACAATACCCGCCTGTGTGCGAGCAGGACCGTGGTTGAGAGGGCCTTTGGGGCCCTCAAGCAATGCTGGAGGTACCTTGCGGGCCGGCTGGACTACACGGTGGAGACCTCGGTCCTGGTGATCGGGGCCTGCTGTGTGCTGCACAACGTGTGCGAGACCAGTGGGGCTGCCCTCAACTACCCTGTCCCCCGGCACCATCCCGGCCCTGTGCCTCTCTATGTGAACGCTGAGAACCCACGGGAGTATCGATATGCAAAGTGCATCCATGCTGCCCTGGCCAAGTGGATCAGCCAGGAGGCCGAGGTGTGAGGGCGCACACCCCCATTTCCACCACCCCAGGCCCCCCACCAGCACCCTGGGCGTGCTCCTCCATGGCCACCCACCCCCAGACCCGAGCCCATAAACAGAACCGTGGAAGCGACTGGGGTGCCCGAACATTTATTAAGACCACCACCTACAGGTGCCCCCCCACCTCCCGGTGCCATGGCCCCACCCCTTAGGCCGCTCGCCCCCTTCCCCCCCGACCTGCATGTCTCTGGGGCCTCCCTCTTGGCCGCCCTGTGGGCACCGTGGAGTTCTGGGAGCTCCCCTCCCCCCCACTGTCCGTGTCCCCAACAGTGTCCTGGGAGGCCTTGGTGTCCTGAGGGGCAGGCAGTGTTGGGACGGCTGGTGGAACCAGGGCTGGAGGGGCCCCCCTGGCTGGCTACTCCCTCCACAGGCCTATAGGGACCAGTAGGTGGATGTGGCCATGCTGGTGGCTGGGGCGGTGGTGGAGGCGGTGGGAGCCCCAAGGGGCCTGGCATTGGGGCCAGGACAGGCAGGTTGCCTGGCAGGGTGGCTGCCATCACATAGTCGCTCATGGTCCCCGCGTGCAGGAGCAGTGAGGTGCCAATGTCATGTGACCGGTCCATTTTGGCAGAGTGCTCCCTCACCATGCGGTCAATGGCCTGTTCCAGTCGCCTGAACGCCTCCACCTGCCTGCTGTGCTCCCAGCACTCCTGCCTCCATTTGAGGCACACCTCCACCTGCAGCCTCCGGTCCCTTGCCTCCGCTTGCTGCACAGCCCTTTCGGTGGCCGCCTCCATGCGGTCGATGGCCGCTATTCGCTCGCCCTGCTTGGTGGTGCTGCGGACAATGTCCTCTGCCTGATCCTCCCTCCAGCACCGAGCCCGTGCTTGGTGCTCCCTCATCTGCTGGGCCGGGGGCACGGGGCCGCCTTGCTGGGACCTGGCGGTTTGCCCTGTCAGGGTGCACAGTAGGGGATGGTTAGGCTCCCCAGCCGCCCGGCCCCCATCCCTTGTCATGGCTGGTGGGTCCGGGGCAGCCTGTCCCAGCTGCTGCTACTGCTGCTGCTGCTCCTCTCCCACCACCACCTCCATGTGCAGCACGACCACCTCCTCTGCCTGCGCCTCTTCCTCCTCCTCCTCCTCCCTTGCTCTTTCGCCCTCTGATCTCCTCTCCCTTCTGCCTTGCTCCATCCTGTCACATGCCCCTGCTGCTGTGTGCCCTTTTAATCTCCCTCCCCGGCCTGTGTTGTTGCTCGTTGCCTGGCAGCGATGCTGCATGCTTTGTCCCCAGCTGGGAATAGTTTTGCTTGATTCTGGCCGGTGGTTGCCGTTCAGTCGTTATGTTTTGTTGTTTCCCGGTGGGAATTGCATTGGCCATGCTTTCAGAGATGGTCCGGGCTGGACCTCCGTAAGGGTGGTTATTATTGTCCCCTGCTGGGGATTGTCTGTGGTGAACATCTGGTGCCCTCCGAACAGACGTTCAGAGCCCTTTGACCCTGCCGTGGGGTTGAGTGTGGTTCACTGTGGTTGACTGTGATCTTGTAATGTCTGAAAACACCCCATGTGGTGTACATGGACCTGCCCCCTAGCTGTGCCCATTTAAAAATGGCGTTAGTGTGTTTAGCAGGGATGGGCGAACGCGGTTCGGAAGTTCGGAGTTCAGCCCAAACTCGGTCTGTTCCGACGACTGAACCCGAAACTGAATCCGAACATGAACTGACCGAACTGAACTCAATTCCGAACGTTGAAATGACCAAACGGTTTAATCAGTTCAGATCACGTTCGGGTGGCAAAAATGTGTCACTGGAAGGCAAAACATGACAGAGAGGGGGAGTCAGCTGAGGAGCAGACTTTCAGGCACCAGGGGTGGAGAGGCTTGGAGTAGCAGCCAGCCTGCCCAATCACCATCCCTTTTCGACTCAGACCACTGGCTTCGCAGTCTGAGATTGGCCACGGGCTAGGCTGCATGGAGCCAATGGGGCTTGCGGTGAGGCAGGCGCAGCAAGAAACAAAACTGATTGCCTTCCCCCTTCTTAACACCTTCTGAGCTAGTCACTGTTCCTGAACAGCAGGCGTTTCAGAAGGCTCTCTCTCTCCCAGCAGTTTTTGTTCCTTCCTATTCCTAATCCATTGCCATCCTCCTCCTATTTCA
>QEPC01000823.1:225207-235299 GCA_003113815.1 Sphenodon punctatus | reverse complement strand
CCCTGATTCCTTTCCCCTGTTTTAAGTTTTGGATTTATTTAGAGTAAGAATATTATTAGATTGATTTTCATTTCAGTTTTGTACCCCTCCCTGTGTTCTTTTTGTTTCCCCCTGTTATTAGATAGACAGTTACTAGATAGATATACATAGTAGTTAGCTTAGTTATAGAGATAGATAGAGATACAGTGTGTTTGTAGGACAAGGCCTTTGTAGTTAATTATTAGGATATTCCATTTCATTCAATAGGTTTTAGAATAGTTAATAGCAGTTAGATTTAGTGTATATATATACACTGGTGGCAGCTTCTAGGTAAATATTGGCCAAAGCCCTCCCTGCCTGCAACTTGGCCCCAGAACCCCAATGGCGGGTCCTGGGACTGGAGTGGCTGTTTCTTTATATATATATAAAGGCAGGGAGGGCTGTGGCCAATATTTACCTAGAAGCTGCCACTCTAGCCCCAGGACCCACCGTCGTGGGTCTGAGGCCATCATTCCTTGCACAGAGGCGATGTCATTCCAACACACCAAGAAACAGTCACTCCGGCCCCAGGACTCGCCACCAGGGTTCTGGGGCCAAGTTACAGGTAGGGAGAGCTGTGGCCAATATCCAGAAGCTGCCACTCTAGCCCCAGGACCCAGCGTCATGGGTCCGGGGCTATCATTCCTCTACCATTGAACAAACAGGGACATTTGTCCCGGGGCCTGGACTGGTTGGGGGCCCAATATCCAAGGTAGCTAAGCCACCCTTCCCCCCGCCTTTTTAAAAAAACTGTCACCTCAGCTGGTTGGGGGTCCTTATGGCTGCTGCATGGGCCCCATCCCCCTTCCTGCCTGTGGTTGCAATATTGTTTCTGACACAATGTTGCAACCATGGGCAGGGAGGGGGAGGGGCCCCATGCAGCAGTCTGCATCAGGCCAGGTCACACTCACAAGCCTCGCAGCTCGTCTCGGCCCCCCTGGTGCTGCATCGTGGAGTCCTCCCCACCAGTCTGGACCCAGTCTGGTCTGGTCTGGCTCGAGGGAGGCCCATCCTGAGTGGGAAGGTGTCTGCTGGTGGCTCCACTCAGTAACTGAGTGGAACCACTGCCGGGCACCTTCCCTCTCCAGCATTCTCTGCATTGAGCCAGCCCAGTCTGCCCTGGCCTGCCCAACCAGCCCCCGGCCTCCAGGGCTGGTCGAGGGGGCCGTGGAAGCAATGGTACTGCTGCTGCTGGCTGCACTTGTCCCCAGTGATGGATGGGCCCAGCAGCAGCCTACCAGAAGCACACCACAAACTCTGCAAAGGGAAAGGAAATCCCGAGCCCCAGCAGTCTAGCACCCCTAGGCCGGCTGAGATGGGAGGCTCCCCTAGGCCGGCCAGCAGCTTCACCACCAGCAGGAAAAAGGAGGGGAGGGGCCCACGGACATCTCTGGTTCCTGGGCCCATCCCAAACTAGCTACGTCCCTGTTCCTTGCACAGAGAGTCGATTTTCCAAAGCATCAAGAAACAGCCACTCCAGCCCCATGACCCGTGGTTAGGGTTCTTGGGCCTAGTTACAGGCAGGGAGGGCTGTGGCAAGTACCTAGAAGCTGCCACTCTAGCCTCAGGACCCACTGTCATGGGTCTGGGGCCATCATTCCTCGCATGGAGGTGATGTTTTTCCACCGCATCAAGAAACAGCCACTCCAGTCCCAGGACCCACCATCAGGGTTCTGGGGCCAAGTTACAGGCAGGGAGGGCTGTGGCCAATACTTAGAAGCTGCCACTCTAGCCCCAGGACCCACCGTCATGGGTCTGGGGCCATCATTCCTCGCACAGAGAGCCTTTTCCCAAACGCCTGAACTGAACCGGACAGAACCGAACAGCCAAACCCGAACGTGGTGAACAAACCGAATGGCCGAACTGAACGGGTGAACCGAACCAAACGGCCGAACCTGAACCGCGATCTGCTCGCCCATCCCTAGTGATTAGTGCTTTAGAACATTCTTGGCTAGCTAGACGTTGCTGCGTTGCTGACTCTCCTGGTCAGGAACAGATCTGGATCCACTGTCCCTGTTCCAGTCCCTAAGCGATAAAAGCCTAGTGACCTGATCCTGAGACTGTGGTGTCTACCTTGTTCATCACATGTGTACTGCAGCAAGCCTTAAACCCCTCCATGCAAGAGACTACAGTCATGACCAGGAACTAGATAAGGATTGGAAAGCACTCTCAACACACAAAGCCATGTAATATATATTACACAGATGGGAGTAAAGAGGCACAGAGACTACATCACACGTACAAGGCCACAGAAATAGATTTCATGAAATTTGAGAATCTCTGCAGCAGCTAAGCCCCAAGTGGGAAATGGCTGAATCCAGAGAATCTATATCCTGAAAGTCTGGGTGTTTTGGAAATTCTCCCTATGTCCCATTAATGGGGGACTTAATGCAGTGGGGAGTGCGGAAAGCGATATTTCTGAAGCATCTGAATTTGCGAGGTCTTGATTCTGGGTTTACATTGTATTTGTATATGGCATTGCGAAATATCTATATTTAGATGATGTGCCATGAATTGAGCCATATTTTGCCATGAGCAGAACACAGCCCTAACAACGGTATAGGGGGTTTCATGGTGTAAGTGTTTTACAATCCATATCTAGCTCACCCTCAAAACAACCCTGTGAGAGAGGCCACTATTATTCCCATTTTCAGATAGGGAACGGAGACTTAATGATAGTAACTCACCTATGGCTATTCAGTGAGTTCATGGGTGGGATTCGAACACTGTTCATTAACAAATGTAATTGTGTACTGCATATTTGTAACCCAGGAGAGTGGCTAGCTTTATGTCTGCTAGCACCCAGTGATAATAGCACAAACAGCACAGTTGTATGCATGCTCTTATGTCAACATACTCTCCCCTATGTTTCTCTGACACTTGGTAGAAGGCAGCACTTCATCCTTGTCCATTAGATAGGTCCATTAGCAGCTATTAGCCAGACAGGATCAGGGAACATGATGGATGCTGGGGGAAAACAGGTAATGGATCCCCCATTGTGACCTGTTGGGTGTTTCTCCCAAGCCACCGTGATTGGCCATTGTCGGAGACAGGATGCTGGGCTAGATGGACCGTTGGTCTGACTCAGTATAGAACTTCTTATGTTCTTACGTTATGTTCGTATTCAGATCATGTATCATTAACATGTCCTTATTACGAGGCGTTACGTTCATCTTGGATTATCCCAGTGCTCGAGGCATTGCCCATATATACGGTGCAGGAAAAGATCATTGCCTTCCTCACTGCTAAAGGTTTTGCAGCTATGGCCGTTTTTACATGGACTGCCCGCCCTCTGCTCGGTGTTTGGGCGGGTGTGCGGCGGGGGGGCAGTTCGTCTATACGGCCGCTGGTGGGTGGGGAGAGGGGTGTGCGGCGGGTGTGTGCCTGTGTAAACGCCATGGGCAGTGGGTGTTTGTGTGTACACGCTCCCGCCGCACACTCACCAACACCCACCGCACACCTATCCACACTCACCTGCACCCACGGAGCCCTCCGATAGAATGGAGGATGCTCCGTGGGTGTGTGTAGGTGTAGGTGGGTGGGTGTCCATGTAAATGGGCACCCACACACCGTTCTGAAACACCCCCACCCCAGTCTGTGTAAAAATGGCCCATGAAGGTGGTGGCCCTGGTTTTTCTGCTGGCTTTCAAGAAGAGACATTCACTCAATTTGTTGTATTGCTGTAAGTCAATTCTAATTGTGAGTATCTATCTGTGTTTTAACTCTTTCTTGTATACATGTTGAAATGGCGAAAAGCAGCAATAAATGTAAGTGAAATTTGATTGTTCAGGGCTTGATTTACTGAAGATTTTACTAGTGCTCAGTGGGCTTTTTGGAATTCACTCAACAGCTTTTAAAATGATAGGATGTTTTTAAAGGTAGATGCTTGGCAAACCAGAAGGTTAGGATGTGTGTGTTGGGGAGGGGAGCGGTTCTGAACTTGTGCCCTTTAAAAAAGTTGTTTGAAGTGAAAGCATTTATTCCTTAGCCTCCTTAACTTATAATTTAAAATATTCTACCAACCCTAATTAGGGATGAAGTAGTTTAAATTGTTATCAGACCTCGCACCTGTATTAGGTGATTTGGGAACTATAGTACTGTAAATAGTTGTCTCTTTGAGTCATACCTCTTAATTTCTGTTTGATTCTAGGCTTGGGGCATTGAATATAGAGTTTAAATGTATAGTACAACGGCCAATTAATTCTCCTAGGGAATTCCAACCAGAAATTGGAAAACTCTATACCTCCCTCAGGCTGTTGGATTGTGAAATATATAATTTGAGCATCCTGTTCTGTGAAAAACACTATGCTTTGATTTCATTAATTTTATTGATGAATAAACTTTAGATAATTAATCTAGTTGTCTCCCAGCTGTCTCTCTCTCTATTATATATAACATGAGATTAAAAACATGCAAGGGACTGTTTTGTTTAGGAGTGAGCATGGGGGTGAAATATGTCTGTTACCTAGTTATACGATAAACAGATAAACATTTAATCAAAGGAAGCTGATGACTAATATATTGCTCCCCTCACCCAAGGGATTATCCCTGCCAAATTTGGATAAAAGGCCCCAATTTTATAAGCAATCAAACTTTTGTGATTTTAACAGAAGACATGCAAATACAAGTCCTGGAAATTTTGGGACAAAAACAAAAATTTCAGGATATAACCAGGACTTCAGGCAGCAAGGCAACTATGTTAGTCTACTAATGTAATGTCTACTACTGCTAATGTAGCCCATTGGCTACCTGTGGGAGCTACCTGCTTCATGTGCAGAACTGGCCCATGTTTGCAATCCTACATATGTAGCTATCACGACTTCTGTAAAAAACAGCAAAACAAAACAAAACCACTTAGGGGATGTGAAACCATGTAGTACAAAGAAAATGTGTGCATCCTTCTTGAGTGTACTTCTTGTAATGGAAATTTTCTTTTCCTCAGCCTTGAAGGGGATTCTAAAATGGTTACAATTGGTGCTTCATTCAGTTTAGTATTTTGTTCTTCATTGTCTTGCACATCAAAATAACAACTCTAGGCCCTGGAAATCTACATAACAGGAACTCTGACAATGGTCATGAACTCTACAGGCTCTACAAGATCATGCTCTTCAGAAAACTAAATACCGAAGAGAAGTTTTCATGAACACTTGATTCTCCCTTTTGCTTGATTTGCTAGCATTTCCAGACCTTGAGAGGGTACTAGTGTGATATCTATAAGCAACTAGGGATGGGTGAACATGGTTCGGATGTTTGGAGTTCGAACCGAACTCCGTCTGTTCAGACGTCTGAACTGAACGTCCAAACCGAACTCTCGAACGACCAAACAGTTCGGTCGAGTTTGGATGAGTTCGGGGGCAGGAAAAACGTCTTTCCAGGGCCAAAAATTAGGTTTCAGTTTCAAATTCATTTTGGTTTCGGTATTTTTGAATGTTTGGCCAAGTTCGGCCAAACCGAACTCAGCTGAACCGAACCATCGAACCCAAACTCGGGTTTTGAACCTAACGACTGAACATCCGAACATCCGAACTGCATTCTGTTCGCCCATCCCTATAAGCAACCATGCAAGCTGTACAGAACCCAGGTCCAACCTTAGAATTGGTGGGGCCTATTGTGGCTGCACTTTCTCCCCTGTAATTCCACCCCCTTGGGAACACCCACCGTGAGTCCCTAGAGGTGGACATGTTTGGGGCCTTGCTGGGAGGGAGTGGGGGTCCTGCATCCTGCCCTAATGAAAATGGGGGCGATTGTGGGGCCCTCAGAAGTAGAGAAAATAGCAGGGCCCAGGGCGGTCACACTGGGTCTCTCTGTGGTAAGGCCAGCACTAAAGAACTAGTATTCAGAGGAAGAATACATTGTCACAAAGAGATACTGGACAATAGGTCTAACAAATATCCAAAGCTAAAGGTTAAACATATATCTAATGTTAAAACTGAGAACTGGAAACTCACTTCATGTAATCATGTAATGTAAAACTGAGAACTGGAAACTCACTTCATGTAATCATGTAATGTAAAACTGAGAGCTGGAAACTCACTTCATGCAATGGAGAGAGACAAGCTACGGAATGTGTATTCACTGGAAACACTAGACAGAAGCTCCATGGAGTTGCAAATGAACATCCTCTTGGCCTATGTGACTGCAAACACAGACTTCTCCAAGCGGGAAAATCGAACAAAGAGATTACAGAGGTATTTAAGGGGAGATCTTTGCTATCAAGAGACAATTGGAATCCAATTCAACCTCAGAGTCACAGATCACAGCTGGGGGGGGAGCAGTAGCCTGCAAGCCAGTCTGTGGAAGAAATGTGTTGAGAGAAGAACTTTGATTTCTAACCAGCTTAAGACTGGGACCCGCCCAGCTTTCCAACATCGGACTGAGAAGGAATTCAAATGAATGGACTTTTGTAGGGTAAGATTTATCTAGGGATGCATGCAGTTCAGACTAGGAATGCGTTATTTACTTTTGGTTTTAATTGCCACTCTGTGTTCAACTTATCTTTGCGTATGTAATCAATAAACTTTATTCTTATTTACTAAGAAGTGACTGTTGTCTAGCATTGGGGACACAATCTGAGGATTCTGTGCTTTCAAACACTGGCGAACCCAGAGAGACAGTATGTAAACGGGAAGTTTCTTGGAGTTTGGGAAACGAAAGGATTATCCCCTTTGCAGGACTGAATCAGCCAGAGAGAGAACTGGTTCAGGTGGGCTGCAAGTGAGGGAAATTGAGTCCCCCAACCCAGGAAAGTGAGGTGTTGGACCCCCCAACCCATGACACACATACCTGCCTCTCTTAATTTCCTGGTGCCCATGTTTGAAATCCTGTTGATTGGCGTTGATGTTTTTTTCTTAAAGCATCTGCTAAAGGCCATTCCTGTTTTAGACTCCTGTCAATTTAGTCTGCCTGCCAATTGAAATCAGTTGGGTGCTTTTAGACACACATTTCTCCTGGATGTTTGCTGTAACATCCAGAACTTTCTGTGTGTCTAAATTACTCATCCAGATCTTAAACATCCGGCTCTTTGAACTTCTGTGTGAAACTTCTCCCAGAACTTTTGTGTGTAAAAGGTTCTCCTGGCAAACGGCTTTGCTCCAGGCAGCTGTGGTCACTTGGTTTCCATGGCAGCCTGTCACGTTTACAGCTGTGGCTACTTTAGGCTGCCTCAGGGCATGTTTGTGTGAAGAATGCATCCAGGAACTGCCTCAGGACAGTGTGTGTGTGTGTGTGTGTGTGTGTATGTGTGTGTGTGAAAACTGAATCCGGAACTTACTTGTGGACTTGTAAACCCAGAAGATTTAAACATTCGGAACTTTAACGTGTGTCTAAAAATGCTCATTGTCTCTGCTCCCACTGTCTTTAATGGTGGAGCATAGAGCCCTCAATCATTAATTGATTTTTCAATAAATCTACTTTTCTCATTAATTCCAATCATTTATTGACACATCTGTATCCAGTAACCACAGTGAACCTTTCAATTCTCCTTTTTGGCTTAATGTTCTTGAGCCATATATTTCTCCACAGTTTAGTAGTCCATAATTCTGGGGTTTTGTATCAGTCTTCTCTACAATAATTTATGCTATAACTTGAGAACAGGCTGTCCTATGTGCAAGTTTCTCCACCAGACTCAAATGAACAGTTCTGAATAAGACTTTTAATAGAGGAAATGGACTAGTCAGAAAAGGAAAATTTCAGATGAATAGTAATCATGAATGAAATATATGAGCATATAGTGAACTTTTCACTAGCTCTGCCTGTCTGAGTTGACTCATTAACTTTATGAATAACATTTTTCTCCTTTTGAGAGTGTTTGTTTAATGTACAGAACATGCCCTGCCAATTCTTTTGATGAAGTTGTCATGCATGATTACATTTGTATGCAACTGGACTGCAAGCAAGATTTTAAAAGAAAAAAGAAGAATAGATTTTTGACTAAAAGTATTCAGCAACTTCTATGTTGGCTTATATAGAAGCATTATATTGCATTTATAAGATAGAAATTTAGCAATAAATGTTATTATATTATAGCACTCTTAGCAGTGATGGTTATCTTCATCCATGGTTGCAAAGATCTTGTGGCTGATTTGGTCAGAAGGGCTTTACGGCTGAGACATAGCTAGCAATTCTACCTATTGCAGATGGCTTTCCAGCAGCCATATGACACAGGAATTCCAAGAAATGTAATCACCAGGATGAATCAGTGGGCAGAGTCTTTGGCTACTTGCCCATATGCCAATTTTCATGTGAGATTCAATCTCATCTGAAAATATTCTACATGTGAGTTTAGTGGTGGGCTATATGTCCACGTTACATTTTATTTGCAGCATGGATCTGTTATTGAAAATAACAGATCCATGCCCCGTTATCTCCTCCCCCCCACATTGGGCTAGACTGGGTGGGGTGCCAGGAAAAGCCTCCCTCCCCCCAGTACCTCTCCTCACCCTCCCTCCACCCAAGTAATCCACCAGTGGACAGCAGTGGTGGCGACAGCAGCAGCGGGGAGTTCTCCAGCCGCCTCTCTCCACAGCTTCCTTTGGGTGCTTCCAGCCCCTCCTGACGGGGCCTTCCAGGCAGCCACAGCTGGATGACATCATCCAGCTGCGGCTGCTCTGAAAGTCCCCATCGCAAGGGGATTAAAGCAGCCAGAGGAAGCTATGGAAAGAGGTGTTTGGAGAAGTCCCTGCTGCTGCTGCCGCTGCTGCTGCCACTGCTGCTTTCAGGTGAATTGCTGCAAAGGGGAATCTCATCATAGGTTTATCTTACCATCAGATTCCCCTGCACATGTTCAAATTACATGTGTATTTAAACTCACGTGAGTTACAGGGCTGGATTTTCAGCCTCGTCAATCTGTGATGAACTACACATGTAATTTCATCCTGTATGAGGAACAGGCTTTACCCACGTTACCCAATCTCACATTTGTTAGAAAGAAATGTGAGACTGGGTAACGTGGGCAAGCAGCCTTTGTCCTGGCAGTGCCTATCCTTTGTCCAGATTCTGTCTAGATTATCAAAGATATAGCGAGGCTGGCTGGCATGAGCATCACCATTTTAAAGAAAAGGAACAAATACTAAGAGGCAGTAACTTGCCCAAGGCCACCCAAGGAGTCCAAGACTGAACCAAGATTTAAACCCAGAGAACCCAACTCCCCAAACCTTTGCTCTAACCTCTGAATCAGACCTACCCCTTTGTTAACTTCACACTAGAGCTGAAACAAATTTCTTTTTTTAAATTTTATTTTATCTTTATTTGATTATAAAGCCATACAATGTACATTCTGCAACAACATATCTTCCCACTTATTAATACAATTTGTTCTCACATCGTTTTGAAGCGAAAGGGAGCTACCTTCGTAGCACCAGACAAACTAAATGGAGTTATTGTTCAAAAAAGTTTTCTGTATTCTTCCTGGCCCAATGTTTTTCCCTTCAAGAGCCTCAGTAATTGGAGTCCATGTCTTTTCAAAGTTTGCCATGTTATTTTGCAGACTTGCATGTGGCTTTTCCATCGTGAATATATACCAAATCCTCTTGATCCGTTCCACTTCAGACAAGTCTTCTGCCGCTTTCCAGTGTCTTGCTATTATATTCAAAGCTGCTAAAAAGATAATCTTACAGGAGTTTTGACAGTCTAGGAGTTTTTTTGTCTCAGGATATAGACCCAGCAATGCTATCTCAGGTTTAAATGGAACTACTCCTCCCACTACCTTATTTACTAGCTTCCATACTTTACCCCAGAAAACCTGCACCTTACTGCAGTCTCACCAGCAGTGTCTGTAATCACCTATTCCTCCACAGCCTCTCCAGCAATAGCCCTTTTCACTGGGGTCACAGTGTTTTATCTTTGTTGTTGTAAGATAGTATTTGGTGGCCACTTTTATTTGAATTTCCTTTACCGCTAAAGAGGAGGCACATTTATCCATATGGCACCATATCTTCTTTGCTTCCTTTTCACCCAGCTCAATCTTTAAATCTTTACTCCATTTCTCTAAATACGATATGGGCTTACCATAAATCACATTTTTTAGTTCCTTGTAAATCCTACCTAGGATGATTTCAGATGTTACGGGCGCCCGGT
>QEPC01000823.1:205976-221682 GCA_003113815.1 Sphenodon punctatus | reverse complement strand
TTGCAGGAGGGACGGGGTAGAAATTTATAAAATAAATAAATAAATATTAATGGAACCAGAGAGAAGATTCTTTTTATCAGGTTATTATTCACTAAAATAGAGTTGAGCAATAAGATATTGATAGTAATGGCTTTTAAAGCTAGGATTGTTATAATCAGGAGTTAATCATAAGTAAGTTTGTTATAATGAAATTTGACTGTAGGTAGCATATCTAGCAGACAGAGAATGGGTTAGGAGATCTGGCTTATGTTCTTGATTCTGCTGAAAATTTGCTCTTTCTCCATAACTTAAGCATTAAGTACCTCATTTCCCCCCATCTGTTCAACAGGCATAAAGCTCAGTTATATAAAGCATGGTGATCTGGAAGGTTTTTTATGAAAGAAAAAAAATCTAGAAGAAACACAGGAAACAGATGTGTAGCTAGGTTAGAGGGGGTCCTGGTGCAGAAGATGGAATGGGGGCCCCTCCCAGTAGGAGGGAATGCAATGCACTAGGGAGTGTGCCTTCCTCCGCCCCCCAGGCTCGTGGGTTCCTGTGCAATTGCAGTCCCTTTTATAGCTATGTCCTTGACAGGAAAGCCCTAAACAGTATGGAGGAAATAGAAAGGGAATGCTAATTCTTCTAACAGTAGCATAGAATCCGCCTTACATTTTAAAATGTTTTCTGTGCTATTGGAAAAAGTTAACAGACTTTCAGGGCAAGTGATGCTAGAACTCAAATAAATAATCTAAAAATGGATATATTTGGTTCCACTTTGGATCTTTCTGAACAAAGCGGATACAAATAGTTATTTGCTTCCACTGTTTGTTTGTTTTGTCTATTCATCCTGGATATTTCAGTTTGATCATTTTGGTTTGAATAATGTTCAGCCAAATCATCTCGAAAAACAACATACACCTTTTGTTTCAGTTGTATCTATCCTAGATTGTGAGCCCATTGGGGCAGAGACCTCTCATGTCTGTTCAGTGGCAGTCACACTGCCAATGTAATATAAATAATAACAGAATTTGCAATAGGGGGATAATATCTATGCATATAGAATTTGGTATTAGTTTAAGCTCTAAACAATTATGCTGAAGGTAGAACTTGTCAGCTGGGCAACCATCAGCAGTCAATCTAGGGATTAGGGTGTTCTGTCACTGCCCAAATCTCCCTCTGTCTGTTCCAAGTTGTTAATGGGCACCAGGCCTGAGCATGAAACACATACTGAGTTTGAAGCGTGTTACCAAATTGGTGTAGGTGAGTTGCATGCTGGCCACTTTTGTTACCATTTTTACTATCTACATACGCTGAAACCATTTCCAATGTGTGTTGTATACCAGTGGGTCCCAAACTCTTATGTCAATGGGTGTCTGTAGACATAACATGAATGGGTGTCTGAATGTGTGTTTTGACCGTGATATGAACACCGGTTTGGTCCTGTGTTCATTATGTGGCGCTGCTTAGACACACAGCCCATCTTGGGGCAAATCAGTGTTTTCCTTGCCTCCCGATCTCAGCACACAAGTGCTGCTGCCTCGTTCCCTGTGTTGTAACTGCTAACACACCATGCGATATCATTAGACACAACGTTGGCCATGTGTTCAGCTGGAACACGCATATTGTCCTTGTGATTCAATGGTGTTTACATTGCGTGTTCAATGGGGGGCCAAATTGGTGTTTGGATTTATGGTGCTTACATACAATGTCCAAACACATGCTTAGGGGTTTTGACACCTGATCTTTGTTATGTCTAAAGATGCCCTTCATGTTTCCATTTTGAGATGTTGGTCTGGGATTGCCCCAGGCTGTGTTGAGTCTCTTTGCTGTATACACTGCTTTAAATCAATATGAATTCAGTGCAATGTCAGGATCTGGTGCCTGAGGGCCTATAACTCAGGCCCACTGCCACAGGGCTACCTAGGAAATGGAAGCTTTGGAGGAACTGAAGATCATCCATTCTGTAGGAACTAACTAATTCATGGCCCTGATTGGCCAGCAGAGCCCTGTTCATGGATTGGCCAGAAGCCCTATATATATTGAGTCAGGGTCAGCCTTCAGTCATGAGCTTCCAGGTGTGATTCAGACTGTTACAAAGACTTCCCTGCTGTGTCCCATCCCTCCTTTCCACTTTCCTGGACTGATTTTCCGGCCTTAGACCCATGCTGTGGACTTCATTCCATTCTTGGCCTTCTTTCTAGATTTGTCGCTTGACAAGTATTGATCTTCCCTAGCTATAGACCACACTTGGTGCCCACCTTTGGTTTGCCCCATTGGACTAGACCAAGGGTGGGGAGCCTTAGGTCAGGGAGCCACATGTGACCTATGGTTATTCTTTATTTAGCCACTTTCCAGTTCCTGGATTTGGCCCCTCAATCCCGTTTCTACTTCAAAGTACTGAACGAGTCAGATCAGGCAAATGAGACTGGAAATGAGTACATGCACTCAAGGACAGGGGCTAGATCCATGGCACAGATCCATGATCTGACCCTCCTCTTCTTGAGCACATCCCCATTCCCAACTTCTACACACCTCTCAAGCTTGTGCTCATTTTCAAAGCAGACCCTAGCAGGGAAAAGGTTTTCCACCCCTGGACTAAACAGTCGGAAATATGGACACCCAGGATTTTGCCCCTGAGCCAAACCCCAGCATTAACCCCTTGTTGTAATAGAAGGAGTCAAGTGAGAGGGGCCTCCTAAGCACAGCAACTGGAAGAGACTGCCTGTGGCTTTGCTTCTCTCAATTTTTTATGTGCAGGATGCCCCACTATCTAGCTGAAATCATATCAGTCTGTCTATGTGCATTGCAGCGTAGATGGCTGCTGACTTATTGTCTTCCAGTGCTCTTGTGTGGTGCTGGTGTGGCATCATCATGATAATCATTACTTCTGCGTCATCCTCACTATCCAACATGGCTGACCCTTCTTCTTCCTGCAGGAATTGTACGGGGTTTTCCCGCCGCACCGCTCTGCAAATGTTCCTAAAGTGGTTCAGTTTGTTGCATGCGCTGCAGCATTGTCTGAATGCGGGACACTTTTCTTTTAGTGGCTTGTGTTGCTTCCCGAAGTAAGTGCAACGCCCTCTGTGTTGTGTCCCCCACGGGCGCACAAAGCCCCAGGCAGTCTCTTCCAGTTACCGCGCTTAGGAGGCTCCTCCTGTTTAACTTGTCACCACTGCCTCGGGGGGCTGTGATCCTGACGTGTAACTTGTTGCATGGTAAAGTATAGTGAGAGTGCTGGATTGGTTCTATGTGAAAACTGTAGTCAA
Organism: Sphenodon punctatus; assembly: GCA_003113815.1. Lineage (NCBI taxonomy): Eukaryota > Metazoa > Chordata > Lepidosauria > Sphenodontia > Sphenodontidae > Sphenodon > Sphenodon punctatus. Next base: position 218,437 of record QEPC01000823.1, on the reverse strand, counting down.
GTGCTTGTGTTTACAGGTGAAAAACTCCTTTGACCAGTGGCCCATATGACAAAATAGGTTGTGGCAGTGAAACCAAGTTGCCACAAAGGGTATTTTCAGATGTTACGAGATCACACTCAACCACAGGGAATTCCCACATTGTGATCGTGGTCTCGTCACGTCTGTTGGGGGAAACGGAAGCTCCCTGCCAGATGTTCACCCCCATGAATCACAGGGGGGGGGGAATCACATTGAACACACAAACAGAGGTCCTGCCTGGACCATCTCCGTTTGCATGTTGAATGTGATTCCCTTCCTGTGATCAAGGGGATCGTCTCGTCTGTCCCCTGACCACGGCCCAGAATCAGCGGCGAGATTCTGGGCCATGGTCAATGCCCCGGGAGGGGCGGGCCGGCGGGCACTGCGGCTGCATTGGCCGCGACGCCCGCCTGTCTCCCGGAGGGCAGGCGGCCGAGGGAGCGTGGGGGGGCGGGGCTGTGCGGCCGCACGTTGAGCCGCGCGGCCCCACCCCCTCCCCCGATTCCCCGCCGGGATCAGCTGGCATGTCTGTTTGACGGCTGTTTTGATCCCAGCGGGGGATCAATGGGTGATTCCGTGATGGGGCCCATAGCAGCCCTGTCACGTCTGAAAATGCCCCAAAACTAACTTTACTGTATAGCAACATCACAATCGTAGAAAGCTAGTGCTGAAACAAATATGACATTTCATCTTTGTGAAGATCATTCATGTATTTGTTCCCAGAAATTAATACCCAAATTTGTCTTCATAAACATTGCAAAATGTATATATTTGATTACCTTATTTCTTTATTTTTTGGTCACTGCAGTATTTTGTGTTTGGTACTTTGGTCACTTTCACTTTGTACTTTGCTCACTTCATTGTTGTTGGGTTGTTGTTGTTTTTTTTGGCTTGTTTTTAATTTTAATTTTTGATTTTAAATGTGATTAGTCCAAATGTAACAAGCATCTTCACACACAAAATTTTAAAAAAACCTGTGCAAAAATCCATCCGCTAAAGTGACTGGCCACAAAATATTGTACCAAAGATTCAAAAACAGCAAACGAAGCTGAAATTGCTTCACATCTGCTTCAGTAAAGCTTTGGTATGCATTGGGATACTCTTTTCAGTTCTAATGATTTTTCTGCATTCATATGTGCCAGGGCCAGGCTTCTATTGTGTGCATGTGTGTGTATGTAACTGTTGGGAAGCATGGTACTGCTTTCTTAATACAGCATGATGTGTGGGATTTTTCTTTCTTTCTTAAAACGTGTAGCCCCCTCTGATAGATCAGGGGCCTGAAACAGTTGTGGACTACATCTCCCAGAATCCCAATTTTGGAGCCAAAATGTGTCCTTTGCCCCAAAGGAGGGAGAGGGGAAGAAGGGAGAGCAGACATTTTGGCTGGGAGTTGCTGAGGCAATCAAGAGAGGCTCCAGATTGAAGGGAGAGAAGACCTTGCTGGATTACTCTGGAGTTTGCAGAGCTGCCATAGGCGAACCAGAAGGATGCTTCACAGTATTGCTTTGTCTGCCCTTGGAGGTGGGAATCTGAGCTGTGCTTTCTGCTAGCTGGAGACTCACAAGAAAGTTTTCTGAGACCTGCCTTCCATTCTCCCAACTGCTTCACAATCCAGGACATGGGAAGAAGATCTGACCCAACTGTGGTTCTGTGAGTAGTGGGCCTTAACCATGGGCTGTGTACTGCACCAAAAGATTTTTCTAAGCCAGCCACCACAAGAAAGTTCTACTGCAAGACCACCAGACAGTGGGGTTTGGGCCCTGGAAGGGAATTGTTTTCTGTTTCATTGTTCTCATTAACACCAATGTTTGTGTTTATTTGAATGTTACCTTTGTGGATCTTTTAGGTGTTTATTTTAGGTGCATGTTGTTTTAGGCACTGTGGGATTGGTCTGTTTTATTTCCTGGGAGGGTTTAAAGGTCCTTAAAATAAGGGCACATCCCTCAGGTGGCGGCATCGGGCTAGATCTGCTACCGAAGGAGCAAGAGGCTACACCACCTTGTGCCAGGTTGAACCCAGGACACCCCATGACATTAGGCACCATACTCAGTGCTCCTGCAAGTGGACACTGGGGCAGACACCTTGGGTTAGCTGGGTGGGGGTTACAAAAGGATTTGACATTTTAAAACATTAATAAGAAAAGCAAGTTTTGAAATTTCTACACAGGTGCACTGATGTAGAGCTGAAACTTGCTTTAGACAAGCATGCAAGGGAGATGGAAAAAAACCCCCAATGCTATAATTTGGTTACATTTTAAACCAGATCCTTTCTGCAAGCATTGAGAAGCAAAATAATAGGGAATAAATTATAAATTCCTTCCTAAGGAAAATATTTGTGTTGGCATCTTAATTGTATGCTAACAATACATCTCTTATCTGACTGATCATTTTGTGATGTTCTAGGAAGGGTTATGCCATCATAATGGCAAGACATAATGAATGCGAGGATGCTTTAAGGCAAGGGTGGGAAGCCTTCGCCAGTGGGCCAAATCCAGGCAGCAGCTGGTATTTATTTCACCTTTTTCTAGATGCTGGATTCAGCCAATGGACCCAGTCCTAACCATTCAGCCCTGAAAGATTGAGCGGGAGATGAAGGCATGCACTCAAGGATAGAGGTCTGATCCACAGCGTAAAACAATCCTCCCCTTCCTCCATCCTGAACAAACTATACGTAAGCACCTCCACTCCCAACTCCTATTTGGTTCATGGAGCTTGTATTAATTTTCAAAGTGATTTGTGGGAGGGAGGAGAAAGTTCCCCCACTCTTGCTTAAAGTTTGTTGGCTGATGTTAGAGTCAAAGAAATGATCATTCTGATGAAATGTTAAACTGGATTACAAGGATTTTAGTTACAAAGAACTTGCTGACTTCCTGGTAGAATAGAAAACTTGCGTGATGAAGAAAATCCTTGAGCTGCTCATAGTGTATATGCAATACCTGCACTAAGGGCGTAACCTATTGTTTCATATTTCTCTTTTTGGTAGATAACTTGAGCTTGGTTAAACCAGTTAACATTTCCACAATAATACTGTAGAGGATTATTTGTGTTCAAGACATGCTTCTTTTCTCTTAATATTCTGTGGGTTTGAGCAAACAGCAAATATGCCTGCACTGTGTGCTTTTCTCATGAAAATATAATAGAACTGGAAATGGTGCAGAGAAGGGCCACACAATTATCAAAATAATGAATTAGCTTCCATACAAGGAGAGGCTTGATACCTTTGGGCTTCGGGAATAGTGGTCTGAGAGGGTATACGAATGAAGTTTACAAGATCATGAGTAGAGAGAAGTCCCTTTCGCCGCTGAATAGCGGCAACAGGGCATTTGTCCAGCCCCCTCCCCTCCGGGAAACGAGGCACGGAGTGTGGAGCGGCCGCAATGGGGATTGGCCCTCTAGAGGGCTCAAGAGGTACTGCCCTGTTGCTGGGCAAAGTTCAGAGGAGCGTGCGATAGGCACGCACAAAAGGATACGAGGACCCGCCCCTTCTAGGCGAGGCGAGTCCACGTGGCCTCAGAGCGAGGCATTCGGCGGCAGACGGAGCAGAAGTCAGCAGCAAAATAATCTTGCTGCTGACCCTGCGAAGGAGCCCTGATTAGGAGCGACGAGATGGGTCGCACAAAGAAGAAGAGCAAGGAAGGAGCGGGGCGAGCAGCGGGGCAGCCGTCCCGTGCAGAACTGGCCGAGAGACTTGCGGCCTGTGAAGCTCTCCTTAGGGCTCAGGGACTGCCTATCCCGAGTGAGGTCGTGGCTGAGCACCACGAGGCAGGGACCCGGCATGGAGATGAGGGGAGGGCCCCGGGGAACAGTGAAGGTGGCCATGAGGGGGGCCTCCACTCCTCCACAGGGAGCCTCCCCCCCACCGAACAAGCAGTCAGGCGTGGGGGCAGGGTGATTAATCTCCCAGCCCGTTACAGGGAGGGGACGGGCAGCACCCCTTTACCAGCAAGCAGGGATGGGAGCCCAATTCATGTGGCAAGGGATGAGAACTTGCCTCATGGGTATGGATTTAGGGCCTCTCCAAGGGCAGTGAGTCAGCGGGGCGAGGCCATGGACCCTATGAATCCTGGGGATGGAAACCAGGGCAATGAAGGCGAAGAAACCCCACAACCTCAAGGGATAGGGGTCCATGACCCTACAGGTATCCCGGGATGGGGGCTTTACCATAGTCAGAGGGAGCAAGATATGGGGATCATGAGTGGGCACCCCCCCTGTGGGCCAGGTGCATTACCCCATGGGCAGGCAACCACCTCTGGAGCATTTCTCCCGGTAGGAGACGGGGAGCCACCAGTGGCAAGACGACGGTGCGAGGGAGCCGACCAAAGGGAGCAGCCAGGGAATCGTGAACTGCTAAGGCGGATTGAGGTCCTGGAGCAGGAGGCACAGCGTCAGCGCAGACGCCCGCACCAAGGGATGGAGGCAGCAACTTTGGAAGGTGCAGCAACAGCAGGTACTGGACAGGGTGAGGCCAGTAGGGCTAGGGCCCCTGGACGGGATGAAAGGGGGGAGAGTCCCCTGAGGGAAGAGAGTGCAGACCCTCCCAGTGGGAGCAGCATTGGGCTAAGTGCCGGGTTGCCCCCTTTGGGTCCTTAATTGCCACAAGGGGAAGCCTCTGGCTCGGAGGGGGTTCCCATCCCAAAAAATACAAACCCGCAATTGCATATGGTGGGGGGGGAATGGATGTGGGTGGTACCAGCAGTCCCCCCAGATATGGGGCAAAGAAAGTGGCCCAACCAGAGCGAGCAGACAGTAAGTAGGGAACCAGGGCCCCCACTTCCCTTGTCTGGAACTCCGTCCACCGTAACGCCCAACCAACCGGTGGCCCCCACACATTCTGAAGGGCAGGCCCGCCCACCAGGGGGACCAATACCAGAAGTGGCAGCCCCGTTCGGGTCCCATTTGACCCAAGCCACGAAAGAAAAAATTTGGCGGGGAGAATATGTGGACTTGTTTGCCCTGCTGTTCAGTGATCCAATAGTGGATCACTCAGAGCAGTCGGATGACAAGGACAAAGAAAAATTCCGGCGGCCCAAGGCCGATAGGAATTGGGAAAATTGGACATCAGCATATGCTGTATACATGGGGGTGATCATGCAGAGAGACCCCGGCCGTGGTTTAGAGCTGCACAAGTATGCAGACATTGTACGAAGGGCACATGGTACTGGCCCCCCGGGTGCATGGCTTCGATATGACGAAGCTTTTCGCCACAGAGCAGCGAATGTACCCGGGATGCAGTGGGACAAGCACGCTGCAGATTTGTGGCTCGAAAGCATGATAGATGCTACATGCGCGCCACGGGCTGACAGCGGACACCCACTGGTACGGGGGGGGTTGCCCCGGCGAACGAGCCATTTCGCAGTGATGCCCAGAGATGGGGGCAGGTTACCCCTGGGCCTTGCTGGGAATACAATAAAGGGGGGCGCTGCACACGAGCAGCTTGTAGATTTTGACACACGTGCTCCAATTGTGGTGGGAACCATGCAGCAACTGCGTGCTCAAGACCCCGGCAGAGGGGGGGAAGGGGTAGATATGGCCCGGGCGGGGGAAATCAGAAATTTGGCCAGAACACCCCAAGCGGACCTCGTCCTCAAAAGGGGACCGACGCCAATTCAAATTGAGGCCCTCGAGGAGGCACTAGTGGGGCACCCCAAAAGGACGGAGGTTGACTATGTGGTACAAGGTTTCAAAAATGGTTTCATTATTCCTGCAGGCCCAGTACACCAACATAAGGTAGCACATAATTTAAAATCTGTTCAAGGACACGAGGGGCTAGTACAAACAAAAATTGACAAGGAGGTAGAAGAAGGCAGGGTGGCAGGCCCCTTTAATAACCCCCCTTTGTTCAACTTAGTGGTTTCCCCGCTTGGCATAGTCCCGAAGAAAACACCAGGGGAATTCCGCATGATCCACCATTTGTCCCACCCACGCGGAGGATCAGTGAACGATGCGATCCCCAAAGAATTAACTACTATTAAATATGCATCGTTTGATGAGGCAGTGGATAAAGCAAAGGCTATGGGGGAAGGTGCAATCCTAGCAAAGTGCGACATTAAGTCTGCATTCCGCCTTCTCCCAGTGCATCCTCGTAGTTTTCACCTTTTGGGTTTCTGTTTTGAAGGAGCATATTATTACGATAGAGCAATGCCCATGGGGTGCTCCATTTCCTGTTCTGCTTTTGAGCGATTTAGCTCACTGATAGAATGGATTTTCCGGCAACGGGTGCAAACAGTAGAGATAACTAAATACCTGGATGACTTCCTGTTAATTGGCCCACCGGAAGGAAGGGAATGTGCCCATGCACTTGATTCATTCCAGAAAATGGCAAGGGAATTGGGTATCCCGTTAGCCCCGGAAAAAACGGAGGGACCAAGCACTAGGATTACTTATTTAGGGATTGAAATGGACACGAAATTGAAGCTGTCTAGATTACCAGCAGAAAAATTGGCAAGCATAAGATGTAAAGTGGAAGAGTGTATGGCAATGAAAAAAATAACAGTAAGAGCACTGCAATCCTTAATAGGTAGCCTCAACTTTGCTTGTCGGGTGATTGCTCCTGGTAGAGCTTTTCTCTCCAGACTTTACGAAAAACTAAAAGGTGAACTACAGCCCCACTATAGGATAAGGGTCACTAAGGACATGAGGGAAGATTTAAGAACTTGGCTTCAATTTCTCCAGGAATACAATGGGATCAGTTTTTGGAGGGAACAATTGCTCCTCAAGAACAATCTACAGGTTCATTCTGACTCAGCAGGCGGTGCTGGATTTGGGGTCTATTGCCAAACACGTTGGTGCGCAGCCCCATGGCCGGGTGAATGGCACGAGTTGGGAGTCACCAGAGATTTGACTTTTCTGGAATTTTTTCCAATAGTGGTGGCAGTTCTATTGTGGACACATCACTTTACCAATCGAGCAGTGTTGTTCTGGTGTGACAACATGGCGGTCGTACATGTTGTCAATACCCTTGCTTCCCGTTCGCCCAGGGTCATGGGGCTGGTACGGGCATTTGTGGGTCTGTGTTTAAAGAACAATATATTGTTCTCAGCACGCCATGTACCCGGTATTAATAATGGCATAGCCGACGCCCTTTCTCGGTTTCAGATGAAATGATTCCGGGAATTGGCGCTGGAAGCCAGGGAGCTGGCAGATCCTCTTCCGCCGTGCGTGTGGCAACTTGGGAAATAAGGATGCAGGACATCATATGGGGATCACTGGCCCCCAGAACTCAGGCCGCCTATGGCAGGGCTTACAGGGAGTTCCAGCAGTTTAGAATTCGCCAGGGACTAGGGAGCAATCTCCCTATAAAAGAGCACGAAGTAATACAGTTTGCGATCGAACAGCATGATAAGGGATTGGTAGTGGGGACCATTAAAGGTAAGGTTGCGGCCTTGATTTTTATCAACAAGCTCAATGGATTCCCTTCCCCGGATAAGGGGTTCTTCCTCAAACGCATGTTTGAGAGTTGGACCAGGTCATCCGTGGGGGCAACAATTACTAGATCCCCCATAACAACACCAGTATTAAGGCAGATTATGGGTCTCCTTCCGGCCATTTGCCGGAATAAATTCGAATTGCAGCTGTTTACAGCAGTATATTCAGTGACATATTTTGGGGGGTTTCGCATTAGCGAAGTGGTCCCTGCATCCCGGAAGGACACCTCCTGTCGTGCATTGGCAATGCGCGATGTAAGATGGACCGAGAGTGGTGTTGAGTTGCACCTGCGAATTTCAAAAACTGATCAACAGAAGAAAGGGCAATGGGTGCAATTGTACCAATGTGCTAACAAAGACATATGCCCGGTAGAACAGATGCGGAGGTACTGGGACATCCGCCCGCAGGTGCCCGGGGACTTATTTATACATCAGGATGGTAGGGCACTCACTTGTTTTCAATTCACGGCAGTTATGAAGGCAGTCTTGTGCAGAGCGGGTTTCAACCCTAGGGATTTTGGGACCCATTCATTCAGAATAGGGGCAGCTACGACTGCAGCTGCCGCCGGATTGCCGGTAGAAGCAATCAAGGCCGTGGGTAGATGGAGATCTAAGGCATATAAAAAATACATACGATCACAGCACAGCCAGTAATTCCTTTCCTTCTTTTCCTCAGGACCCTCAACTAGCAGACCAGCAAGACAGGTAGTGTGGATCGTGGGGCACAGCGTGGTACGCTGGGCATACAGAGCAGCCAGCACAAGCCACTGGGGGTCTCAAATGGGGATGCTAGATAGACTTCAGATAAAGTGGCTAGGTAAAAGTGGGATGAAGTGGAGCCAGTTGCTGCCAACCCTTAGGTCCATGAGGGGTTCCCCCCATCCGCAGGTAATTATAGTTCATTTGGGGGAAAATGACCTCCCCACCCGAAAAGGTATAAATTTAGTTATACAAATTAAGGAAGATTTATTAGTAGTTCGACGTTGGTTCAATAGGGTCCACATAGTATGGACAAGTTTCCTACCCAGGATTTGTTGGGATAAGGCAGTTCACCCTGGCAAGGTAGATAGGGCTAGGCGTAATGTAAGTAGAGAAATAAGTAAGTGGGTTATAGGTATGGGCGGCTCAGTTATCAAACACCCGGGGTTAGTACGGGGAAGGGCCGATTTGTTTAGAAATGATGGTGTCCATCTATCAGAGGCAGGCAATGAGATTTATCTAAGAGCATTGGCCCTCCATCTGGAATCATTGGTTTGAGAGACAGTGGGAGTCGGGGAATGACATGGAGTGTCTTCCCCTTAGTGGCAGGGGTCCAGTATGCGATAGTAGGTTAAATAGGAATTAAGTAGGATAGGATGAGACATCTCCATAAGAGATGAGGAAGTGATACCCAGCGTGAAGCGGGGCGCAGCACGCGCTGGGGTCATGACCCTGGGAGGAGTGGTTTGGATGACCGGAATGGACATGCGCTGTCCGCCGGCCGGAAACCACTTACCTCCTGGCTCGTGCCCTGAGTTGGGCCTGTTCCCCCGTTTCGGCCAGAGCCTTATGTTGTCGAAGGGGGAAGATAAGTAGAACGGCATTGACGCTGGAGGGCACATCCACGTCAGTGACCAAGTTAATAAGTTTATGGTTATTAGCTAGCATACTGGACCCAGAATTGCCGGGAAATTTTCCCACCGGCCTCTCAAGTTTGATTGTTGATAATAAAGAATGCGGCCAGCATTTTAAACCAATACAAGTCTCCGTGTCTCATTGGGGTGCGCCGACAAAGTAAATGGGGAGCTATTATTTACCTTCCCCAATAGTATTAGAATTATGGGACACTTTTTGAAACTGGCAGCAGATTTAAAACCAATAAAAGAAAGTACTTTTTCACTCAACAGTTAACTTGTAGAACTTGTTGCCAGAGGATGTTGTGAAGGCCAACAGCATAAGTGTGTGTTTTACTTTTTGGGAAAGAACTTCATAAATATGAACATGCTCTTCTTACTAGCATTATTTCAATTTTACAGGAGATGTACAGGTCACCAGGACCTTTAAGAGAAATTTGGGGCCCTGGTACATCCTGGTAGTTGAGGGGGCCCTACCTCCTGTCCTCCTATGATGAGTTTCAAAATCATTTTCTGGCGCTCATAGTATTTATTATTATTTATATTTACTACCCCAACCCTCTCGCCTAACGGTAACTCAGGGAGGCTTCCATCACATATAAAACATTAAAACAATAATAATAATTAATAATAAATATAAATATAAATATAGAAACAGTTCTGTTGGGGCTGGGGCCCATTAACCCATCCCCCTCATCCCAAATGCCTGACAGGAGAGACAGGTTTTACATTGTCAATGGAAGGCAAGAAGATTCGGGCTGAGACGGATCTCCGTCAGGAGGGCGTTCCACAGTGACGGAGTGGCCGCCGAAAACATCCACCGGTACATGCGGACTCACCAAAACGCGGGACCTCTAGAAAGTCACTCCTGAATGACCTCATGGGATGCCCAAGGAGTGAGGTGATCCTTCACATAAGCAGGGCCCAGGCTGTTTAGGACTTTATAAGTCAAAACTAGCACCTTGAATCGGGCCCGGATAGGTGGCCAGTGCAATGTGTGAAGCACAGGTTTTATATGTTCTCTGCGGCGTAAGTAGGTGGGCTGCTGCATTTTGCACTAGCTGCAGCTTCTGGACCGTCACCAAGGGCAGCCCCATGTAGAGCACATTATAATAGTCTAGCCTCGAGGTGACGAATGTATGGATACTAGTACTTTGTTTACACATACACTACTTGCAATTATTATTTTACTCATTGTCCTTTAATGGATATTAAGAACGGACAATCCTTGTTGATTTAGCCCTGTCTCTTGAAAATGGGGAGCCAGGCACAATTGTATTTCCATTCTGACACACACTCCCCCTCCCATCAGACCTACTTGTCACAAAAAAACCCCCTTCGTTTCCACACATAAAAAATTCTTATTGGCCATGAAATCTGGTTTAGTCAAGAGACTCTAATCTATATTGAATTAATTTAGTGCATTATCAAAAAGCACTGGTAAAGGAGCGTGGAATGCTTAACTATGAAATTTTGAACTATAACAAGACACAACAGTTCCAATGCTAAAATTAGCCAGTCTACTGGCATCTGAGCAAAAGATTTCAAAAGAATGTAATTGGCAAAGTAGGTTGTGGATCATTAAGAAATGTATGTTTTACTCAAGTTACCTCAAGAGGGGGAGAAAAACAGCTAATGGCTGTAACCATATATGCACTTCTCTTGATTAAATGGTAGATTATGTAAGGTTATGCTAGTTTTTTTTTTAAAAAAGTTTCAGGCTACTGAAAGAAATGTTCTGAACTTCCCTCTTCTTTTCCTGAGAAGTCTCCCTTATATTTTTTTTCAGTTGAGATTATAGCTAATCCAATTTAAGTGTTAAGAAATATCTGCTGGATTGGCAGCAGTGGTGTGGATAGGAATACCCTGACCCCAGACAGGCTCGCCACCTGGTCGGCCCCACCCCATGCCTGTTCACCCCCCCCACTTACTTGCACTGCTCTCCTGCCAAATAGCCCTGCCCACCCACAGTAGAATCTCCAGCTCCTGGGGTTAATCAGCAGAAAGCAGAAGCACAAGTCTAGCTGTTAAGTATCAGAGCAGCATTCTGATATGTTCCTGCGTAGCTACACCAATGGCCCTTTTTAAACAGGCTGCGGTGTGTGGGGGATGGGTGTGTGCACTGGTGCGGAGGCGGGGGGGCGCATTATACAGGTGCACCCCCCCATCTCCATGTGTGGAACAACCGCTGTTTTCACGGTGTGACTGTTCGCAGCAGTCACACGGGCGGCACCCACTCATGCCCACGCAGTGGGTCTGGATGAGTGGGCTCATCTTGTGTGAAAAGGGCCAGTGATTAGCAGAACATAAACTAAAATATATTGTTACGAGGCATCTATCTTCCGATCTGGAATTTACTCAGAAACATTACCAACATAATTTCTGAATACTGGGGATTTTTGAAATCTGAGACACAGTTGCTGGCCAATCAAATGGTAGACTGAGGGTAAAAACAAGCGTGACAGCAGACTGGATTGGCTTGCTGTTCCACGTTTGTGCACAGCCCCCACCTGCACGTGTGTGCAGGTGCCACTTGATGTTTGACCCAAAGTATCCTGGGATCAGTTTGATTCAGCCAAGTTTGGCTGCCCTGGAGGTGCGTGTGTGTTTTTGGGCCAGTTTGTTGGCCCAGGCTGGCTCTGTTATGACAGGCAGCCATGGCTGGCCATCATTGGCCGCCATAGCTGCCTGTCATGGTGGGCAAAAGGAGCAGGGCGGGACCGTCTGGTCACATGTTTCCCATTCTCCCTGCCCCTGAGATGTTGACCAGGCATATGTTTGTTTTGCACTCTGGCCCAGTGTGTGCCCTGTCTGAGGTCAGCCTTGGACCCGGCAGCCCAGTGTCACGTGTGCTTTCACCCATGCCGCTACAATTGTGTGGCATTCATCTGTATGCATGTCTTTTGTAGTCTAATTGGATTTGTCTGCTGTTGGAATAACTTGAAAACCTTATCCAATCAATTCCAAAATTTCAGAGAGCACTCTAGGCATCCATGCTCTGCTGAAAATCAAAACCTCTAACTCAAGGGTGGGAAACCTCAGGCCTGGGGGCCAAATGTGGCCCGTGGCAAGTTTTTATGTGGCCCTTTCCACTTCTGGATCTGGCCCTTCGATCCAGTTCATAAACAAGTTTGAATTTCATGTGGCACTTTTTCATATTGTCCTCTAAGGACTGCAGAGGAGAATAATTGGAAACGTAAGTGTGTGAAAGATCTACGAGATGTAGGGTCACTTAACATATCCAAATATTCCTCAAATTTTTGCTGATGCTTAAGGTATTGGAGGGTTGGAGCCACTTTCCATGATGCCAGTACCGCCATGTCACAGGAATTGCAGGTTATGAGGGCGGTTACATCATTTGCCTTCCTTGCCGGGAAACTTCGTAAGAAAGAGCTGAGCTAGGCTCC
>QEPC01000823.1:186597-200614 GCA_003113815.1 Sphenodon punctatus | reverse complement strand
CAGGTTTCAGTAAGAGCAAGGAGTTGAAAGGGGTGAGAGAGGAAGAGATCGTGGATGAAGGGGGCTTTAGTCACGGAAGAGCTGCAGTTCCAGAGGGAGCAGGAGGAAGGTAATTGGTTTTGGGGAAGGCATGGGATGTGGATGAGATTGGGGGATGTGGACCGGCCGGGTTTGCAGGATTTGGGTCTCGCACCGGCCTCACACCGGCCACAATGGGCTGTGGAGTGTCTGGGTGTGCAAGGTTTGGATGAGGGGAGGTGGGGTGGTGGTGGGGGCTTACAGGGAATGGGCAAGGGGGGATGAGGGTGAGGAGGGGGAATGGGCATGGGTGAGAATAAGGGGTAGGTTGGTTGGAGAAAGGCCATTGGAGGAGGGAGAATGAACAAACAAACCTAATGGATCCTCCCACCCAGACGAGGCAAAAGATTAATACTCCACTTTCAGTTAATGTTTGCTCGCCTAGTCATTTTAAATTTACATTAAAAATATCATTTTCTAGCAAGTGTGTGTATTATCTGGGGAATCTTTTTTTTTTTTCCTCCCATTGCTGAATTTGGAAATGAGTGGTATAGATACATTGATTTAAGTAGCCTTGCTACTTTCAAACCTAGAATATTTTGGAAAATTATTGTACAGCAAATATCAAGTTTTTTCCCAATGTTGTAAACACTTTCTAGAAATAAAGTTATGACTCCTTTAGGGGAAGAGGAAAGGATGTAGTTAGAGGAAGAGGTTGGTTTTAGATGTTTTATTACAAGGCAATAATTATGCAGCAAAATAATTGCATCATGTTGCTGTTAGTGCATGATGAAATCACATATTGCCCTCATGGTCATAGTGATGCATCATGAAAAGTCAAACTAGGATTTTTTTATTCACTTCTGGATAAGTGAGGAAACTGCTTGGTTTTAGTGGTTTTGGCCTTCCAATCTCATGAACCAACCAACCGCGAACCAAAGTATTATGCCACATTAAACTTTCCAAAGCCATAGATACAACCAAATTCTTGTACAGCACAATCCCTGCACTTTCAGTCCTTGTTGTAACTGTTGGTATTGCTACCAATACCACAGAGGTTTCAGAATGAATAAATAACTGAGACACATTTGGTGTAAAGGATAACCGCTTCGCAGATGCCCACGGATGCCCCCAACACCCCCAGGCTTACCCGTCCATGTGAAGGGCACCTGCCAGATGTGCACCACAGAGCAGGCTGCGGCTGCTCCAGGGTAGCCCACCATGGTGTGCTCTGCAAGATCCAGAAGCATGCTCCGTGGAGCAGGCAGACCAAACTCGGGGCAATGGCTTAACGCAGCATTGCTGCCTGTCTGTTGGGGGGACTCAAGGTACACTTCCATGCCCATCTGTCGGTTGCCATGTTCAGAACCGTGGAGTAGCAGGCCCCAGCTTAGAGTGTTGGGTGAGCACCCGTAACTCGATGGTGCAGGGGGTGTGTGGGAAGACCGCAGCCCAAGGCCACCCCTGGTCCATCTGTTGTGGCCCCGAGCAGAACTGGTAATTGGCAGCCGTGGGGGTGGGCCCCCAGAGCAGTTCAGGGCTCCAGCAGGCTCCACACTTCCGTCTGAAAACACCCATTCTGTGGCTCATAATGGCCTGTAGTACTAAAGAGAAGAACACCTTTCTGTTCACTAAAGGTGTTAACAAACAAGATGATAGCCGACTGGAGTCCTTGTTCAGTCTGTGGAGCCTGCTCTCAGCTCCCACTCACATATTTAGCATGTAGAGTCTAACAAACTGGCAGCTCCTGAATGTATTTCTTGTCTGTTCAGGCAGCCCCTGCTCAGCCCCCACTCACAGGTTTAGTGGGTCACACCTAATACATGGGCAGGTGTTCTTTCCCACTGCACTCCACCCCCCCACCCCCTCCCTGTATTCCTCTCCCCGGTCATGATTCGCAGCCACGGTGAACCATGGGAACAAGAAGCTGCACCAGCTGTTACTTTCTTCCATGATATCACTCTGGGAGGCATTCTAGCACCTGCTATCCCTGCCCACCCACAGAGGTGCATACTGGGGTTTACACCTGCCAGCCCTTGGTGGCTGGAAGTAACCTTTTCCTATGCACAGAAGGCTGACTTTATTGAGCAAATCACATATTTCTTTGAGTGTGTATAGTGAAAATTGAAAGCGAAAGTAGAAATTCAAAGTGAAAGCAATCAATCCAAGCAATCGGTCTTTGCATGTTCTCAGCCCAGTTTCTTGCATCCATGGCTCACAGCACAGTTCATGGCTCACTGGCACATAGCAGCACACCGTTTTATTGGGGTCTTGCCTGCCATGGGGTCCCTCCCCATTCGTATAAAACACCCAATCAAACATGTGACTCTTGTACTCCCTCTTTAGCATCCTCTGCATTACCATACTCAACCTTGTATAGGGCAAGAAACTCCATCAGTAGGCTCACATTCCCTGCACCCCAGCCTCTGTTAACGACTTCCCTACTTATGGCAGTGCACAAATGTTGAGAAAAGCTATGGTTTCAATTTCATACCACTACCCTCTCCACTAGTCCAGGGCTCTCATTCTTCTGCAACTGCAGCATGGTTGCGTAGTGTCTGCACTCCATTGTGGGTACATGGAACCCCATTGTGTGAATGTACCACCCAGTGGTTTGACGGCTTGCTCTGTACATCAGGCCTCACCCAAATGTCAGCAAAGCCCAGGGTATCCATCACCAACCAAGGCGGCCACAGCACCAACAGCTTTCATTAATGGGCAGCTCTGTTCCCACACACATTCTGAGCACAGTGACCTTGACTGCCTTGCAGATCCCCTCCAGTTTCCCATCTCAATTAAAAATGTACATATTTCCATGGTGTTAACACACACATGCACAAACCCAACATTAGCTTTGCAGAAATCTTTTGCCAATAGCAACCAATACCTGCTCATGCACACTCAACGTGCTCCCAGTCCTGCAACGACATATGACTAATAGTGGCCAATAGCTGCTCATGTACAGTGCTATTTCCTGCCAGGCAGCCTTTCTCTGTGCATTCCCCGTTGGCATTAGCAGATTAGCTGGCTGCATGCTTGTGCCTCTGTGCTTCCTATTGGCATTCCCAGATCTGGCTAGCCTGTAAATGCCAATAGAAAATGCAGAGCTTCAGGCATGCAGCCAGCTAATCTGCTAATGCCAATAGGGAACACACAGATAAAGGCTGCCTGGCGGGAAATAGCTCTGCATTTTCTATTGGCATCTGCAGGCTAGCCGGATCTGGGAATGGCAATAGGAAGCACAGAGGTACAGGCATGCAGCAAGCTGCTATTGTACCTCCCCACACCCTGAGGTGTAAGTGCATGGGCACAGGATTCCCTACCCCCTGTTTTCAGTGCACCCCCCCCATTCCTTTCCAAACCCCATCTGCATAGAATGCATTTGTGAAACATTGGATTCATTTGTTTAAGCATCTGTTTTATCAATAATAATAATAATAATAATAATAAATAATAATAATATAACATTTAATATATACTTTTATATATTGTATAGTACATTCATTATTTGGCATGTGCCAAATGGTGCTCAGAGCACTTCACAAAATCTGTGCATTAAACTATAATAAATCTTAGATGTCTGAGTTACTGGATGGTTAGCTTACTGGTTCTGGGGAGAAATCCACCAGTGTGCAGAGGATCCTAATGTATTACTTAAGCCATGTGTGGCAGGGAAGAACCACAAGGGACTGCTGTGTCCTGAGAGGGGGTTAAAATGGCCAGTGGCTAGTACCAAAATGACTGTCACAGGAAGTCAAGAGTGGTTGGGGCGGGGCTCCAGCTATATAAGAGAGCAGCCAAGCCTGTGTGTCTGTCTGATAAAGGAGAGCTCTGTGCTAAGCCCAGTTAGGGGTTTGAATACTCCTGAAGTAAGAAGGGGTATCTGAGAAACTGCTGAGAAAGCAGGTGAAAGCCTGGGAGCCTTTGAGGTAAAACAGGTGTAGTGGCTTTGGGTAAGGCACAGACAGAGGCTGCCTAAAACGAGAGACTGCTGTGGAGGTGCACTGCGAAATATTTTATTTTGGGAAATCCATTATAGAAGGTCTGACGTCCATGATTTTGTCACGTAAGTTGCTAATACTGCACTTTTACAGTGCTTGAATAGCAGCTGCTGCCCCTGTAGTAACTTAAGCAAGGTAGAAAGTAATTAAAGCACTGTAAGCATCACAAGTTGTAGAATTTATTATTGCCATCAGTCTTCAAGGAAAGCATCAGGAAATACCTTTACAACCCTGGAATATTTTCAAGATTCTCCCCCCACACAAACACACACAAAACTATACGAACTGAAATGCACCCCCACTGCCGCCCTCAAACTACATATCCTGAATCACTCAAGCTGAAGCAAAACAAACAGCAGCTTACATAAGACAAAAAAGTCCAAGAGAAAGCTAGGATGAATAGAAAGCAAGCTTTCCTGTTTATGTGACTAAGCCCATCCTTCAACTTGCTTAACTGTTTTTAATTTAAAGTAAACTAAAGTAAGGATCCAGGCTTTGTATGACCTTACTTCCTACAGAAGACTTGCCCTTGCCAGCAGCTGCTGATGTGCGACAGTTCAGTTACGCAAATGGAATTCAGTGATTCAGTCATCTGAACTGGTAAGAGGACACATATGAAAAATACATGGTGCAGGGCTGCACTGAAACCCAGGTACCCCACACCCAACACAGCAGGTGTTACATTCCACTGGGTGAGGTTCTACCAGCCTTCCAATGCCCCACACAGCTGGCCTCAACCGCCACGTAAGAGCTCTTAGCCCCGTTAGTTACAGTTGGGGAGTCTCACTCCCACCCATCATTGACTTCCCTCAACACAGAAGGCTCCCCACACTTGTCCTAGACATACGTGGAGGGAATCTTGTGTGCATCGTTTTGTCCATGTTATATAAAATCCATCACGTCACGGAAGGCCTTTTTGTTGGTGCTCTTCTGCTATTCAAAAACCTACTCCAAGGTAAAAGTGGCCTGCTTTGGCCCAGGACTCACCTGCACATTTGTTCTGCCACTGCCAAATGTAGGCCTGTGTACACCCTAGGATGGGCATCTGGCTGCTATGGGATGCGTCCTCCATGAAATCTTTGCATCCCGCGGCAGCACCCACCAACCCACCCACCCAGGCCAATCTGGGCCAACGCAGGCCTGCATGTCTGTTAGGCCCCACACAGCTTCACCACAAGGTGAGGGCCACCAGGACCACAGAACTGCAGGAGAAAAGACCAGAGTGGTCAAAGGAGTAGCTGCGCCACAACACCCCTCCCCATGAGATGGGTCTGGAGCCCTTAAACAGAGCCATCTGTGCGGTCTGGAGCAGATGGCACTTGGACAAGATGTCCTGATGGGCGGACACCATGGTGAAATCAGCAGCTCCATGATCCCCCAAATGCGAGGGCACCAGAGTTCCACAGGGCTTCCAATCCCTGCTGGGACAATCTCAGAAGGACATGTGGCCCTGCTTCCCTCCCCTCCATCACTCATGCTCATTGAACCTCCTTGAGCCCTTCTCGCTGTCATGCACTCAGCCCATTCTCTCTCTAGCTGCTCCCCATTTCTCCCTCCTCAGTGTCAGCACAGGCCCTCCACCCTTCCACCCACTCCCCCTTCAGTTTAGGTCCTCATGGCAGCTTCCTCCCTGTGTCTATGTACACACAATAATTGCTCCTTGCTTGGTGGTGTTGCACCCAGAGAACAAAGATCTACAGTAGCAACATCACAACAACCACCCTCATTAATGGTGCTACCATTTACTCATTTATTGTGCATAAACGTTATTTACAGCTATACACTCCTCCATCTCTCCTTGATCCACATCTGTGAGGCCCCGGCCCCCGATATATTTACAGATGTTTATCTATTTGGATTGTGGGCAATATGCTGGCACAAGGCATCCCGGATCCTCCAGGCTATGCAGGTCTCTCAGCAGTCAGTCTCCTGCCTGCACAGGGGCACCAGCTTGTGAGGGGGAATGGGAAAGGGGAGCTGGAGCAGTGCTGTCTGTCTCAATGATGTTATGCAGGTGCCAGTGACCATCAGGGGGGCGATCTGCACCTTGAGGTTTTACCTCCCCGCGATGGATCACCATCATTGCTTTAGCACACCAAACACTCGTTCCACTATGCACGTGGAGGCACTCAGCTGCCTGTTAAAGTGGCCCTCTTCCAGGGTGCAGGGTAGACCTTCATGAGTCAGCATCAGGAGGTAGACCAGGTCTTCCAGGATGACAGGCTTCATGGGCACCCCCACGATGTTGATGTTGGGCCCAAAGTCTCCCCTATACATCCTGGTAAAGAAGGGGGACTGCCACAGGATGTGGGTGTCATGGCTCCTGCCAGAGCAGACAACCTCTACATCCGTGAACTGGCCACAATCATCCACTGCAGAGCGGTACCCTAGCCATTTGATGGCCGAGTGGTACCCTAGCTGATAGATGGATTCATTTGGCTGTGGAGTGGGCAGATGATGGTGATGTGGGTGCCATTGATCACCCTGATGCAGTTGGAGAACCCCACCCACCTGGAATCCATCCATCACCTACTTTTGGTCAATGAGTTTCATCACCCTGTTGAGCAGCAGGGCCTCAGTGGCCTCACAGAACTCAAGCAGGATGGTACCTACAATGGATGTTCCCATGCCAAGCTGCTGGCCAATGGAGCAGCAGGAGTGCAGAATGGCAAGCCGCCAGATGGTGGATGGCCATGAGCTGCTCCATGGGGATGGGATTCCTCATGGGCATCTGCTTCCTCTCCAGCTGTGGGCGGAGGATGTCGACAAGTCAGAGGGACATCCGGAAATGGGTCTCCCACTTCATGTCTCCCCATGTGACCAGGACCACCTCCCACCACTCCCATGGATGGGCATCAGCTGGTGAATGGCAAGGATCACTGCAGCAATGTCCCCAGACAGGTAACCTGCAGCCTCCAGAAGCTCCCCTTGCATCACCTGCATTGCCATCAGCTAGACCAGCCTTTGTCAGATCTGGGCTAGTGCCTAGTGCTTGACCATGCGGGCATGCCACAGTTGCCTGCGCCACAGCAGCCTGGTTTAAAACCCACAGAGGTCCCAGAGGCAGTGGATGATGGACTTGTGCCAGGCAGAGCAGACTGCTTGCATCACCTGGAGATCTCAATTGCACACTCCAGTGGTGGTGAGGAAGAGCTGGAGGGCAGCTAGCTGTTTTTGCTCTATGGTTCTTGAACAGATGGCCTTCAGACACAGCGCCAGACTCTGAAGTGTTGATGAACTTGATGTACCCATGAAAGCCCCTGTCTGCCATCACCTGGCTGAATGTATTCCTAGCTAATGGCTGGGACGGTCCATGCACAGCTGAGAATTTGATTCTGGCCCTAGCCAGGGAGGTATTGCCCTGTGCCAGCCCTGTGCTTCTTGTTCAGGTGCAGCTTGTGGGCAATGTAGGATCACTGTGTGTGTGTGTGTGTATGGGCAGAGGGAACTGAATGGGATTGTCCCATTACATCTGTTTCTGTTCTTGAACGGGGGTGGGAAGAGGTACCTGCCAGTCCTGGCCTTGTATTTGACCTCCTGGAGGGCCCGGGGAACAGGAGAGCTTGCTGCTGTGTATGAGGTCTGGACACAGCTGGGAGTCCTGGTCACTCTGGCCTACAGGGACGTGTTTCACCTCCAGTATATAGTGGTGCATCATATGCTGCCGAGGGGCTGCCGGAGGGGCATGTATAAATGGGGGTTGTATGTTGAGGGAGTGGGGTTTCCAATCCCTCCCCTGCTGCTGGGACCCCATCAGATGTTTCTGCTATGGACTCACTGTGTGAGTGATCTGTGGGAGAAGCATTGGTCCCCACCCCCACAGCTGCCGGGACTGTCTTGGAACTGTACACTATTGACCGCCACTATGAGTGATCTGTGACCTGTGTTGCGTAAAGCGTCTGGAAGGACTGGTAGCCTGCCAGGAGAACTGGTTGTTTGAGTCACGTGTGGCTGCTTCTGTTTTCCCCTTTTCTTCCTGTTCTCACCATGGAGTGTGCACTTTGCTCCCTGCAGCTTGCTTTTGGTGGGTGGTGGTTAGTTCCCCCTGTATCTGGCATCTCTGTGTGCTGGCACTCTGCCCCTGCCTTCCTGGAGTACTGTGGAAGCAGCTGCTGCAGCTTCTTTTGCCCACAGTTTGCCATGTCTGAATGTCATGGTGGAGGGTGAGGCTCTGAGAGTGGGGCAGGGCCAGGGCTGTTTGCCTGGCATGTCTGGTTTCTCCAACCTACCTGGGGCATGTGGACAGTGGGACAGCTCTCCGGCCACCAGGGGCCACATGCACATTTATTCTGTGCCACTTGGTAACGCAGGGAGTGGTGGCTGCGGTTTTTTGACCCGGGATGGACCAGGGAGATGCCTTGCTGCCTGCACGTCTGTTTTCACCCAATGTCTCCAACTGGAATTGATGACCTCTGAACACTCTCTGCTCATTAACTGTAACTGTGATAGCATACAATTTATTGTGTGCTAGTAAAGGCATTCTGTTAGGACTGCTTTATTAAAAAATATAACAAAATTAGCTAATAAGATTTATCCTGAAATCTGTTATTGCAACAGATGATTCATTTTTATTTTGGTATTTATATTTATAACATATTTCTATTAACATGCCTCTCAACCTCCTTTCTAAATATTAACCAAAGTCGGAAAAAACAAGGATCCAGAGTAAGTGACATTTTCATCAAGCTCAGATGGGGTGTATGTATTAATGTATTAAAGTAGTTTCATGTAATGTATTTATTTATCCCTGGGAAAAAGTTATATCAAAGAGGAGTATCTTCATTTTAGTGAGAACAGGCTTGGTCTGAGCATGTTCTCTTCTGCTGGGACATTCTATATGCATGCATCCAACAAAAAGAAGATCCTGATCCTCCAAGTGATGCCGAGTGGCTGGGACCTCAACAAACGTTACTGGGGTTCTTGCACTGAGTCACTTTCACAATCAGGGCGTTGATCAACTTACCCATGTTACCAGGTTACCCATGTTACCAGGTCCAGTGATTCTCCCGGTGGGGAATTTCCTGGTCGGGAAACTTACGCTAAGCTGTGCATGTGGACGCAGGGCTGAAAGCATCATCAGCCGTGTCTAGTGGCTTTTTTTCTGCTGAATGTCAGGGCTCGGTGTAAAAAAAAGCCTCTGGATATGGCTGATGATCCGCGCCCACATGCGGAGCTTGACGTAAGTTTCTCAGCCAGGAGATTCCCTGCCAGGAGAATTGCCGGCCCCAGTAACATGGGCAAGTGGCCTAAGATGGAAAGTTGCACTCGAGGAAATTAATATTAGTTTCACATCAGCATTAATCTGCGTCTTTTATTTGACAGACATCATAATACCCAGGAACATTCACCAATTCCTTCACTCCATAGCAGAATGCATTTGTGTTCCAGTATGTAACCAGCTGCAGTCTACACACACAAATCCTTACAATCATAGTTATATGCATTATCTTGATTCCAACCTCAAACGTCTTAAGAAATATTTGCTATAAGACATAGTGGTTTAGAGCTGACATGAATGGTCACATTTAATATACATTCAGTTTTTCAGATATGCATTATCGCTAATTCAGGATTTGCCTCCTGACACATAGCCAATGTTCTATCTAGATAAGTGCACCAGTCTATTTCTGGTCCGCAGTCATCCCAGAGACCATAGAGACATGAATATTTGTGGAGGGATGTTGCAAATCAACTCTTGTTTCTTTTTATCTCTGTTGTGGCTTTGGAAAGTCCATGGAATAACCACTCAGATTTAGAAGACATGGGCCATGTTTGGAAAGTTATTTTTGTGCTCACTGTGGTTTGCAGTAGCAGCTACCAACATTTGCTAGACAGTTCCTTCCACCTGTATTCAGAGGACTGCTGCAAAGCCTTTGTTCAAAGACATTGAACAGGCACGTCAGAATCCAGAACATCAGCCCAATGAGTCACCCAAGAGCAATTGGTTTATAGGCATAATCAGTATATTGTGATTGACCCATGACCTTAATTACTGCACTATATACCTTTTTGGGGAATTCTCTCTATATAGTAAAAAGTGAGGAGAGCCCAGCTTTGCAAATCATTTGGAAGTTTGTGCTAGTGGACGATAGTTTCTTCTGCATCTCTCATGGGCTATTTGATCTTTGTTGCTGCATTCTATTTAATTTTTTCATATCGGACTAGGAGTTTTCCAGATTAAATCATGTGGGAATATCTCTGGTGGTATATTTTACTAGTTTGTAGTATATGTCAACTTGGATACTATTATTATTGATCCACCCTCTTTTCTATTTTCATAAGTTTCTTATGTATGTATTTGACATTTTATATAATGAACAAGTCAATTTTTAATGAGGTAGTTGGTTTCTACATAGCTTTTCAGTATTATATTATAGGATGTTTAATTTTATATGCAAATTAATTGGATCTCAGATGAAGAGCTCATTTCGAAACACGTTGGGTTTCATGGTTGGAAATCATAGCAAAGCTATTTTAGCTATTTTAAAATATGAGTCGTGTATGTGTGTATATATATGGATTATATTGTGCAATTATTTAAATTTGGTTCATAGTAAATGAGCACAGTTTATTTGCAGTAGCTTTGTCTATGGTCCTTTGGCTTTGCTCTGTGCCTCAGTAAGCCACCCCTTTCTGTTGTCCCATTTTAGTATCAGCAGACCCGCACAAGGAGACCCTCTCCAGATGATTTGTCAGAATGTCAGGCATCCTCCCCACTCCCACCACCTGTTTCCCACCACCCCAGCAACCCCTCGCCTCACATCCATGCCAAATGGGAGACATTAGGGCTGTTGCTGGCGGAGATTGTCAAAGCCTCCCTGGGGGAGGGCAGGGTGCCAGACTGCCTTAATGAGGCTCTAGTGCGGCCCCTGCTCAAGAAACCATCATTGGACGTTGGCGTCCTGGCCAGCTATTGGCCGGTCTCCAACCTTCCCTTTTTAGGGAAGGTTATTGAGCGCGTGGTGGCTCGGCAGTTGCAGGAGCATCTGGACCAGATTAACTTTCTCAATCCCTCGCAGTCAGGTTTTTGCCCTGAATATGGCACGAAGACTGCACTTGTGGCCTTGGTTGACGACCTCTCCCATGTGTTTGACCAGGGTCATTGGACCCTGTTGATCCTACTAGATTTCTCGGCTGCATTTGATACCGTTGACCGTGAGTTGTTGGTGACTCGGCTGCGGGACTGGGCAGGGATTGGCAGGACCGTTCTTGAGTGGTTCCACTCCTTCCTGGCTGGGAGAGTCCAGCGTGTGGTCCTGGGTGATTTTTCATCTTTTCCCCGGGGCCTCATGTATGGAGTCCCACAGGGTTCCATCTTGTCCCCTCTCTTGTTCAGTGTGTACATGCAGCCTTTGGGGGAGATTGTTAGGGCGTACGGTATCATCAGTATGCTGATGACAACCAGCTTTATCTCTCATTTTCATCTGACTCAGGCCCGGCAGTCTCGGTGCTTACGCAGTGTTTGGCAGCTGTGGGGATTGGATGAAGGCCAGCCGTCTGAAGTTAAATCCTGACAAGACGGAGGTGAAAGTTGTGGGGAAGGTTGGGGGAGTGGTGGCTCCCATCATTGATGGAATCCGTCCTGCCCGGATATCTCAGGTTCAGAGTCTGGGGGATGCTCCTGGATCTGCAGCTCTGCCTGGATGCTCAGGTGGCGGCTGTGCTGAAAGAGGCATTTCGCCAATTACATCTGGTGCATCGGCCATATGTCTCAGACTCCGACCTAGCCATGATCGTCCATGCTTTTATTACCTCGAGATTGGGCTACTGTAACACAGTCTACGTGGGGCTACCCTTGGTGCTGGTTCGGAGGCTGCAGCTGGTGCAGAATGTGGCGGCTCATCTCCTAACGGGGACGGGCCAATATGAGCATATTACACCAGTGCTTCGCTCTCTGCACTGGCTGCCTGTAGTTTTCTGGGCCCAATTCAAGGTGTTGGTGTTGACTTTTATAGCCCTGAATGGCCTGGACCCCAGCTACCTGCGGGACCGTGTCACCCTCCGGGTCCTGGATTGGCCCCTGCGGTCGGCCGGGGGCACCCTCCTCAAGGTCCCCCGGGTTTCTTGGGTGTCGACCTTGCTGAGGGCGCTCTCTGTGACCGTACCGTGGTTGTGGAACTCCCTCCCGTTGGAGCTTCACCTGATTACTGACCTCCCCTCTTTTCATAGACAATGTAAGACCTGGCTGTTCTGCCGTGCTTTTCCTGAGGGAGAGGGGGTGGGTGGGTTGGGTTAGGGGGTGGGGGTACGTTTTTTATATTGTGTGTTAATGGTGTTTTAAATCATATTATTGTTGTTTTAAATTGTTTTAATATGTTGTTAGCCGCCCCGTGGTGCTTTTAACAGGAGGGGGCGGCATACAAATTTTATTATAAATAAAATAAATAAATGTTTGTTGTCTCTGTGGAAACTTAAGGTCCAAGTCCTGACACTAGCCTATTGGGACCTATGCTTATAGTACTTGGCCATGAGACACTGCTGAGCATGCCTGCCAATAATCACTTGACTATTAGTTTTCTCTTATTGGGGGCAATCCAGTGGCCTGTGTGCACAGTGCATGGGCAGAACACGTGTGCTGCAGTGGTGCATGTACACAGCGTGTGCAGCACAGCAGTGCATGGCAAAGGTGCATCCCAGGCTGACCCCACTCTCTGAGCCCACACACCTTGCAGCCTGGGGGATGGAGCTGGAGCCATGCTTGATCCATCCCCTGGGCCAGGGGGTGTGTGGGCTCGGAGGGTCGGATCAGCCTGGGTTGTTCCTTTGCCACACAGAGCTGTGCTGCACTCACTGTGTGCATGCACGCCTGCAGCACATGCGTTCTGCCCATGCAAGCGCTTAGCAGGTGGTGTATGCAGGCTATTGTGTTTAAATGTTTGAAATACGAATGACATTTTCCTAACATTCTCCCAAGTGATTGCTTTTTCATATATACCTGTCCTGTGTTCAGGCTACACTTCTGACTTCTTACATGCCAGAGGAAGGGCTGTGTTGTGGCTTGAAAGCTTGGATACTCTCACAGACAGAAGTTGGTCCAGTACAAGATCATCCAAGCACTTTGTCTCAATCTCTAATGAACTTTAGCATGATATCCACAATGTAGTGGAGAGTTATCTATGCTGCTTTGCTTAATTTTCCATTTGATTCTCCATCTCTACTCATCCGTTCGTTAACTCCCAGCTAATCATATTGGTCGGGCAACGTTTCCTTTAGAAACGGTTTATCTACGATTTTAGACCCCCATTTCATTTAGGCACTGAAAAGTTTATATGGCATGAATTGTTAACAGGATTCCAATGGACAACCCAGAATACACTGCATCCAGACTTTGCTACATTATAAAATTATTTATTTTGCAATTATAAGTATGACCTTAAATTTAGGAGTAATGAAAAAGGTTAGTACTCTAGGCAGTATAAACAATTAACAGGAATGTAAACAAAACTTAGAAGGATCTACAACTGTGGGGGTGGGGAGTGAGTGTCTAACCCTTCTTCCTCCCCCCACTCCCCATATGAGTTTACCAAACCCAGACTTTGAAGTCTGGGAGAAATGTAAAAAATGCCCTACGTGGTACAAAAGATTAAAAATATAGAAGCTGTCTGAAATGGAGCAGAATCATGTTCATTTAGTTTGTCCTCTTGAAGCTGCAGTGAGACCCCACCACCTCCGTCCAGTCCTCTTTTCTACAGGCCTGCTTACCAGTATGCCTGCTGAGCTCCAATAGAAATGCCAGCAAGTGGGCTGCTATGCCAACCAAGCTCCTTCTTGTTCAAGGGGGCTAGAGATGTATACGTAACAGCAGCCTCGGTCTCGTGACAGTCAAGTACGTCTTGGCTGAAATTGGCAAACAGTCCTTTGCCGACGCACCCCTCCCCGAGAAATGAGACACGAACACATGACATGGATTTTAACTGGCCGCACTCTTTAATCAACAATATTTCTGATGAGTTGGTGGGATTGCTCTAAGCAATCCAGGGTCCAGTATTTTCCTCCTA
>QEPC01000823.1:172207-186497 GCA_003113815.1 Sphenodon punctatus | reverse complement strand
AGTGCGGCTGAGGGTGGAGCCCTCTGCCTCACTGAGGCCTGTCTCCCTTGTTGGCCCACCCCTGTCGCTTCCTGCAGCCCTTCCTGTGAGTCCAGGAGGTGTGAATGGGGCCAGCTGTCTGGGCCGGGCGGATTCCCTTGGGCTGGGATTGCTATCTCAGTACTTCTCATGCCCTGCCCCAGTGTATTGCTCTGGGCCCTTACTCCTGCCGTCCCCCTTTCACTCCAGTCTTCTTCCCTGTACCGGGCAGAGGGGATAATAGGCCTACGGCCTGGCCGCCCCCTCCCCCCATTGCCCTTTCTTCCTGAGCCCACACTTCTCTGAGGGGGTTAAGGGGTGCTTCCCCCAGGTTGCGTCCCCATACGGGGATCCCTTCTGTTTCCTGTTCTTGGCCTCTCAAGGATGCTGCTAGGGCTTCGCAGGCCTGCAGGCGGGCCTGCATCTCACCCCTGGATGGTGGTGGGGGTGCCTCACTCACCTCCCCCATGTCACTGGGGTGCCCCCTTTCTGCGGGGTCAAACTCATTTGGTGGTGCCGGGCACTTCTTGGCGTGCTGTGTCCCAGCCGCTTTCTTCTTTTGCCGGCCCATTTCCCCGTGTCGCAGCAGCAGCAGCAGCAAAATGTGGTGCTGCTTGCTGAAAGGATTTTTGCCGAATGGCTGAGACTGTGCATGGGCTGCAGTGGCTCCACCCCCTTCTCTAACAAGGGGAAAGCACTGCCCCCACACTGACCAATCAGGTGGCCCGTACACCTGATTCCAGTGCACCAATCAAATGTGCACGGGCTATTCCACGGGGTTTCCCAACCCCCAAATACACTTTCGTGCCCTTTTTCAGCTCAGGAAGAGCTGGGGCACGGCAACCTCCCCCCACCCCCGATCTGGGGGGGGGCGGGGGCCCTTCCTGGTATCTCAGCCAAGTACATGCTTTCCCAGGCCCTGATGCATATGCTACTGGCAGCCCTCCTGCTCTTTACCCAGCTTCCCCTGGCCTGATGTTATTCCAACTACCAGATACATTTTAAAAATTCTAGCCTGCTCCACAGCTTGATCTCAAATTGGCTAGTCACACCAGTCTGCCCAGGAAAAAGAAGGGGGAAGGACCAGAGGCCCTTGATGCTGCTGGCCATTTCTACTACAAGAGGAATAGAGCCAGTGCAGACTAGTGGGCAGTGTTCTTGGACCAGGGTTCAAATTCCATCTTAGCCATAAACTCACTGGGTGGCCTTGGGCAAGTCACTCTCTCTCAATTCCCATCTATAAAACAGGAATAACAACCTGTTTCTCAGGGTTGTTATGAGGGTTAATGGGGTAAAGATTGTAAAGCACTTTGAACACTGAAAGTGCTATTTAAATTATAAATAGTAGGTGAATCTTTTCCTGATAAATTAAAAACTCATCTAATCATCATGCAAAATAGAATCCAACACCATTTTTTCCCCCTTAGCATTCAAAAAAGTGTTTATTTCCATTTGTAAATAGATTACAGACTTATTTGTATAGACTTAAATTCTCACAGGTCAGAACTTCCTGATTGTTGCCTGGATTTCAAGTGGATGAATCAAAACAATGCAGGGAATGCTATTTTTGTGATATTTTCTGCCTGACAGAAAATGGGAAATACTAGGAAATCACTCCAGGGAAGTTTCTTTTTAGTAGTTCTCTTAGCTGATTAAGAGAGTTATCAACAACTGGGTAGGTTAAGAGAACATCTAAACTTTTTAGAAGTGTGTCTAGCCTGATTATAGGGTAGTGCAGTCAGGCTATATAAGGACTTAAGTAAAGCCAGTTATCTTGATGGTTTTGAGTGTTTGTTTGTTCAAGAATTTTCTGCCCACTTCAGTTAGCCATTTATGGGACCAAACTAATATGAGAACTGTTCTTCCCCAACCCCCAAGATATTTCTATGAACTGGGAACTGATACTCCGAAGCTCAAGAGCTTTTGAAATATGCTGCGATTATATATTTAGAGGTTCAGTATTTTCTCTGTGCTGAGCATGCAAAGGTTTGAATGCCAATGACCTCCTGGTGCAAAAGAAGTGGAAATACAGAAACAGAAGTACAAATGCTAGAGGCAGTAGAGGCTCTCTCTCATTGCCTGTATCTAAAATTAATCTCCTCTGTCCTTTTTTCTTCCCCTTTGAAAAATCCCACAGTGCTGCAGTGTCTGGCTTCATACGTGCAAGACATATTTAATTACACATGCTTTTCTTGGCATGACTACAGTGACTGTAGAAAAATCCCATGTGTTTCGAGTTTACAATAAACTGCAGGGGTTTTCTGTGCCTGGAAAGACGAACGTGTTACGCTGCAGTCCCCAGTTCCAAATATGGTCTCTGTTGCATAATCTCACTCTGATGAAATGATTTTCTTCTAAATCTATGATGTAAACATTGTAATAATTGATAAGAGCTGTGGTCATGGTGTCATGTCTAGAACTGAAAGAGGGTACCTACAAAATCTGGTACCCGATTTGACCTGATTACAACCGATCGGGTACCCAATGTCCCAATATGTCAACTTCTGGTCCTAGAATGTTGACTTCTGGTACTGATTTTTTGACATTTTTATTGATATACTGACTTGAAAATTAATATATTGGGTTTCCGTAAAGTTCCGTCAATATTTTAGCAACTTCAGGTCCTGGAAAACTACATCTGGTTCTATTTTTTTCTTCTTCCATTTTTCTTCTTAAAACACTTATTTTTGGGTTTTCTATCCAAGGAAATGGAACTTTCCTGTCCCAGAAAGTCAACTTCTGGTCCCAGGAAACTACTTCCAGACAGTATTTTTTAATTTTCATGTCTACCCCGCACCATCTTGCTCACAGAGCAGCTCGGGGCAGCTAAACGCTGGTATAGTTCAACCTGGATTTAAATGTCAGTTTTCTGTCAAACTATGTTCTGACTAGAGCTTCAACAGGTACTAAAATTAGTACCCGTCGGCAGTACCTGCATTTTTGGGGCACCCGATGGGCTACCTGAGGACCAATCAGGTGCTGATGCGTGAAAATGTGAGCATTACCCATAGAAACTGACAAGCCCCAGCCGGGAGCACTACAAAGTCCAGCTCCACAGCGCTTCATCTAGGGCGTGTCGGTTTCAAAGGTGGGCAATGGCTTCCCCCATCCAGTGCTCTGATAGGCACTGTAGCTAGGAAGCCACTTTTAAAGCTGGCAAGCACTTGTGGAGAGCACTGTGGAACCCAGCTCTGTAGCAGTCCCAACTGGGGCCAGCCATTTTCAAAGGCTGGCTGGTGCTCCACCCCCTCACCCAGCACCTCTCAAGTGAGAGGCGCTGTAACGGTGGGACGCAGCCTTTGAAAGTAACAAACCCCAAATGGGGCTGCTACGGAGCCCAGGCCACTTTTAAAGGCCGGCCAGGGCTCTCACCTGAGAGTCTCAAAGGCAGGCCAGGGTTCCCCCACACATCGCTCTGATAGGTGCTGTGGACAGGAAACCTCACCTGAGAGATACTGTAGGGAGGGAAGTGGCCTTTGAATGTGACATGCCCTGGCAGGGACTGTTGGGGAACTGAAAACGACAGGCCCCAGCAATCTCAGCTGGAGCCTGTCACTTTCAAAGGCCAGCCAGAGTGTTCGAGCAGGCCATTGGGTCTCATTCGGGCATCGAATCATTGGGTGCCCAGCTGCAGCTCTAGTTCTGAACCACAACCCTGGAGGGAGATTTGCTATTGCAACCCTTATGTGGTCAAAATATGCATTTAAAAACCCATCAGTTTTCCTAATGTTTCAGACTGAAACTGTAAAACTTAACAGTAGATAAATGTCAAATCAGCTGAACTGGAAGCAAGAAGAAATACATTTCCATAACCTGCTGGAAGAGTTAGGGGTAGTGCTTATTCCCTGGCTCCACTGTTAATGAAAACATTATCTACCCTCCAGGAAATGGAGACTAGTAGTGCAGAAAAAAAGAGAATAATTTAAAGAGCACTTTAAGCTCACATTGGAAAACTTTGAAAAGTAGCTTCTTGTAAATAATTCTGTTTTAAGAACCTATTTCTACAGGTGGGTGGCACATATATATATTAAATGTAGGTTATGTTTAATGGCACTTTTGAAAAAATACTATGTACAATGAAAGACTTAATTATTCTTGCTTTCTGTGTTCCTACTTTTGTCATGCACAAAGCCAGGGCATTTGTTTCTCTGCTGAATTCTTCACTTGAAGTCAGCCTGCTACTGTGACACTGTAATGTCTAAGGGTGGCCCAGTGTTTGTGAGTAAACATGTTAATGGCACAACCTAACTCTTTAGTTATGGAAAAGCTTCAGTAGTTTGGATGCCTCCGTGAACCTCATCTCAATCTTATAGGAATACAACATTGGGGTGAAAATATTTCAAAGACCTTTACCCCATTTTGAAAGACCCGCACTGTGTCACCATGTTGGTGCTATTTTCTATGATTTCAGGCTGAAATCACAGTGAAGGCCATGAAGTGTGATTGCCCTTTAAATGTTGGATCAGGCTCAGTCTCTCTCTTACCTGTCTGAGGTGCCTAGACAGTCCAAACCTAGGGCGCCAATGCAGCCTCTGCAATTTATTTTTCATAAGTGTTCCTTAAAAAATTGCATAGGTGGCAACCCTACCCAGACCATAGCCTGACAAGTTACTGCTTCTTCAGCTGCATAGGAAACCAATGGATGTATATCTAACGGCAAGGGGAAGGGGAAAAAATTTGGTCGGGGACAAGGGGGCTTGTGGTGGGGCTGAATCTGAGGACTGAGGAAGCAGAGAAGACCAGGCCAGAGCTTGGGGTTAGGGGCACAGGAATTTACAGAGGGAGACTCAGGGCCAGTGAGAATAGAGTGCAGAGAGGGTCCAGGAGCTTGCAGGGAAAATACGGAAGTGGGAGTTGTGGGGAAAGAGGAGGAAGCTAAGGAAGAGGCCTAGTGGCTTTGAGGGGGACTAAGTGGGGAATGCATGGGGGATGGAGTTTGGGGAGAGGCCTGAAGGCAGGGAGAGGCCTGGGGAGAGATAATAAAGAGAGGTTAGAGGGAGGGGGTGCTGACTGATTTGGGGAGAGGCTGGAATCTCTGCAAGGAGTGGCATGGCTAGGAGAGCAGCCTGAAGCCTATGGAGTGGCCCAGGCAAAGCAGCCTGGGAGCACCAAAGAAGATATCTTGCGATTCAGAAAGGAGGAGATAGCCAGGGGCCCTTTTTCTTCATGTATCGATCTATTCATTTGAGTTTGAATTTTTTATATATTATTATTTTTGTAGTCTGTGTGCATTGGAGGAGGGGATTTGCTCTGTGGGTTCTGTTTATCAATTTTTTTAAGCTATGTGTTTGAACTTAGCTTGGTTTTAGGGTGGTGTGTATGTTCTGTGTTTTGGGCTTGCAAACCGAACTAAGCGCTTTTATTGTTCTGTCTGACTCAGTACCGAGGGAGCAAAGTAGATTTACATAAAGAAAATTAGCACAATTGTATAAAAAAGAAAATTATACAATTTCCCCCCCTGTTCGTGGAGAACTTGCATAATTTGGCTTCATTTGCAGAATTTATGATTTTGTTGGCATAGTGAACATAGGTCTCTATTTTCTACTTCTCAAGCTTTCAAGATAAGAAAATTGATCTGAATTGATCCCTTCACACACACCCTTCTCTCCCCCTTGCATTGTTTCCTGTAGCCTCAGATGTCTGTTGTGTTAATTAACACATTTCCTGTAAGACTCCGATAGCTTTGTTTTGCAAGTTTTATAATGTCAGTGGGTGCTTTTAGACAGACAGCATCTCTGGTTTTGCCCGTTCCAGCCTGCTTCACCCCCGGGCTGGCTGGTCTACTTAAAAGTGCCTGCTCTGGGGCAGCCCTGCTGGTGGAGCGGTCTTGTTGGCCAATCCCGGAGCACCAGCCAAAAGTGAAGCTGCTGTCTGTTTGATGGGCAGAACCATGCTGCAGCTCCACTCCCGGATGGCTATTGTCCCAGAAAACACCATAGATTTGCAGGTGCTAGCCTAGAGTGTCAGGTGATTGCCTGCAGTGGTGGGGGTGGGGTGCCGTGCAGGCAGACCATGGGCCAGGAAACCCACCAGGTCTGTCTAAAGTTGATCCAGGTGGGGCTGGAAGTGGGCAGAGATGGGGTGCATCCTAGACCAGCTCTGGAGGCAGGATGCCTCCATGTCTGTCTCAATGCACCCAATGTGTTAATCAGTTTGTTATTGCCTAAAAACTGTGCTATCTTCTGCATATTCTTCTGTATTTGCTGCTGAACTAAAAATGAAATTAATTTTCATGTGCAGTCTTAATTTTGTCCCTTCACTTCTGAATCTTGCCCAGTCTAAATACATTAGTTTTAAGTTATCCTTAATAGAACAAAATCCTTGAGTCTGTGTGATTGTATTCAAACTAGTTATTTGCCCCCACGTTGATGGAAGAATGACACAGGCCCTTCTTTACACTTGGGCGGGGGGGCATCCGTGCAAACGCTGTCGCGACTGGGTGAGCATCTGTTGGAATGCCATGGTCTCTGTGCATGGAGATGGGTGTGTGTCTGTGGGAACGCACACCCACACACCACACACCCATAGCACCACCCACCCATCCACCGTCGCACAGCGGCCTGTTTGAAAAGGGCCACAGACTTGAATATTCTTTTGGAAGATAACAGCCACAACTTTATTTAACCAACAACTTAGTCTGAATGAGCAATGTTCATGTATCTAGGTCCAGTGTATTCCTACCAAACCTTCCTAGCCATGCAGGGATCAATGTCCAGTGAGGCGATGCTTCTCCCTCTCTCTCTCAGGCTTGTTCAGGGTGCCCTGGCACAGATTGCATGTACCTTTTATGGAAGTGCTTATTCTTCTGTTAATACCCTAATTTCCTTTACTACAACAATTAAAATTCCCATCAGCATTTGAATGCACACATAGCTGCTCAACTAACCGCTATGGGCGATAGTACTGAAACCCGCCCCTGCAGCAACTCAACCAATCAGCACTGTAGGGAAATTTTCCTTTCTGGGCCAAATTAACATGGAGATCAGTGTTATCTACAGTACCAGTCCAAATGCTTGGTGGTGGGTGGGAGTGCTCACAAGCGTTTCCAGGGGACAGTCCCAACCATTATTTATTTATTTATTTATTTATTTAAAAAGCTTAATACACCACCCCTCCTGCTGCTCAGGGCATCTTACAACATACAAAAATTAGTGAACAACAATATAAAATAAATCTTGAACATTGAAAACGAACATGGATGGGAGAAGATATAAACATACATAACAACCCACCCACCCTAACCCTCTACCCCTCCTCCCTTTACCCATCTCCCCCACCAAAGGCCCGGTGGAACAGCCAGGTTTTGCATGTTTGTTGAAAAGAGGGGAGGTCCAGGGTTAGTCAGGCCCTGTCTCTTATACACATCTAGATGTGTATAAGAGACAGGCCCCACATAGAGTGCGTTACAGTAGTCTAATCTCAAGGTAATAAAGGCATGGATGATGGTGGTCAGGTCGGAGTCTGAGACATATGGCCGAAGTCACTGTGCAAGATGTAATTGGTGGAAAGTCCTTCTTGCCACTGACCCCACCTTGGCATCCAGACAGAGTTGGGCGTCAAGGAGAACCCCCAGACTCCAAACCTGAGGGACCAATGGGGGACACACCCTGTCAATGATGGGGGAACGTCACTCCCATTGCCTTACCCACCAGCATCACGTCCATCTTGTTGGGATTCAGTCGGCCGGTTCGTCCTCATCCTGTCTCTCACAGCTGCCAAGCACCGAGTAAGCACTGAAACTGCTGGGTCTGGGTTGAATGAAAAAGAGAGGTAGAGTTGGGCGTCATCGGCATATTGATGACACCGAACATCAAACCTTCTCACAACCTCACCAAGCAGTTTCTGAAGAAAATGAAATAAGCCAGAGAATAGAGTGATAAAATCCAACATTATGACACGATCCTCGACAAGTAGATATAGCCCCAACTAAACAACTAAATATAGCTTCATGGAATGTGGCAGGCTGGAGGGCAAGAGCACAGGATATTAAAAATATGCCAACAAATTTACACATTATATGTGTTCAGGAAACTTGGGTAACAAAAGAGGAGGATGTATTTCTACCAGGGTATAAATCCTGGGTACTACCAGCCAGGAAGAAAGAACTAGCTGGGAGACCAGCAGGAGGAATAGCTATCTTGACAATGGCAAGGTTAAGATTAGAAAATCATTTAATAGCAGATCTTCCTGAAAATGTGTTAGCAATCTATGTTAAATCTAAAGATAGTATATTTTTGATAATAATAAATTTGTACCTCCCTCCCTCCCTCCCTCCCTTGGAATCTATGAGAGAGAGGACTTTTGGGAGGCCATGGAAGAATGTATAGATAGGCTGGAAGAAAAGTATCCCAGCTCACCTATGGTAATGCTGGGAGACTTCAACGCTCGTACAGGTAGCGATGTTGATGAGACTGCACACGCAACTGGTATAGAGTCTGATGACCCCTTTTTTGCTACACACAGAAGTTCTAGAGACAAAATATTAAATTCTAAGGGGGTCCAAATGTTAATTTTTTTGTACAGAGTTAATTGGACCATTCTAAATGGGAGGGGGCAAATGGACCCATGGGAGATATGACTTATTTCTCCTTAAATGGGCTTAGTATAATAGATTATATTTGTGTTCCTGCCTACTATTATGGGCAGTTTGCAAATTTCAGAGTAGTCCCGATGGGAACAAGAGACCACCAGCCCCTAATTGTTGAATTTCAAGTAAAATCACATCAGGCACTTCTTTTTTGATATTGACCATTCTGGGGCAGATTATGTATTAATTGCTGAGAACACCATAAAATGGGGGCCGAAATTGGTAAGGGACAGTTATAGATTATCTGGAAATGAGGTCATGATGCAGATCCGGAATCTCTTCCTAAGAAGAAATATTTTAGAACTAGACGCTCCCAGTCACTATCATGCCATTATACTATATATCAAAGAAGCATTACTTAAAAAGGAATCGAGGAGAAATTGAAACTGGGAGCTGACGTGGTTTGACTATGAGTGTAGACAAAGGAAGATAGCATTGAACAAAGCAAATAGGTTAGCTAAGATTTATAATACTCCTCAAACAGTTGAGACTTTGATGGAAACCAAACGGTGTTATAAATCTTTAATAAGGTCCAAAAAGCTAGCCTATCAGAAATTGTTATGGATGACTTTGGAGGATACAGTTAAGAGCAAGGATATCAGCAAGTTCTGGACTATTGTTAGGAAGGGACATTATGAGGACAACTGCAGGCTGGACACTGGTATCCTGGGTCTAATGTGGTAAACTCATTTTGTGGAAATTTTTAACAGCATGGGAGATGTAAGCCCATTCCCCGATTATTGGGATAGTGATTTTCTGACACTCCCAACGTGGGACCCACTAACTCGAGATTCCATTAGGGAACTTATTGTTCAGTTACCTGCAGGGAAAGCTCCTGGAGAAGATGGGATCCTGGGTGAAATCTTGAGAGAATATATGGACTAGTGGGTACCAGTGCTGACACAATTATTTAATCACATCAATTTTTTTGGTTTAGTCCCTGCAAACTGAAATCTGAGTATTGTCGTTCCTATCCACAAGAGGAGCGATAAAGGGTTACCATCAAATTATAGACCTATTAGTCTAATCAATATCATAGCCAAACTATACGCTAAGACTCTATTGAAAAGGCTCGAGGAATGGGGAAATAGAACACACCTGCTATATGAAGAACAAGCAGGCTTTCAGGTGAACTACTCTACAGTAGGTCATTGTTTTACTCTGGCCTTTTTGATAGATATATATGTCCACATACGAAATAGCAAATTATACACTGCTTTCATAGATTTAAAAGTGGCTTTTGATGTGGTCAACAGGAAGCACCTGTGGGATAAATTAAGGACAGATATAGATAAGAGACCTTTGATCCTGGTACAGAGACTTTACCAAGGGACTCAAGTTAAAATAAAGATATTCTCGGCTGGAGATTATACGGACCCCATTGATACAACGAGGGAGGTAAAGCAGGGCTGTGTCTTGGCATCCTTTTTATTTAATTTCTTGATAAATGATATTGTTCCAAACTTGCAGGGGAAAGAGTGACCCAGCATTTATAAATCAAAGACAGGTGGGAATTCTTGTTTATGCTGACGACATGATTCTTTTATCAACCTCTGAAATTGGTCTGCGTAGATCACTTGCCACCTTGGGAAATTATTGCCATACGAACAAGTTACAAATTAACTAAGATAAATCTAAAATAATGGTATTTGCCAAATACTGGAGGAGTAAAAATTGGTTTATTGATACCCATCTCTTTGAGCAAGTAAAATTATACAGATACTTGGGATTGCTCTATAATGCAAATGGTACCTGGCATGACCATTTTGATTCTCTAAAGTTGAAGTTGGCTCGTACTATCTCAGGGGTGGTAAAGTTTTGGAGAACAAATGTTAGAAGATTGTATAACCCAGCAATAAGTATTTTAAGTAAAAAAATTATACCACAGGCTTTGTACGGCGCCGAAATCTGGGGAATTGTGGCAGATAATAAACTCGAGTCTATACAAAACAGGCTACTGAGAACAATTCTAGGAGTCCCGCTGGGAACACCTGCATGTTTACTAAGAACTGAAACCGGAAATCTTCCTGTTGAGCCCCAAGTCATAATTCGCCAAATAATGTATTGGAATGGACACGGTTAATACAAATGCCAGAGACTAGATTGCCAAAGTTATGTTGGCTGGAAATGAGGGCCTCAGTTTACAGGTATAAATGGGTGACTAAATTGAGTACTTTCATAGATAAAATGGGCTTATCTCTCCCTTATTTGTCAGCTTTTTCGTTAGACCAAATTAAGAGGGTGTGCAAACAATGCTTGGATGACATTTACAGGGAGAAAGATCTGGAGGCCACCAAGATGAATAAAGTAGCACCCTGATACAGCTTTATAAAAGTGCATCATTTGCAAGAATACTATTTGGAAATTCTAACAAATTTTACGTTAAAGAGAGCGTTTACCCTTCTAAGGTTTCAACTTATGCCCACAGCTGTCCTAGAGGGTCGATATGCAAAGATCCCCCATGAGTTGAGATTTTGCCCATGCAGGGCATTGGTTCCTGAAGATCTTCCTCACTATTTATTCCATTACCCGCTGTTGGCAGATGTGAGAGCAAAGTTCTTACAGCCATTAATACAAATGATCCCAGCTCAGAATGTATGTATGAAAATAACTTACTTGCTGGCAAATCCTGAAGAAAGAGCTATTAAGAAAGTGGCAAACATGGCCCATGCTTTATAGTGCAGAGAAGTAAAGTAAAATCAAAGAATTAAAGCTCCCCTTTGGATAGCTAATGTCTTGAGAAGGGGCCCTCCTCCCCAAATAAAGGCGGGGGGAGGTTGCCGCGCCCCCCCCCCCTTTTCCCATCCTGAAGAGGAGACGTGCAAAAATTGCAGGGGCAGGAAACTCCATGTGTTCAGCCCGGGCACCGCTGATTGGTGGCCCAGGTATCAGGTGATCATGTACTGGCCACCTGATTGGGCAGCTCGGGGGCAGCTCCTCCCCTTCACTAGGAGGGGGTAGGAATCAGTTGCCACCCGGGCATTTTTTCCCTCTTCATTCAGCCCCGATCTCCACAGCAAGCAGCAGTGTAGAAACACTGCTGCAACTTCAAAAATAAAAATAAAATAAAATAAAAAAAACAGGGAGACTTGGTCGCGATGGGCCGGCAGAAGATGAAGCCAGCGGGGAAGGAGCGACGGGCGAGGAAGCGCCCGGCAGCCACGGCAGAGGCAGAACCCCCAGTGGCCATACAGCACCTGGTGAGCAGGGGGGACGTGAGTGTGGCACCCCCACCCCCAGGGATGAGATGCAGAGCCGTTTGCAGGCATGCAAGGCTCTGGTGGCAGCAATGAGAGTCCAAGGGGAAGGGGATATGGAGATGTTGGACCCCGGGGACGGCCGGGCCACGAGCCAGGCCGCGCAGACCACCCTAAAGGAAGTGTGGGAGCGGGGGACATGTGATAGGACCATGCCGGTCAGGCGCGGGGATAGGCCCATTGTTCCCCCGGCCCATTATAGGGGGGGAAATTGGGATGAAGTCTACTGCCCATGGGCCTCTAATCAGGCCATCAGGGCAGATACTAACATGATGGTGAGGGAGGGGGTGCTCAGTACCCAGCAGGACATCCTTCCTCTCAGCAGTATGGGTCACCAGGCCCCACTAAGTGGGGGAGAAGGAACATGGGGAGGGCCTGAGGCCCAGGGGCAAATAACTATGATCCGGGCAGGGCAACAGCAGGACCGGGTGCTGAGGGGGTGAAGGGCACAACTACCTGAGGCACTAGCAGCCCCACTCCTGGCGGGGGGCTCGCAAGGGGACAGGGGCGATTTATGTGCCAGCAGACGCTGACGAGGAGGCGCCTGAGGAACCCAGGATGGAGTCGAATGCTGCAGGAAGGGAGCCCGGAGATAGAAGAATGTGGGAAAGAATACAGGTGCTAGAGAAGGAGCTGCAGTCCATGGCTGAACGAAGGAGACTTACTCCCCAACACATGAGGGAGGGCGCCGGCTGGCCCCAGGAAGGTGAGGAAAACCAAATACACGAGGGAGGTTACAGGGAAGGGGAGGCCCAGATAGGGGAGTCCCACTGGCTGGCTAGTTCCAACCTCAGGCTACAACAGCAGCTGGCAAAGGCCAGGACAGAAGTGGGACATAGGACTGGGGGAGGAGCAACTGAGATGTCAGGGGAGCAACAACTTCAGTGGGAAAGGGGACAACAGCTACAGCCTGCTGGCCAACACTCGGCACCACAGGTGTTGTGGTGGAATGGAACATGGGTTAAGGTCACGCCGATACCTCCCCCAACTGGGTACCACTCTGTGGCCAGAGGTTTCCGCCCCAAGTGGGCCGCCTTCCAGAGATGGGGTATGGATACAGTAAGCCAGCATCAGGTACAATCAAAGCCACCCCTCCTGCCCCCGGCCCGCCCCATACCACCCTTGG
Source organism: Sphenodon punctatus (assembly GCA_003113815.1). Classification (NCBI taxonomy): domain Eukaryota; kingdom Metazoa; phylum Chordata; class Lepidosauria; order Sphenodontia; family Sphenodontidae; genus Sphenodon; species Sphenodon punctatus. The sequence goes on along the minus strand of QEPC01000823.1, from coordinate 173,509 downwards.
GCGGAGGTTATTCAGAGTTATCTTCTCCCATAGGCAAGCACCTCGCTTATGCCACCAGGGAGAAGATATGGAGAGGCGAATATATAGATATTTTCGCTCTCCTATTCAATGACCCAATTATGGATCAGTTGAAAAAGATGACACGAAAGAGAAGGAGAGGTTCAGAAGGCCCAAGGCAGACAGGAATTGGGCTAACTGGTCATCTGCCTTCTCCGTGTACTTGGGGGTGGTGCTGGAGGTCTTCCCTGAGCGGGCAGTGGAGATGCTAAAATATGCAGATATAGTAAAGAGGACGTATGGGGTAGGCCCTCCAGGGGCCTGGCTTCGATATGATGAAGCATTTCGGCATAGGGCATCTTTTACCCCAGGACTACGCTGGGACCACCACACCCAGGACCTCTGGTTGGATTGTATGGTCAACATGACCAATACACCCAAGACAGACAGCGGGCACGTGTTGGTAAAAGGGGGAGTGGCCCCTGCAAACGATCCCAACAGAATGGAGAACAGATGGACCGGAATCGCCACCTGTTGGGAATATAATAGGAACAGAAGGTGTTCTAGGGGTAGTTGTAAATTCCTCCATGCCTGTTCCGTGTGGGAGGGTCCCACTCGGTCTCAACATGTTACAGGGGAAAGCCAGGGGGTAATAGGAAGAACCAGCCAGGAATGGAATCAGGCCCAAGCAGCCAAGGTAGTCAGCCAGGGTCCAGGAGAGGGAAAGGGCCCAACTCCAATTGATGTGAGGAGACTCAAGAAGGCCCTGGCAGACCACCCAGACAGAACGGAAGTTCGTTATGTTATACAAGATTTTGATTATGGCTTTGTTATTCCGGTAGTCAATGTTTCTCCTGGCCGGGAACCACCTAACTTGAAGTCGGTGCAGGGGATGGAGGAGGTAGTTAGGAGTAAGATTGGAAAAGAAGTGACGGAGGGGCACATTGCAGGCCCATTTGACGAGCCCCCCTTTGGAAACCTTATGATATCTCCTTTGGGGATCGTGCCAAAAAAGGCGCAGGGTGAGTTTCGGCTCATCCACCATTTGTCATATCCAAGGGGACGCTCGGTAAATGATGCCATCCTGAAGGACCCTTCCATGGTGAGATATACATCATTTGACCAGGCAATTGAATGAGTAGGGTCATTTGGAAGAGGGGCACGTTTAGCCAAATGTGATGTAAAATCCGCATTCCGCCTCCTGCCGTTCCACCCAAGTAGTTTTCACCTCTTGGAAATGAAGTTTGAAGGGGCCTATTACTATGACAAGGCCATGCCCATGGGCTGCTCGATTTCCTGCTCCGC
>QEPC01000823.1:144649-162565 GCA_003113815.1 Sphenodon punctatus | reverse complement strand
CTAAAACCGAGGCAGGAAGCAGATGAGACCTTACGCTGAGTCATGCTCCTTTGTACAGAAGGTTGGACACCAAAGGCAAAATCAAATGCTGCAATAGCCCCATATTGGACGGTCTCTGGAGACCTCACTTTGAACCAAGGTATGTTAATGAAGGGGTCCAGACTGGTTATCCCTACCGCACTACAACAGGACATCCTTGACAAACTACATGTAGGCCATCAAGGCATCACCAAATGCAGAAGGAGAACAAAACAGTCTGTGTGGTGGCCAGGACCAAGCAAACAGCTCCAACAGAGAGTTACAAGATGTGATACCTGTGCCAGCATGAGGAAAAACCCACCAGAGCCTTTAATTCCATCTGCCCTCCCAAGTCAGCCTTGGCAGAAAGTCGGGACCGATGTTTTCTCCTTGGCCAACACAGTCTACCTTCTCATGATCGACTACTTTTCAAAATTTATTGAAGTAGCAGAGCTGCCCAGCACAACATCAAGAGCAGTCATCATTAAAATGAAGCCAGTTTTGGTCATTTTGGAGTCCTGGAGCAGATAATCTCATAACATCAGGGGCAGCTGCGGGGAGTGCGGGGAGCAGCTGGTCCAGGGCTTCAGAGGCAGTGGCGCAGTGACCATCCCAGGGGCGAAGATCTCCCCCCCCCAGTGATGACTGTGGAACTTGTTTGGTACTGGGGGTGGGGCATTGCCGTTTAGCCGGCAAGGGGCCATGGAGCTGCTTGTCCTCCCCCCCCCACTCTTGTGGGGGTAGGGCTTAGGGAGGCTTCCTTTCCGGCCACTCCTCATAACATTGGGGGCGGCTGGAGGCATGTGCCGGGGGCATGGCTTGAATCATTTGGGCTGGGAGGTTAGGGAGGAGGGTCTGTTTGATAAGATTGGCTGCTGTGAACTGTTTGCCATTGTGGATTGTGAGAAGGCCTTCCACTGTCTCTGGTGAGAGAGGGGTTGATTGGGAGGATATCCCCTGGTGGTAGCAGGGGATAGGAGGTTGTACTGTAGAAGGTTCCTGAGGTATACAGGATGGGATTGTGGGATTGGCAATGGCAGAGGATAAATGGAGGGGTAAGCTGTAATTATGTATTTTTTTTAGGGGTGTGTGGATGTATTGTTTTGTAACAGTGGGTCTCCCTGTGTGGATATAGGCCGTAGTGTTGCTGTATTTATGTATTGCTTTGAAGTTTGGGTTCCCCTGTGTGTGATATAACCCAATTATTGTATTTATTTACTGTTGTAAGCCACCTCGAGCCACCTTTGGGTGGGAGAGTGCGGGATAGAAATTAAATATGATGATGATGATAATAGGCCCCAGTTTTCCTCTGACCTTTTTAGGAAGTTCGCAAAGGACTATGGCTTTCAACATGTTACCTCCAACCCACTGTTCCCCCAGAGCAATGGGGAAGCAGAATGTGCAGTTCAATCCTTAAAGCACCTGCTTTCCTAGTCATCAAACCCTTACAGTGCTCTCCTAGCATACTGTTCAACACCGTTGGCTAATGGGTTCAGCCCATCAGAGCTGCTACTGGGACGGAAGTTACGCTCAATGGTCCCAATTTTTCTTTCCCAGTTAATTCTTGTTGCCCCAATTTCAATAGCTTACGAGAACAAGACAGTAGATATAGAGCCCGCCAGAAGCAAATCTTTGACAAGAGTCAGAGAGCCAAACTCTTAAGACCACTTAAACCAGGAGATCCTGTCTGGGTAAAAGACTCGCATGTGAAAGGGGTGATACAAGGACATGCGGAAACTCCGAGATCCTATTGGTTACAGTGCCAGAAGGAACTATCCAACGCAATAGAGCACACCTAGTGGAGGCAGGAGAATCGCCAGCTTCCTCACAAACACGCTTGGGAGCACAGCCTAAAAATGATACAAGCCAAGAGATGCCTTTAGTCGATACTCCAGTTCCTTCATCCGTGTGGAGGTATCCAGATAGAGAAAGACGACCACCTGCATCCCTGAGTGACTATATAACAACTGGAAGCCTGCAAAAGGAAAAGGGATAGGAGCTGAATGTCAACAGGGCAGAATAACCCCTGACATGAAGCTGAAGGCTCAGGTGGTCTACCCTGGCCTTCACAGGATACAGAGTTAAGTACAAGTGTTTAATTGGTTGGTGGTTGTTATGTTTTTTTGGGTTATCCTTCAGAAAGGGGGATGTGGTGTTAGTTGTATAACTACTAGGGCCACTAGGTGGCGCTAGGACTGTGGTTGGGGGGAGAGAGAATAAAGCAGTTTACTTTTACCTCATCATGGAGTCCAGACTCTCTGTTAACTCCACAATAATTACTCAGATGGAGCAATGGTTCCATTTCAAATGGTGACTTTCCCCCCTTCCATTTTAACAAATATCTCGCTTTTCCACCACTAACTGGTGAAGAAAGGGGAAGGAGGAGGGAACTAAAGGTCCACATCCAGCACCTGCCACAGCCTCCCTTCTTAATAGTGTGGCAGGAATAATCGTCATTCCCCCACACGGATCAGGGGGAGTGCGGGGCGGAAATTCCAAAGAATTCATATTACAGTATTGTTCAAAAGCATTAAGCAATCTTTGGAGGCCTACTGGAGAGTGAGATATCAATATCCGATTATCTGCATAAAGTAACAGAGGAACAAAGTCCTGCAATAAGGCACACGAAGATGGTTCCCTGATAAATGAAGAGTAATATATTTTAAAATAAACTAAACAATGTAGGAACCAGATGGAATCCCTGATATACCCCCATGGTTGTCAAAAACTCTGCGAAAGGGCTCCATGTGTCCCTTAACAAATTCTACATGTGTTAGACTAATAGGTCATCATACGATTAAAAATACACTATTAATTGAGGTAGCTGCCCATTTCCCCACCTTCCCCCCCATGTTGGGTGAACACAGACATGACAGTAACCACCCTTTAACCACTCTTGGTGATTATTTATGCATGTTGCAGGGCTGTATTGGTGCCCTATGCAGCCCTGAAACATGCATAAATGACCACCAAGGGTGGTTAAAGGGTGGTTAGCGTCATGTCTGTTTTCACCCAATATTGACCTATCAACAGAATCAAAAATGCCTTTTAAATCTACAAAAGCCATATAAAAATTGTTTGGGGTTTTTAAACAGATTTTGTAGCTAAATAGTGCAGAACAAAACCATGATCTGCGTATGCAAAACCTAAAGCCTACTTGTTCGGCACTTAATATTATTACTATCTATCCAGTTCTGGAAGTGGAAGAGAAAATGTCTTACCAAAATTTTAGCTGGAATACTCTGTGAACTAATAGGTCTGTAGGATGATGAATCTCTATTATCACCACCTTTAAAGATTGGAACAATTATATTCTCTTTGCAATATCTCGGATAGGTACCTTGCTATATAATAATGTTACATTTTTTTTCTCCTAAAACTGGACACCAGCAATCAACAAATTCCTTGAAAATTTCTGGAGGAAGAAAATCAGACCCTGGAGATTTTCCATTATGTAGGATAAATATATATGATTGACCTATCAGGTAAGAATCCATTTGCACAATTCCGTCTGGTTTTTTTTTTGGTTTTTTTTAATATCATCCTTTCCTACTGTAAATGAACCATTAAATTTATGTTTGAAAAAAATATATCCAAGTCTCTTCTGACATATATGTATCGGGTATTGTGCTATATTTATTTGTGTGTTGTTTACCTGTGAGTTGCCAAAAACATCTATTATTATTCTTTTGGGCAGCAATCATTGTGTCCTCTCAAAGATTTAATTGATACTTGCTGTTTTTTAATGCCAACATCTTTTTTATAATTCATCTTAGTTAATTTAACAAAGGAAAATGGTTCACTATTATTATCAAGTCTGAATATTTGTAGTACTTCAAGAAAGTCTTCCTTAACTACGAGGCACTCTTTATCAAACCAAGGTTTATGCCAACTAGTCTGTGTTTTTCTTTCCTGCATTTTCTATCAACAGAACATCTTTTAAAGCATGAGTGATTTTCTCAGAAGAATTTGGGCATAACTATCCAACATGTTACCTCTAAAAAAACATCAAGCAGTGATTTATTAACTCATTATTCCACAAAACTTCTTGCATTATCACATTCTAGAGGTGTAAGTTTGGGGCAAATAATCCCCTCCTCCTCTAATGGTATTTGTAAAAGAATAGGAAAATGATCACTCTCTGTCGCGGATGCCTCAGTTTCCCCAATGGAAAAAGTACTTAGTGGTTGAAACCAGACATAATCTGACCTGACTATAAGGTACTAGTTTCCAATTTGAGGGTTAAACTGAAATCACACCTACTATGTGGGTAAGAGTAGACCCTCCTTAGTATGTATATGTAATGAGAGTATATTTTAAAGGAGGACTCAAGACAAAAAGAATGTATACAAAAAATATAGATTTACTTAAATTCAAATAAGGTTTCAGATAGTACAAAAAGGAAAACTCGTTCAGTTACAAATATGAACAATATAATACAAAAGACATTAAAAGAACATCATACATTGTCTAAGTCAAAACCTTAAAGAAAAATCAGTCTATCTATCTATCTATCTATCTATCTGACTCAGTGTCATAGGGTATTTTCAGAAGTGATGGAGCGGCTTTCGCTGGCCGCTGCATCCGATTCTGACCCGTGGTCTGGGCCATGGCCCGGAATCGGTGCCGGTAACAGATGTTACCGGCCACCAATTCCAGGCCATGGTTCAGCTAACCACGGTTTTGGCCCTTGTCCCCGGACGAGGGCCGAAAGCGTGGTTATTTTGATTCCTGCCAGAGGTTCACTGTAGTGAACCTCTGGCGGGACTCAAACAGACGTTACGGGACCATTCCCCACCACAGGGTATGGTCTGTGGTTGAGTGTGATCTCATAATGTCTGAAAATACCCATAGTTACCAGTTCTTTAAGCCGCATCTGCCCGGTTGAGAAGGTTTCAAGAACCCAAAAGCTTTCTAACTTTCTCCCTTCCAGGGCAGGCATATTTATCCTACATTTATGTATGTTCCAGTACTTTCTGAAATTAATAAGTATCTACCCACTGACTAATCAGTCAAGATTAAAAACTCCAGAAGAGGCACTCTTGCAAAAAACTGAAAACATTATCTTAAGCCTAGAATTCAATAGAAAACACACAAAAATTCTCCTGGTAGAAGCTGGTATGTTTAAAATACACACTAGCTAACTTCTCTCACGATGCTTTATTTACTATTTGAGTTTCAGGTTAAGCCACTAACACACAGGTGAACACACAGATACAAAGGTAAAGCAGATTACAACCAAAGAGAAAACTGGATAAGAAAACGGCTGGCTTTCAAATACAGGGTTTCAAAAACAAGTCTCTTACTCAGCATTTTACACAGAATGGCTTTGCCAAACAGATCTCTTCACATTTTGAATCAGAGGTTTGCCAAGCACATATTAAAATATATCAAAATACATGCCAATAGATGACATCTCTGCATGGGATAGAATCTCAAAGACACTATATTTATACAATTTTCTGTGGCTTAATTAGTAAATAATGGTTATGCTTACAGCTTTGCTAGAAACAAAGAAGTTCTTGGAATATCCTTTCCAGTATGACCATTTAAGATTTGAAAGTTCCCTTCCATCAAAAACTTCAAAAGAAGTTGCCCTACCATGTTTAGTTTTTTTATCCTGTTAAATAACTTGAGGCATATGCCAGATTTCATTAACTTCATCCTCCTTGTTGTGTATGTCAGTGCCACAAATTCTGGAATTAAAAACCCCAGCTATTAATATTTCAATATCAGGAAACTTATTTATGATGTAATTGCTTTATATAAGAATTCCCCAAATCTTAAAAGATCTGATTTAATCCTTGTAGGTGAGAAGTATACATCAATGATTATCAAAATCACATTACCAATTCATCTAATTAAAATTGTAATTACATAATCAGAATTTAATTCTATAATGAATCCTTTAAGAGAGCCTTTAACTGNCTAAAACTGGACACCAGCAATCAACAAATTCCTTGAAAATTTCTGGAGGAAGAAAATCAGACCCTGGAGATTTTCCATTATGTAGGATAAATATATATGATTGACCTATCAGGTAAGAATCCATTTGCACAATTCCGTCTGGTTTTTTTTTTGGTTTTTTTTAATATCATCCTTTCCTACTGTAAATGAACCATTAAATTTATGTTTGAAAAAAATATATCCAAGTCTCTTCTGACATATATGTATCGGGTATTGTGCTATATTTATTTGTGTGTTGTTTACCTGTGAGTTGCCAAAAACATCTATTATTATTCTTTTGGGCAGCAATCATTGTGTCCTCTCAAAGATTTAATTGATACTTGCTGTTTTTTAATGCCAACATCTTTTTTATAATTCATCTTAGTTAATTTAACAAAGGAAAATGGTTCACTATTATTATCAAGTCTGAATATTTGTAGTACTTCAAGAAAGTCTTCCTTAACTACGAGGCACTCTTTATCAAACCAAGGTTTATGCCAACTAGTCTGTGTTTTTCTTTCCTGCATTTTCTATCAACAGAACATCTTTTAAAGCATGAGTGATTTTCTCAGAAGAATTTGGGCATAACTATCCAACATGTTACCTCTAAAAAAACATCAAGCAGTGATTTATTAACTCATTATTCCACAAAACTTCTTGCATTATCACATTCTAGAGGTGTAAGTTTGGGGCAAATAATCCCCTCCTCCTCTAATGGTATTTGTAAAAGAATAGGAAAATGATCACTCTCTGTCGCGGATGCCTCAGTTTCCCCAATGGAAAAAGTACTTAGTGGTTGAAACCAGACATAATCTGACCTGACTATAAGGTACTAGTTTCCAATTTGAGGGTTAAACTGAAATCACACCTACTATGTGGGTAAGAGTAGACCCTCCTTAGTATGTATATGTAACGAGAGTATATTTTAAAGGAGGACTCAAGACAAAAAGAATGTATACAAAAAATATAGATTTACTTAAATTCAAATAAGGTTTCAGATAGTACAAAAAGGAAAACTCGTTCAGTTACAAATATGAACAATATAATACAAAAGACATTAAAAGAACATCATACATTGTCTAAGTCAAAACCTTAAAGAAAAATCAGTCTATCTATCTATCTATCTATCTATCTGACTCAGTGTCATAGGGTATTTTCAGAAGTGATGGAGCGGCTTTCGCTGGCCGCTGCATCCGATTCTGACCCGTGGTCTGGGCCATGGCCCGGAATCGGTGCCGGTAACAGATGTTACCGGCCACCAATTCCAGGCCATGGTTCAGCTAACCACGGTTTTGGCCCTTGTCCCCGGACGAGGGCCGAAAGCGTGGTTATTTTGATTCCTGCCAGAGGTTCACTGTAGTGAACCTCTGGCGGGACTCAAACAGACGTTACGGGACCATTCCCCACCACAGGGTATGGTCTGTGGTTGAGTGTGATCTCATAATGTCTGAAAATACCCATAGTTACCAGTTCTTTAAGCCGCATCTGCCCGGTTGAGAAGGTTTCAAGAACCCAAAAGCTTTCTAACTTTCTCCCTTCCAGGGCAGGCATATTTATCCTACATTTATGTATGTTCCAGTACTTTCTGAAATTAATAAGTATCTACCCACTGACTAATCAGTCAAGATTAAAAACTCCAGAAGAGGCACTCTTGCAAAAAACTGAAAACAATATCTTAAGCCTAGAATTCAATAGAAAACACACAAAAATTCTCCTGGTAGAAGCTGGTATGTTTAAAATACACACTAGCTAACTTCTCTCACGATGCTTTATTTACTATTTGAGTTTCAGGTTAAGCCACTAACACACAGGTGAACACACAGATACAAAGGTAAAGCAGATTACAACCAAAGAGAAAACTGGATAAGAAAACGGCTGGCTTTCAAATACAGGGTTTCAAAAACAAGTCTCTTACTCAGCATTTTACACAGAATGGCTTTGCCAAACAGATCTCTTCACATTTTGAATCAGAGGTTTGCCAAGCACATATTAAAATATATCAAAATACATGCCAATAGATGACATCTCTGCATGGGATAGAATCTCAAAGACACTATATTTATACAATTTTCTGTGGCTTAATTAGTAAATAATGGTTATGCTTGCAGCTTTGCTAGAAACAAAGAAGTTCTTGGAATATCCTTTCCAGTATGACCATTTAAGATTTGAAAGTTCCCTTCCATCAAAAACTTCAAAAGAAGTTGCCCTACCATGTTTAGTTTTTTTATCCTGTTAAATAACTTGAGGCATATGCCAGATTTCATTAACTTCATCCTCCTTGTTGTGTATGTCAGTGCCACAAATTCTGGAATTAAAAACCCCAGCTATTAATATTTCAATATCAGGAAACTTATTTATGATGTAATTGTTTTATATAAGAATTCCCCAAATCTTAAAAGATCTGATTTAATCCTTGTAGGTGAGAAGTATACATCAATGATTATCAAAATCACATTACCAATTCATCTAATTAAAATTGTAATTACATAATCAGAATTTAATTCTATAATGAATCCTTTAAGAGAGCCTTTAACTGCAAGAAAAATAGCTAGCTCACCATGATAATGCCCCTAGTGTTATATCTCCATCCGTCTTTTAAAAAGGATGTAGACCTAGGAATAGATATTCTTTAATTACACCATATTTCTTGTAAATATATAATGGGTGTTAACAAAGGTGACAGTGACCCGCTTAGGCCTGCTGTGATCTTCTTTGGCTGGCGGGCCACCATCACGTCAGTTTTTGTGCTGCCAGATATTGCCCAGAATTGCTCCTGGTCGGGTTATTGGCAAACCTGGGCTGTTATCCTGGAGACCTCTGGGGTCACAGTCTGGGCTACCGTCCATCCAATCGGGCCAGAGTGAACTACAGTGGGCCATAACAATTATTATGACCTGCCATGGCCTGGACTATATTGGGTCCACCATGGCTGGCCGCCATGGCAGCTGTTATTGGCTGCCATAGCAGCCCGTCATGGAAGGGGAGGCGGGGCACTGAGCACAGTGCAGGGGCAGGTCCAGCCAGTCAGCCTTACAGTCATGTGGCTCCCTGCCCTTCCCAATGGCCCAGCTGCATGAACATTTATTCCGTGGTCAGACCCAGTCTTGACAGTGTCCACCGCAGCATCCCCTCCCGATCCGGGCCAAGTTGCTGCAATGGTGCTGTCACCTCTGTTATCACCCAAGGTCAAAGTCACTACTAAAAGACCTCCATGAACTATCATTTAATTTAGTTTTCAAACCAGCAATATTTCATGAGAGCATTTTAAGTTTTCTTAGTATATCAACAGAGTGACTGAATATTTAGTCATTCTTTTGACTCTGCATGTTTATTCTCAGCTGATAAACAAAAAATCTGAGATATGTTATATTATGCCATTGAAAGGGAAGATTATCTTCTATTAACTGTACTCCTCTGAGAACACTCATTCCTCATGGGGTAGGGAGGTGCCCTAACCACCAAATATCTTATCTACAAGTTCTTGAAGCCTATCCTTACTGGGGATAAACTATCTGAAACATTAGGCCCATATAACCCTGCAACAAAAATAATCTAGCAACTGGGTAGAAATATGAAGCCTTTTCACAAAAAATTTACTAATCTCTTCTTAAAAGAACAACAACCCCACCCACTTCCATCTGTGTAAAAATGGCTGTAGGCCCATAGATAATTTATCAACTATAAAAAAATCATCTACCTCTAAAGTACCTGTCATCAAGCGCTTTTCCTTTGCTTGGACCAGTTTCTTCTTTATTGTCTCAGGAACTATATCATGGGTCTCCATATGAGATTTCAGTTCACAGCATATTTTATTAAATGCAGTCAATTCATTAAGAACTGAAATACTATTTTCTTCTAATCGCTTGATCAAAGAAAAAAATAATCAGCAACCACCTTCACAGCACCCCCTTCAGGCTCCTAGGGCTCCTGATATACCTGATAGGGGAGGATGACCACAGGTGTAGGCAGGGGGTATTTTCAGACATTACGAGATCACAGTGAACCACACTGAATACCCACCTGTGGTCACTGTGACTCGCACGTCTGTTTGGNGGTCTGTGGTTGAGTGTGATCTCATAATGTCTGAAAATACCCATAGTTACCAGTTCTTTAAGCCGCATCTGCCCGGTTGAGAAGGTTTCAAGAACCCAAAAGCTTTCTAACTTTCTCCCTTCCAGGGCAGGCATATTTATCCTACATTTATGTATGTTCCAGTACTTTCTGAAATTAATAAGTATCTACCCACTGACTAATCAGTCAAGATTAAAAACTCCAGAAGAGGCACTCTTGCAAAAAACTGAAAACAATATCTTAAGCCTAGAATTCAATAGAAAACACACAAAAATTCTCCTGGTAGAAGCTGGTATGTTTAAAATACACACTAGCTAACTTCTCTCACGATGCTTTATTTACTATTTGAGTTTCAGGTTAAGCCACTAACACACAGGTGAACACACAGATACAAAGGTAAAGCAGATTACAACCAAAGAGAAAACTGGATAAGAAAACGGCTGGCTTTCAAATACAGGGTTTCAAAAACAAGTCTCTTACTCAGCATTTTACACAGAATGGCTTTGCCAAACAGATCTCTTCACATTTTGAATCAGAGGTTTGCCAAGCACATATTAAAATATATCAAAATACTTGCCAATAGATGACATCTCTGCATGGGATAGAATCTCAAAGACACTATAGTTATACAATTTTCTGTGGCTTAATTAGTAAATAATGGTTATGCTTACAGCTTTGCTAGAAACAAAGAAGTTCCTGGAATATCCTTTCCAGTATGACCATTTAAGATTTGAAAGTTCCCTTCCATCAAAAACTTCAAAAGAAGTTGCCCTACCATGTTTAGTTTTTTTATCCTGTTAAATAACTTGAGGCATATGCCAGATTTCATTAACTTCATCCTCCTTGTTGTGTATGTCAGTGCCACAAATTCTGGAATTAAAAACCCCAGCTATTAATATTTCAATATCAGGAAACTTATTTATGATGTAATTGTTTTATATAAGAATTCCCCAAATCTTAAAAGATCTGATTTAATCCTTGTAGGTGAGAAGTATACATCAATGATTATCAAAATCACATTACCAATTCATCTAATTAAAATTGTAATTACATAATCAGAATTTAATTCTATAATGAATCCTTTAAGAGAGCCTTTAACTGCAAGAAAAATAGCTAGCTCACCATGATAATGCCCCTAGTGTTATATCTCCATCCGTCTTTTAAAAAGGATGTAGACCTAGGAATAGATATTCTTTAATTACACCATATTTCTTGTAAATATATAATGGGTGTTAACAAAGGTGACAGTGACCCGCTTAGGCCTGCTGTGATCTTCTTTGGCTGGCGGGCCACCATCACGTCAGTTTTTGTGCTGCCAGATATTGCCCAGAATTGCTCCTGGTCGGGTTATTGGCAAACCTGGGCTGTTATCCTGGAGACCTCTGGGGTCACAGTCTGGGCTACCGTCCATCCAATCGGGCCAGAGTGAACTACAGTGGGCCATAACAATTATTATGACCTGCCATGGCCTGGACTATATTGGGTCCACCATGGCTGGCCGCCATGGCAGCTGTTATTGGCTGCCATAGCAGCCCGTCATGGAAGGGGAGGCGGGGCACTGAGCACAGTGCAGGGGCAGGGCCAGCCAGTCAGCCGTACAGTCATGTGGCTCCCTGCCCTTCCCAATGGCCCAGCTGCATGAACATTTATTCCGTGGTCAGACCCAGTCTTGACAGTGTCCACCGCAGCATCCCCTCCCGATCCGGGCCAAGTTGCTGCAATGGTGCTGTCACCTCTGTTATCACCCAAGGTCAAAGTCACTACTAAAAGACCTCCATGAACTATCATTTAATTTAGTTTTCAAACCAGCAATATTTCATGAGAGCATTTTAAGTTTTCTTAGTATATCAACAGAGTGACTGAATATTTAGTCATTCTTTTGACTCTGCATGTTTATTCTCAGCTGATAAACAAAAAATCTGAGATATGTTATATTATGCCATTGAAAGGGAAGATTATCTTCTATTAACTGTACTCCTCTGAGAACACTCATTCCTCATGGGGTAGGGAGGTGCCCTAACCACCAAATATCTTATCTACAAGTTCTTGAAGCCTATCCTTACTGGGGATAAACTATCTGAAACATTAGGCCCATATAACCCTGCAACAAAAATAATCTAGCAACTGGGTAGAAATATGAAGCCTTTTCACAAAAAATTTACTAATCTCTTCTTAAAAGAACAACAACCCCACCCACTTCCATCTGTGTAAAAATGGCTGTAGGCCCATAGATAATTTATCAACTATAAAAAAATCATCTACCTCTAAAGTACCTGTCATCAAGCGCTTTTCCTTTGCTTGGACCAGTTTCTTCTTTATTGTCTCAGGAACTATATCATGGGTCTCCATATGAGATTTCAGTTCACAGCATATTTTATTAAATGCAGTCAATTCATTAAGAACTGAAATACTATTTTCTTCTAATCGCTTGATCAAAGAAAAAAATAATCAGCAACCACCTTCACAGCACCCCCTTCAGGCTCCTAGGGCTCCTGATATACCTGATAGGGGAGGATGACCACAGGTGTAGGCAGGGGGTATTTTCAGACATTACGAGATCACAGTGAACCACACTGAATACCCACCTGTGGTCACTGTGACTCGCACGTCTGTTTGGCGGCCGCCAGATGTTCGCCACGCTCAATCCCCACATGGGGTCAGTTTCAACCACGCTTCCCGGGCTAGCCGCACCATTTCCCCTGGAAGCGTTGTGAAAGTGATCCCCAGTGGGGATCAAAGAAAAGTAATGTCTGGTCGGTCGCCACGGCCCGGAAGCACCGACGGGATTCCGGGCCATGGTGGATTCGGCCAGACGCTGCGGCCGCATTGGTCCTGCTGCCCGCCTGTCTCCCCAGAGGGCAGGCGGCGGGGAGCGTGGAGGGGGCAGGGCTGTGCGGTTGCAAGTTGTGCCGTGCAGCCCCGCCCCCTCCCCAATTCCCCACCGGGACGACCCCGGCCCGTCTGTTAGGGCGTGATGGGGTCGTCCCGGCGGGGGATGACTTTATTGTTTTTGTGACGGGGCCAACTGGCCCCGTCACGTCTGAAAACTCCCAATGCTTCAGTAGAAAACCTTCCAAGCAACAACCAGCAATCCCCTTCATAATACCCCCTTTGTCAGTGAGCATGTGTAACTGCAGCTAATGTGTTAACATTGCATTTGCATAAGAGAAGGAAACATTGAGACAACTTGCACTTCACTTTTTACATATGGACTCATGGTATTTGTTAAGTCCTCAAGAGCTTGGTTTCTCCTCTTCTTCTGGAGGGCTTAGCAGTTGGCATGGAACTCAGTTTATGGGGTAGGGAGGTGCCCTCTCTGAGTCTCCCTCAGGTCTGAATCCTGGGGCAAGCTGCAGGGACTGGGTAAGTCCACCAGAGTGTTCTGTAGGTGGACATGGCCCACATGGCCTCACTTCCCTGCCTCTGAACTCAATGATGCCTGCTCAGGTAGGCCCTCCCATCCTACACTTCAGTGACCCTAGCCTCCACGCCCCCTACTTTCTGCTTTAGGACAGCAAATGTAAGAGAGTGACACCTCTTTTACATTCTCTGCCCTTGGTGATTGCCAGATGCCTTGATGATAGAGCCAGCCCTGGTGCCTTATGACTTCTGGAATCAGCAGAATAGAGAATTGATCTCTTTTCCTTCTGGGATAAAGGTTTGATCTTGATCTCTCCATTCCTCCCAAGCTCCTCTGGGAGTTCCTTTAACAAGTAAAAACAGGATTCTCCTCTCTTTAGCAGTCTATTGGGATTAGATTTATCACCTTTAGGCAAACAATCTTTCTCCTCTTTCCAGTAATCTCTGGACTTAAACATCTACTATATCTGCTTAAAATGTATAATTAAACAGTCAATTGGCAGATCCTAAGAATGCAGATAAAAAGGCACGCTGAGTTGGTTGGTTTAGGCTATAAATTGTGGTCATGAAGTCCGCCATCTTGCCCAAATCCTGTTCAAAAACTCCAACAATCCTGTAAAGTTGCAGAAGTAACAATATTGGGAATAAAATAGTTCACTCTTCAAACACTATTAGACACTAGTGGGGTTTCAACTTTGGTGGACCTGGCATTGTGCAGAGGTATCTCAGACCTCCAAATTAACCCTAACCTTTCATCATGAAAAAAATTACACTTGAGTTATCGTGAGATGGATTTCTAACCCCAACCTGATTTTGACCTGGGGATTGAAAGTGTGCAATAAAATGTAACTTTTTTTTAACAATAGCCACACAATCTATGCCCAGCACACACAGACACACAGACATTATAGAGTCAGTTTTATGAGAAATACCAGCTCCACACATGAATAAATAACAACCAACACTACTCGTTTTTCTTTGCAAAAACATTATTTTTTATTCAAACTACAGAAAATGGTTTTTATGAACTTTAACTATCTATATAAGTTAAAGTAGTGCCTCCCAAGAGCCAGCCCCCCCACTGCCTCAGTTCTATCCCCCCGTGCAACCTCTTTCAGCCAGCCCCTCAGTGCCTCCACTCACCCCTGTTTCTGCCATCCCCTGCATCCCTGCACCCCTGCATGCCTGCCATCCCCTGTGCCCTGTGACTACTTTTTTCTATTAGACACTAGTGGAAACATCAAGAGATGTTCGTGGCAATGAATGGGGTTAATTTGCCTTCCATGTCATCTTGCAGTCTGAACTGGCCTTTAAAAATGTTGATTTAGCTGCTTTTAAGCTGGGGTGGAAATCCACCCCAAAATGCAATCGTCAAACTCCATTGATGCTGGGGTGATTTTTCAAAAGGGGATTGAAAATCTCCCCATGATGGAAGGTTAATAGTGCTCACAGAATCATAAGATCCTAGGTTTGGAAGGAGCTGAAGGGCCCTCTAGTCTAGCCCCTGCTCCAAGGCAGCTGATTTTTAAAAAATAGATACTCATCTAGCTGGCTTTTGAAAATACCCAAGGAAGGAGATTCCCCAACTCCCCTAGTCAACCTATTCCATTGCCTAATTGTTTTTGCAGTTAGCAAGTAAGGAGTTAAGAGTCATTCCAGCAGAAGTCTGAAAATAATATATGCCCTGAAATGGCCTTAAGCTAACTGGTTTACTTCTGAACACCTATGTACAGAGCTTGTTTCCCACTGGACTTCTGTTGAGTCCTTTCGTTCTCTGATCTATATCCAGTCTGAAATAATAATTAATAATAAATTTCTATTTTTATATAGCGCCCCCCTGCCATGGCACTTGAAACGCTTCACCTAGAGCAATTTAACACAACTTTTTAATCCTCACAAATACACTGCGAGGTAGGTTAGGCTGAGAGAATATTGTGACTGGCCCAAGGTCACCCTGTGAATTTCTGGTTAAACCAAGACTTGAACTGGGGCTCCCCCTACTGCCTGGTCCAGGTACTGTGCATGTAGCCACTAATCATCTAAAAGTCTAGAGAGTGAAGGTCTAAAGCTTGGGTTGTGACTGAGGCATGATCCAAAAAATACGTGGTAGTTGTTTATCTAAATCCTTCAGTTCCCTTGAGTCTGCAGAACTGGACAGAAATTTTCATCAAATCAGAATAAGCTTGATAATAGCTTTTCTTAGCTATTTCAGCACCTACATTTCCAGATCTGACTATAATCTCCAAACACAGTGGTCTGTAAAATCTACATTGGTTTGAGATTGGAGTGTGTTCACAAAATTCATATTTCTGCCTGGACCTCTTCATCTCCTTGATAAATGCACATGTTCAAATTTGGACATTATGCCATTTGGCCCTGAGGATGTATATTGCATGTTTGGTTTCAGTGAAATTTGTTAAGACACTGGGTTTTAACAAATATGATGGTGGCCTGCTTAGACTGGCTTGAAACTGCTTTGGCCCGCGGGTCAACATCATGTTTAAGGACTATCCAGATGTTTGGCCTGGAGTTTCCCCAGGCATGTTGGTAGCTAACGTGGGCTATGACTCCAGAGACCTCTGGGATTCCAGCCCAGGCTACCCACCGACATGCCCGGGAAACGGCCTGACAGACTGGACTGAAGTAGTCTATCACATCTGGTAGCCTGCTCTTCCCAGCCCTGTCTAGAGTGGCCACCATGATGGCCAGCCATGGTGACCATCATTGACTGCCATGACTGCCCGTCATGGGTTGGGGTGGGCCGCTGGGCGCAGCGTGGTGATGGGGCTGGCTGTGTGGCTTCTCATCCCCACCTCCCCTTGGACCCAGCTAGGTGAACATTTGTTCCACGACTAGACCCAATTCTGACTGGGAAGCAAGCAGCTTCCCGGTCTGGATCAGTCCGTGTCATGGCACTCCGCCGTCTCGTATGTTATTACCCACTGATGGTGCTACAATAAAGTCCTTATCTTATGTCAGCTTAGTAAAACTGCTTTTATTAATGAAGTTTACCTAACAACATGGGGGATATAATTTAAGCACTAGTGACTTGGCATTGCAAGACTTAACGATAAATCTAATCCATTGTGTATTGAAATTGCTGATGTCATGCCAATCCTGTAGCTGCTGCTACAGATGTTCATGCTTTTGTATGTTCTAGCAGCTACCTGAGGGTCTCCTCCCACCATCTGTTGCCTGGATGAAATCATGTTTCTATGGTCTTTCTCAGACCAGAAATAGCTAATGTTATGAACCATCCTATGTGTGACCAGTAACTATGAACTGTTTTCATGATTTCCAGGACAACAGACAACATTAAGTGCGAGGTAGAAAACATGGCCATTTTTAAATGGGCTGCAGCTGGAGAGACAGTCTGTGGGTACACTGCTGTGGGGGCGGGGTGGGGCAGGTGTACATGGGTGCACACCCATCCCCCCTGCATGACCTGCATCCCCTGTATGGAGCAACCTGCGTTTTGCCAGTTGTTCCATGTGGAGGTGATGGATGGAGGTGCATGTTATGTGAAAGTACGCACACCTACCCACCCGCTGCCACTTTCAAACGGGATGCACCCACTCATGTCCGCTGCGTGGTCATGCGTGGGTGCATCTCGTGTAAAAAAGGGTCCATGTTTTCATGAACAGACGTAATGGGTGAATGTATTTTTAAGCTGAAAATGAGTGTTATGTCTCATAACATTGTCGTGATCCTTGGAGACCTTTGCAGATTGCTGTTGTGTTATGTATGTAGTTACACTTTTGAACTTTGATGGTGAAAAGGTGGCTAAGGGTGTTTTCACACCGACATTTAAATAGGAATTTAGGCTTTAATTCCTACTTCAGATGTCCATGTCAATACCACAAATCCTAATTTATCAGTATGGATTAGTGAAATATTTGATATTTTAAAAACCTCGATTGTTAGGGTTTACAACATCTGGATGTCAAAGTAATCCTGATTAGTGTCCTTGTGAATTAGTAATCAGGATTAGTCAATTAATCCTGATTAAAGACACAGAGTTCAGCGTAAAGACTTTACCTATGCTGAGAATTTTCTGCTGTATGGTAGATAGGCACACATGACTGTGGAGCAATCGTATTACCTCCGTCATCGCTCCGCAATGCATTGCCGAGTGCCACGTTTAAAAAACTGATCCCTGTCCAAGAAATTTTTTAGTCCTAGTTAGAATTGAATTGATAACATCAGATGAGGTTTTCTGATGTAATGTATTTCAAACTATTAATCTCTGTACTGGTATTTAATAAATTATTGATTTTCTTCTACTTCAATGACTACTGCTTTTCTCTATACAGACATCAAAAGGTTTAAATAATGCATGTCTCATTGCCCTGGGATACTGGAATGCACCCTGAGTACATTCACTTAAAAAGTTTCATGCCACAAGGGCAGGGTGGGGAAAACTGCTGGAGCAGAGGGGTGCAGGGCTTTTAAAATTAGGATGCTTACAGATGGACCAGCGGGAGGGGGAACATGAGTGTGCTTTCATCAGAGCAAGCGCCG
>QEPC01000823.1:122989-137259 GCA_003113815.1 Sphenodon punctatus | reverse complement strand
ATCTCCAATGAGGAGATTAAGGAATTAATTTCCCAATGTAAGAGTGGGAAGGCACCAGGAGCAGACCAAGTTCTTGCAGAACATCTGAAGGAGGCTCCCGAGTGGTGGGCGGAAATGCTTGCCCCTATTTTTAATTTCATCAATGTCACAGGGAAGATACCTAGCTCGTGGCTCAATAGTATTGTAGTTCCTATTTTTAAGAAGGGTGATCCTAAGGAACCAAGGAACTACCGCCCAGTCAGCCTTCTCAGCATTGTGGGTAAATTGTACACAAGGACTTTGCTGAATAGGTTACAAGATTGACTGGAGGGAAATAAGATCATTGTGCCAGAGCAGGTTGAGTTCTGTAAGAAATGCTCTACAGTGGATCATGTGTTAGTCCTCTCCCATTTAGTAAAGAAAATTCTGGGCCAAGGTAGAAAGACGTACCTGTGCTTTGTGGATCTGAGGATGGCCTTTGACTCCATCTGCAGGGCTCGGTTGTGGTTGAAATTGAGAGCCCTGCGGATGGAGCTGAGGCTCCTCTTTTTGCTAATGTGCCTTCACCAGGATAATACACTACAGGTGAAATTTTCTAGGGTGGGGGACTTGACTTGGGAGGTAAAGGTGAACAGAGGGGTGAGGCAGGGGTTCCTACTGCCCTCCGCATTAATCAACATCTTTTTAAATGACCTTACCCCCTATCTTGCGGGTGTGAATACCCACCCACCGCAGATCAGAGACAGAGAGATTCCAGCTTTGCTCTATGCGGATGACACCGCCCTGATCTCCTGCTCCCCAGTGGGTTTACGCAGAGCAATGCAACGAATGGAGGATTACTGCCAAAGGGAGGGCTTGGAGATCAACTATGAGAAAACAAAGGTTCTAATTATAGGCCAAAGGAGACACAAGGAAGTTCATAAATGGTGGATCAGGGGTCGCCAGATCTCCCAGGTGGATAGATTCAAGTACCTGGGGGTGACCTTTTCAAATGCCCCCAGTTGGCGGGACCACTGGGTTCAAGTAAAAACCAGGCAGTACAGACAGCAAGCGTAATTTGGGGATTCTGTTTTGGCAAGGGGGGGCAACTGATGTTGCCAGCACTTCACTTGTTTCAAGCAAAAGTAACAACGCAGTTGCTATATGCATTCCCAGTCTGGGGTTGGGAATTTTTGGACCAGCTGGAGTCAATTCAGAATGGTTTCCTGCGGGCTATTTTGGGGGTCCCTCGGGGAACCCCGCAGGTATTCCTTCGTGTGGAGACAGGCTGTCTCCCCATTAGAGTCCCTGCGCTCCAGGCTCTGGTCCGCTTCGGCCTGAAGGTGGAATCCCTCCCCCAGGGGAGGGGTCCCTGGTGGGTAGAGCCAAAGATGAGGGCCTTCTACGGACCTGGCTGGGTAAACTAGAGCTGACAGTTGGGAAACTTGGTTTCTCATTCGAGTGTTTGCGATCCTGGGGCATTAAACAAGCTAAGGCCTCAGTTAAGCAAAGGATTGTGGACCAACAAATCCAAATGGATGCTGATTTGCTCCAGAAACAGAGGGTCAACCCGTTATATAGACCCCCTCCCAGACTGCTACAGGATTCCAACTATTTAGTGGCCTGGACTAAATTCTCACTGAGAAGGGCTTTCACGCGTCTCCACTGTGGAGTCTTCCCTTCCGCAATCCTGACAGGGCGCTATATGGGGGTTCCAACCCAAAAAAGGAGGTGTGTAGATTGCCCCTTGCAGGAGCTGGATACAGTCCTTCACATACTCTTTACCTGCCCCAGTTATGATAGGTTCAGAGGAAATTTTCTGACAATTTGGGAGCAACACCAGGCAAGGGCTCCCTTAGTTTCACCTGATATACTATGTTTGGGATACATGTCCTCAGATCTAACTAGGGCGGTGGCTCAATTTGCAAATATAGTGATGTGGGAAAGGCTGCAGAGGATGCTGGAAGAAGAATAGGAGAGATTAATCAAATTCAATTCTGGGATGTTTGTATTGTTCGTTGGGGGAATGCTTTATGTTGTATATGTTGGTCCCCTGAGCAAGAGGAATATCTAAGTTCACGTATGATAACCTCGAATGTGTGCGGGATCATTGAGGTTTTAAACTTCTCTTGGAATTACTTATTGTTGCGCTGATTATGGAAGGACTTGTACTTGAGTTTTAATGTGTATTGCCAATAACGTTATAGTTGGGCAAATAAAGGATTTTATCTATTTATCTATCTACTTCCTGCGGGGGAGGGTTCTCCCTCCCTGCTCCATTTTCTGCCCCAGGGGGTTCATCCCCCCTCCTAGCCTGGCTCCGTCGGGCCTCCGCGGCTTTCTTCTTCGCTTCAGTCACCGCTCCCTTCTTCCGCCCCATGGCGATCTTCAGGCTCGAGAAGTCAACAGCAAGTCTCCTCTGCTGCTGACTCTTTGCCTCTGCCCGACAGACTGGTGCACTTTCTCCCGCGCCTCCAGGAACCTGCCCTTCCTAAAAGGGGCGGAGCTCCAACTCCCATGCAGTGGCGTGTTGCCGCTGCGTTCCAGGGACAGTTGCCAGGCAATCACACTTACACGGAAGGCCTTCTAACAGGCCTCCCTGTAGCGGCCTTCTCTGTGTCCCCCTTCTCGCTCGTGAGGGTGGGGGGGGTTGCGACAATCGCCCCTTCACCGCCATTTGGCGGCGAAGGGGACTTTTTTCTATGTAAGTGTGTGGTCTATATCTCACTGTATCTTATTTATTTTACAGGAAATTTGTCGTCAACTACAACAATTCAAAAATCATGACTAGCTCTAAAATTGTGTATCTAGAAATAATAAATGTTGGAGTGGTTTTCATTTGCTTTCTAGATTTTTAGTCTTGAAAAATTGCCTTTCAAAGCCTCTCCATGAAATCATGAGGGCTAGAAACATGAGTTTAAAGGGGTAAAGTTACTATTTCTGCATGGTCAAAAGAATCAGCTGGGCTGTAAGGAGCTAAATATTAAATATTGTGAGATTTGCAATAAAATCATGTGAGTTGACAACACTAATTCTGTTTTTTAGCTATTTATTCTGTTTTAGCAGCTTGTCCTACTAGGTTTTATTGTTATGTTCTTTATTTGTAATGGAAATATTTATATTTATTTATTTATATTTATACTCTGCCCTTCTCTCTAAAGGACTTGGGGTAGCTTACAAAGAAATACAAAAACACAAATCCTACCTCAATATAACAAAACCAAAAGTGACTTGTGTATAAAATTACAATGTTTAAACTGTCTTTTGTTTAAAACTATGCCTGTATCCCCTTGGGTTTGGACAGGTACAAGTTCTCTTATGCTCAACACATAAAACCCAGCCCTGTCTATTGATTTACATAAGGTTCAGCTCACACAGGTCTATTTGCAGCATTTAAATTTGAAATGTTAGATAGCTACAACAACAACAAAGACTCAGCATTTCATTCTAAAGATTTATTGCATTATATTTATCAAAGGTGGAAATAAGCAGTGATTATTAATACATTTCCATGGATGGAAACAAATAGAAAATCATGACAAGTGTTGTTTACACTGTTGTAAACTTGTCCCTCCCTTGTATGCATTACACTTAATCCTTAATCAGCAACTGCAAAGTGACTCGGAAAACACATCAATGTCATCTCATCATGAGAGAATTTTACTAAAATAAATTAAGTCTGTCTCCCTTCAAAGACACTCCTATCTTGAGTAACAAAGTCGGTGGTAGGTGCTGTTTAACATTTTTACTGGGGCAGGGGAAGTAGGAGTCTGGACTAGGGTGGGGAACAATATATCCCATATAATTTCCCACAGGTACACCTCCCAACTTCTTCACTCACTCAGCCGCTTCACAAACACCAACACTCACAGCTCTCTTAGATCACTCATACCTCAGCTTCTTTCACACAGCTCAGTTTTGTCCCTCCAACATTCCCTTCTTCCTTCGTTAATGGGAAACTTTTAGAGAAGCCAAAGCATGGGGTCTGCGATAGAGCAGTCTTGGGCTGTAGAGTTTGCTATGCTCAGGACCCCAATGATCCACACCATTCCAGCCACTTTCCATCAGCAACTGCAGGTTTATTTACAGTGCAAAAAGTCCAAACATCTCAAAATCCCAAATACTTCTCACTATGATGCTATTGCGAGCTAGTCTCTGGGTATTCAGTCCTTTGCTCACATCAAACTCTTCCCAAGGCAGCCTCCAGCTACAGAGTTTCTTTTCTTGCCCCTGCCAGATGCAGACTGACCCTTTCAACAGAGCCTTCTGAGCCTTATATCCCTAGGAGGGGTATCGCCTGTGGAGGTGGCCAACTCCCTTAAAGGGACTGTCACTCCAGCTATTCAGGAGGACTTCACCCTCACGGGTGTTACCCAGATTCTCATTCTTCTGCCACTTAGGGCCAGCTGTCACAGAATCAATGGGAAAAAAACACACCTTGAAACGACAACGTGAGTATGAGAAGCACTGGCATGGCCCACAGAGTTTCAAACCAGAGGCACAAAACACATACCTGAAAATTGCAGTGCAATATTTGTGTTTTCAATATGGATGCTGAAAATTGCTTTTATGTTTATTTGTGTTTTACCCAAACCTGAGTGCACAGCCATAGTTAGAACCTACAGTGTTTCAGTCCTGTCAAATAAAGGTGTTGTAGTTGGGTGTTTTTAAACAGGGAAGGCAATGGGGAGGAGGGGGGCTGTGGCCGCTGAATGGCACTGCTGCGGTGCACTCAGATGAAGTGCAGGGGGAGGGATTTAAGTGGGCGGCTCCCAACGTGGCTACGCTGGCCACGGAGACAAGCTGCCACACACCCCCTCTGCCATGGACCATGGGGGAAGTGGAAACATGCCGGGCTGCCCTTTGCAATTGATATTTTCCCAGCATGAGTGCTGGGGAACCCGGGCTCCCTAGCGCTCCCAGCCACTTCCTGTGACTTGCAAAGGCCGTGTCCCCCACCCATGGTACCTATGAGCAGAGGGCTGGTCTGCTGGCAAGGCTGGCTGCCCCAGTTCATATGTTCAAGGGCTCTGTGTCTGTCTGTTGCCACAGAGCTATTTGGTTTTTCCTGCACGGATCATTCTGGATTGCTCCATGCAGTGCTTCATGCATGGCCATGAGGGGGAGCTCTGTGGCTCACGGAAGTGAGCATTCCACCGCTCCACCTTCAGATGCATTGTGGACTCCATGGCTCGTGGGTGGCTATGTGGGGTAGCATCTCGTCTACTAACACCAATTTTTACGAACTCCTAAAACTGGAATGTGGACATTTATGGGTAAGAAGAATTTGCAGGGCTCCTGAAGTGGGTTCATGTTCAACAACCATGACCTGAGAAAAAGCAAAAAAGAGAGTGTATAAGGAGAGAAAATCATGTAAATAACCAGAAGACTGTCTTGGAAGGAGTAATGTACAAATGAAGTCATGACCTTCTTGGTTGATAAGGAAGGAGCATTTGAGAACTCACTTTTCCAGTAGATATCTATGTTCTACTCTTAGTTGCATGCACTGGCACAGACTTGCTAACACCATTTCCCAAGTTTTAGGGTTTTTGTAAAATCCTGAGATTACATGAGATACAATTTTGAGAATCTGAATTTTCAAGGTTGTTTTTTTTTTTTTTTTTTAAACCCCAGCAACAATGTTCTAATTCTCATGACCATAGAGAAAAGTTTGTTTTTTCTAAAAAGAAAAAAAAAAGACTGGTTGTCATGGCTGGTTAAAGTAATGGCCTTACATCTTTTAAATAAATCTTCATCATTCTTATTTATTTATTCAAATTTCTTGCCCCGCTCCGGCTCAGAGTGGCTTACAATTTACAATCAAGAAACACAAACTAAAAGGAGAGTTATTTCATTTGGTCCTCTCCAACAGGTCTGCATTCAGTACTCTGCATGTAAGGGAAACATTGTCTAAAGTTAGTAACGTTGATTTTGTTGCATTAGCAGAGATTACAGATCACTGAACGTTGACGAGGTTGTGACTTTGCAAATATTCTTATGAAGTGTATTGTAACTGTCCCCCATTCTGTACACATGAGGTTCAATCTCACAATGCAATTATTTTTTAAGATTATGGAGAGAAAAGTGCATGAACTTTAAATTTGGAGATACCATTCCTTGTAGGAATGCATTCTTTTATGAGCCCACATCTTAAAGGAACAGAGGATGACTTTATAGCCCTGAGATTCCCCTTCAGTAGATTGTATTAAATTAAAATTAATGAATTAATTAATTAATACTAAAATGTATACCCCGCCCCCTCCTGCCTCTGCAGTTCTAACTATGGCTACTGTAATGGAGATAACTACAGTAATGGAGTAATGGAGACACGATGCCATCTTCTTTCACAGTGGTGTGTCCATTGCTTGCCACTGTTCCAGCCACGTATGAGCATTAAACTGGGTTGGATGCATTTATATTTGAAATGGTTGTTATTTATGTTTTAAAAAATAATTATGGAATAATCTTTTATATCCCAGAGGTTACTGCATAAAAAGAAACCCTCCTGTTAATGTTACAGAAGAATACTACCCAATGTGGTGATGAGAGAGCAACGGAATGACTTGGCACAACTTACAAAACACTTCCATTGTAGCTTATCAAAGAGCCCGAGAACACAAAACACATGTAGTGGTAGATTTTAGAACGGCATGTTCATGAGATAAAAAAAATATTTGTGCTACTGCATTAGAAACAATCTTATAGGGAGGCTAGAGTCAGGGTTGTGAAGCAAAATTGAGGCTGCCCCTTATGACTTTGTCTAGTAACTTTTGACTCTTCCACCTGAAAGATGCTAAGAATAGGATTATAGCCAAGATGGTTACTTAAACAATTGGTTTTGGGCCATATTTGATTTAAATTAGTGGAAACACTTAATGAGTGCTGGCTAGATCTTGGTTAGCGGCAGCAAAATTATATTGTCCTTGGTCTCGTTGCTTATTTAACCTATTTAACTTGTGTTATACTGCACACTTTACCTTACCCACTTTTGAAAAAGCATATTCCTTGATTATCTTGGTTAATATTGCTGGACTTATGAGTATGCAATTTTATCTGTAAACCATCTAGCTCAGATGGTTTTCTTACTCAGATATAAACATTTTTAAAGGGCACAGCTTAGGTATCTATAGATGGAAATGTGCCCCAGATAGAAAGTCAAAAGAGGGTAGATTAAAAACCCTTCAGCTCACTTGCTTGCAGTGTTACTGTGCCTTATCTCCTTCTCAAGCCTTGTGTTATTGTTTATGCAATTTTCACATTAGCACTCAAGATCAAATCTTGATGAGATATGTGGGCTCAAAACAGTCTGGAACTTCTTTCTTTCTTTCCTTCTTTCTTTGAGACATATATGCTGTCTCATTCAGGAAGAATGAGGCCCCCACATGCTGCCCACCACTTCTGATTAGTTTTTCTGAGTTATGCATTACATGTGCCTTCTGGAATTGTAAATAAACTTTTTCACCCAGAGGCTTATTGTGTGGCCAATTGTGTGTGGAGATACAAATGAGGCAGAGAGGACACAAGGGACCCATGCCTCTGTCCTGAGATCTGATCAAGGAATAGCCACAATCACTGTCTTTACACTTCCAGGGTGATCTAGTCAAGGCAGGCCTTACCACAGGCTGACTGGGGGTGATCACCCCAGGTCCTGCTCTGTCCAGGGCCCCCACAGTGCCCCTGTTTCACCGTGGTAGGTGTGGAGGCCCCACTCCCTCCCAGTAGGAGTCCAAATACCTTTAGGGCCCTGTGGAGGGTGCCGCCATGGGGGTGGGGCCACCAAGGGCCCTGTATTTTTTCTTTGCCTTGGCACTTCAAATTCTAAGGCCAGCACTGGGTCTAGTGTTGATAAAGTAATTTGATGTTTTCAAAAGAAAATGGGAGGGATCAAGACAGTAATGGAGACATGGTGCCATCTTCTTTCACAGTGGGTGTCCCTGTCCATTGCTTGCCACTGTTCCAGCCACATAACATGGGGACAAATTGGTCTCCGACTGGACACGAAAATGACTCACTCTGAATTTACTAATGTAGCTTTGAATTGATACGTTAATTTTTTCTGTCAGATGTATGCTTTATAATAGTTTTTGGTTTATTTGTCAACTTGTCTACAAAGAAACTGCCATTAAAATAGTCAGACTCCAAAACATCCTGACATGGCTCAAAAGAACTTTTCTTTTTTAAAATCAGAAATTTGCTTTCTGAGTCTGATCTGGCTTTTTTAAAATCAGAAATTTGCTTTCTGAGTCTGAATATGGCGTTCACTGAGGATGGCAGACACAACATTCTGTTCTAAGGTCATTGGTTTTTGTTCTTTCTACAAAAGCAAACATACAGTATAGGAGTGTGAAACTAGTGATGATGTGGGAAATGAACACTAGGAATCAGGAAGTTAATTTCTTGCTATGCAGAACTTCTTCCATGAGAGGAAGTATGTTCTGTCAGTTTCAGAATAGGAAGTGAGACCCTCAAGTTTTATCCTTGACTTTGCGAAATGACTACATTTAAGTCACGTAGACTGCAATCTTTCAACCACTTGTTCTAAAGTAACACTATCAACTTCAATAGAGTCTGTGAGTAGTTAGCCCAGTTCCCCGGGGTTGTAACAGCAGCAAAATGCACAAAACCCTCAAAACATAGGTCTGTTTCAGCAGCTCTGGCCTGTTTATTCCAGAAACAATGTGAACACCATAGCTCGTGCCTCAATAGAATAACAGGTTAGGTATACATCTGGCTCTTAGCCTGCCAGCTGGTTCAGGGCCCCGGAGGAGGCCTCTCTAGGCTGGCTAGCTCTGGCTGAGGTCTGCACCCTGCAAGAGCCAGGTCTTGACTACCTGAGCTTCCCCAAGTCTGGGTTTTTATAGTCACTAGGGGTGGAGCCAATGCACCAGCCAGAGCTCCTTAGAGGAGCTGGTGCCTGACCAATTACAGGATCCTTAATCCATATTTGCCTGCCCAAAGTAAGCCACCTAAATCCATTCTGGGAAAGTAAATATGTGGCCTGGTTTTCAAAGTGCTAATTACCCACAATTCATTTGACTTTGAAATATAGAGAGGTGTTCCATGGGATCTATAGATGCACAGTACCAATGAAAATAGGACCTTTAAAGCTAATATGTATTTAATTGGGTATTTTCAGACATGACACTACCACGGGTGGCCATGCTTACCCCAACGTAGCCACCCATGGTAGCATCACATTTGTTCCTGCCTGCCAGATGTTAACAAATCAAAACGAACAAACAAAAATAAATAAAATCATGTAACAAAAATAGAGCGTCCTGCAGTTCTGTGGTGGGGAGGGGAGGCAGCTCACAGGCAGATCACAGCCAGGGGACACCACCGGTCCATATGATGTGGTCCTGGGTGGAGCCACTAAGGGTGCAGCCACACGAGCTACAGAGGCCTGATTTCCACATAACCCTGTGGAAGGCAAGCGCAACTGCCACACTGTTGGGCCAGAGTGGGGAAGCCGGGCAGGCGAGCCGCTGTTGGACCTCCTGCCATGGCACAGGGTGGGCTGAAACGCCGGTCACATGAGTGACCGGTCACATCCATCTCTGCTCCACCTTCCTTCCCCGGCCCGACCACTATCTGCCCCCAACTGCACTTTTATTTTCACCCTTAGGGTATGATTGTCCAGCTTTTTAGTGCCAGTGCTAGAGCTTTGCACCGGCATGATCCCATTGAAGTAGATGAAACTCACACCAGTGCTGCAGACTAACACTGGGCTAAGCAGTCTGCAGATTTCTGTCTATAGACTTCCGGACCTGATTCAAGGTGTTGGTGCTTGTCTATAAAGCCCTAAATGGCCTTGGCCCGACCTATCTGCGGGACCGCCTCACCCCCCCCGAATCCTGGATCGGCCCTTGCAGTTATCGGGGGGTGCTCTCCTTGAGGTCCTCTGAGTCTGCCGGGGGCCACGATGGGGAGGACCTTCTTGGTGGCTGCTCCATGGCTGTGGAACTCCCTGCTATTGGAGGCCTGTCTGGCCCAGGATCTCCCCTCTTTTTGACCCTGTTGTAAAACATCGCTGTTCCACCTGGCTTTTGATGGGGAGGATGGGTAGGGTGGGGGGAATGGATGTGGGTGGTATGGGATATTTTAATTCCTCCTTGTTTTGAGTGTTTTAAGTGTTTTTATTGTTGATTGTAAGCCGCCCAGAGCTGCCTGTGGCAGGATGGACAGGGTAAAAATATTTTTAAAATATAAAAATAAATAAAAATAAGTGAAATTTTAAATTTTGGACCAAGATTTTGAAAAGGGACCAACCTTGAAAAGGGACCAACCTGAAGTGTTTGCAAATGCCTGATTTTGATAAAGTACTGAATATCTGCACTGTAAAAATGAGGCCCTCTTAAAGTAATTCTCATATATGGGGAAATGACACTTTAAAAAAATGAAGCCAAGGAGAAGTTTAGATTTGGATAAAAATTGAACACTTCTTTTTAAAATCCGAGTAAGAAGTGTTTATAGTTGTATAGTTTTATAACTGCACACAAGACCAGTTATACAAGGTATCCACTGCTCAGAGGAAGTGGTTAAGCGTAGAGAAGATTGCAACAGGTTTCTGAAAGAAATCACTGGTGCAATCCTAAAACTGCTTACTCCAGAGAAGTCAATGGGAATACTTCAGAGTGAGTGGGTTCAGGGTTGCCCCTTTTGTTTCAGAAAGTTATAGTTTCTGCTTATTATTTATAATGGTGATGTCTTGTTCAAGTAGATTTTGGAATAGTTCTCAGCCATACAGCTAACCTGTATGCTTAATTGACTTGTCGAATTTTAGCTATAGAAGATTTATGGCTCAGATAGGATTTCATTTAGATAAATTATTTAAAATTTGTAGAACCTGTTAAAATTTGATGGGATGGGATGGACTGTGGGGATATTTTTGCTGACTTCCTTTCCCTCCCACAAAACTGTGGGTGTTTTTACACGTGATAGTGCTAGTCTCCGCCACACTTTCATCCTGCCCGGGGTGAGAGTCCTCACCCCCGAGCAGGATCTAGCCCTGCTGCCGAACAAACATGATGGTGGCTGGGGTGGGGTGGGGATAGGGCGGGGGGATGTGCGGATGTGGTTCACATGGCCTCGCCCCCTGCACTGCTCATAGCGGCCAAGTCCCCTCCCTTATAGATGGGTGCGGCAGCCTATGAGGCCGCTGTGCCCGTCTGGAAAAGCTCCGGTCACCAGCTGGAGTTAGGTAGATCAGGCCATCATACGTGACAGCCCACTCTACCATGGTCTGGGGATGGCTTCCCCAGACTGTGGCCGGGCTATCTCTGGGATGTGCACTCACAGGGAGCCTGGTGCACACCTGGAATTAATCCTGCCACAGTCCAGGATATGTTTGTTCCCGTCTGCAGAAAACATCTGGCACATGGGAACAAACATGATACCACCATGGGTGGCCATGCTGGGGTAAGCATGACTACCCGTGGTAGTGTCACGTTTGAAAACACCCTGTGTTTCAATATGAAATTTGAGACAGAGCCAAATGTAGAGAGGGCTGAGGCAAGGAAGGAAATGTAAACTTAAAAGCATTTCAAAATCTGTAAATTTAATGTGTTTGCTAGACCACAAACTGCCTGGAAGAGCAGTTCCCAAACCATTGTCCTGCATGATTCCATTTTGAGACTTAAATATAATCCTGTGACTCCAAAACAACAAGAAAGACATGCATAACCTAACAAATAGTAATAGGGCCAAGACCTCATCTACAGATGGTATGACCCCACCTTGGGTCCTGATCCAGTTTGAGAAGATCTGCTGTAGAGTAGCAAGAAATAATTAATTAATTAATTNCTTAAATATAATCCTGTGACTCCAAAACAACAAGAAAGACATGCATAACCTAACAAATAGTAATAGGGCCAAGACCTCATCTACAGATGGTATGACCCCACCTTGGGTCCTGATCCAGTTTGAGAAGATCTGCTGTAGAGTAGCAAGAAATAATTAATTAATTAATTGATTAATTGATTGATTAATTGATTGATTGATTGATTGATTGACACTTGCTATCCCACTCCTCTCGCCTCTGGAGGCCCGGAGCGGTGCACAACCATAAAATAAGACACAACAATGAAATAAAGCACACATACAAAAAAATAAAAATATAAAAATAGAATAAAATATAAAATGCAAATATAAATAAAGATTTATCACCCTAACCCCCCCTCCCTGCAGAAAGCCTGACAGAAGAGCCAGGTCTTAAATTACAGCAAAAGGCCAGGAAATCTAGGGTAAGATGGACCTCCACTGGGAGGGCATTCCAAGGAGACAGTGCAGTCGTCGAGAATACCCACCCATCAATAATGCAGGACCTCTAGGAGGGCATCCCCAGATGTCTGCAAGGGTCACTCTGGGTCTGGGGGGTGAGGCGAGCTTTCAGATAAGTGGGGTCTAGATGGTGTAGGGCTTTATAGGTCAAAAACCAGCACTTTGAATCAGGCCCAGAAGACAATC
Organism: Sphenodon punctatus; assembly: GCA_003113815.1. Classification (NCBI taxonomy): domain Eukaryota; kingdom Metazoa; phylum Chordata; class Lepidosauria; order Sphenodontia; family Sphenodontidae; genus Sphenodon; species Sphenodon punctatus. The sequence continues at coordinate 124,836 of QEPC01000823.1, read as the reverse complement.
AGCAGCCAGTGCAGTGCACGGAGCACTGGTGTTATGTGCTCCCTGTGGCCCGTCCCTGTAAGGAGACGAGCCGCTGCATTCTGCACCAACTGCAGCTTCCAAACTATCACCAAAGGCAGCCCCACGTAGAGCACATTACAGTAGTCTAGCCTCGAGGTGACAAACACCTGGATGACAGTGGCAAGATCAGTGTCTGAGAAATATGAGCAGAGCTGTCTTACCAAATATAGCTGGTGAAAGCCACTCCTGACCACCGCTGACACCTGGAGGTCCAGGCACTACTGTTGATCCAGGACCACCCCCAGACTCTACACAGATGGTTCCAATAATGGGGGCAGCCTCCTCCCTCAGACCATTGGCCCCACCCACCAGCATCACCTCCATCATGTCGGGATTGAGCTTCAACCAACTCCGCCTCATCCAGTCCCCCACAACTGCCAAACACCATGACAGTAAGGAGACAGTAGGACCTGGGTCTGATGAAAAAGACAAATACAACTGGGTGTCATCCGCGTATTGATGATAACGGACCCCCCAGCTGCTCATGACCTCCCCCAGCGGCTTCATATACACGTTAAACAAGAGAGGCGACAGGATGGAATCCTGCGGCACCCCACATGGGAGGCCCCCTGGGGCAGATGTATAATCCCCTAGCACCACCCACTGGGATGTACCCGTAAGGTAGGAACAAAACCATTGCAAAATGGTTCCGTCCACCCTGGCCAAATCTTGCAGGCAAGTCAACAACATCTCATGGTTCATGGTATCAAAAGCCGCTGGCAGATCTAATAAAACCAGAAGGGTCATACGACCACTATCCAGTTCTACAAGGAGGCCATCCACCAAGGCCAATAATGCCGTCTCCGTGCCATACCCCGGACAAAAGCCGAACTGCAGGGGATCCAGAAAACCAATGCCGTCCAGATGCACCTGTAGCTGATGGGCCACCAGCTGCTCAATAACCTTTCCTAAAAAGGGAAGGTTAGAGACAGGTTGGTAACTCATAGGGGCATCAACATCAAGGGATGGTTTCTTAAGGTGAGGATGAACCACAACCTCTTTCAGGAACCCTGGCACTCTTCCCCTCCTGAAGGGAGGCATTGATAATCCCAGCCAGCACTGTCCCCCAAAGTCTCCCTGGCAACTAATACCAGCCAGGACGGGCAAACATCTAACTCATAAGTTGTGGCCCAAACAGACCCCAGGGCATCTGCTGCATCGGCAGGCATCACCAGTTGAAAGTCCTCCCATAAACACTGACCAGACAGGCGTTCCCTACCTCTGCTTCTGCCATTGCATCCAAAATGGTAGAGTCGAAGTCATACTCAATGCGAGCGATTTTATCTGCAAAGTATGCCAAAAACACTGGCGTCTCTCCCTCCCACTTTGAATATCCCATAATGAATACTTACAAAACTGGTAATGCTTGTCAAAACTGTGGTACCCAAACTATCTTGGACAGATTAGGCATTAGACAGTATCTATTTAGTGCCTGACGAGTTACCCAAATTACAGGTTTCCATTTTACTGGTTTTATATTCTGTGTAATTTTACCAAATTACCAAATTTACCATTTCCCCATCCATTTCTAGGGATGGGTGAACAGATCACGGTTCGGGTTTGGCCGTTCGGTTCGGCTGCGTTCGTTTCATCTGTTCGGTATGGCAGTTCGGTTCGGCTGCATTCAGTTCATCCATTCAGTTTGGCAGTTCGGTTAGTTTGCCGGGTTCGGGTTCGCCCGTTCGGTTCGGCCATTCTGTTTGGCCATTCGCCATTTCGGCCGTTCAGCCATTCTGTTCGGCTGTGTTCGGGAAATGTTATGGGTGGAGTTTTTTTGTTTTTTATAT
>QEPC01000823.1:105196-122889 GCA_003113815.1 Sphenodon punctatus | reverse complement strand
AATCATGACTATGAAATGTCATGATGAAATGTCATGACTATGAAATGTCATGACATTTCATTCATAGTCATGACATAGTCATGACTATGAAATGTCATGACTATGAAATGCTATAACTGTTGCTGAATCATGACTATGAAATGTCATCTACACTCTAGACATAACTATAACTCTAGTCCTGACTATAACTGTTGCTGAATCATGACTATGAAATGTCATGATGAAATGTCATGACTATGAAATGTCATGACATTTCATTCATAGTCATGACATAGTCATGACTATGAAATGTCATGACTATGAAATGCTATAACTGTTGCTGAATCATGACTATGAAATGTCATCTACACTCTAGACATAACTATAACTCTAGTCCTGACTATAACTGTTGCTGAATCATGACTATGAAATGTCATGATGAAATGTCATGACTATGAAATGTCATGACATTTCATTCATAGTCATGACATAGTCATGACTATGAAATGTCATGACTATGAAATGCTATAACTGTTGCTGAATCATGACTATGAAATGTCATCTACACTCTAGACATAACTATAACTCTAGTCCTGACTATAACTCTAGTCCTCTTTTAACATTGGGAAAAAGACACAATGGGTATTTGTGGACGTTACGGGCCACCCTCTTACCACAGTCAACCCCCTGTGGTGGGTGAGAGGCCTGTAATGTCTAATGGGGTTCCTGCCAGAGGTTCACCTCAGTGAACCTCCAGCGGGAATCAGATTAACCACGATTCTGGAGGTGAGGCTGGCCTCACCTCCAGAATCAGTGGGTATTTTCAGACGTGACGGGACCAATTGGCCCCGTCATGGAAACAAACCTTTGATTACCCTCTGGGGCCACCGCGTCACGGGCGAACAGACATGGTGGCGGCTCCCAGTGAGGAAACGGGGAGGGGGCAGGGCCGCATGGTGTAATGTGGGGCCGCACGGCCCTGCCCCCCCATGCTCCTCTGCCGCCTGCCCTCTGGGGAGACGGGCAGGTTCCGCGGCCAATGCGGCCGCAGTGCCCGCCCGAATTGACCATGGTCCGGAATCCCTGCGGGGATTCCGGGCCGTGGCTGCTGTCCAGACGAGACGGCTTGGTTCATAATGGCGGGGAATCACATTTGCCACGTGACCGGCCCTGGCCCTGCGGGTTTAGCCGATTGCATGGTGAATGTGATTCCCCGCCACGATTGACCGTGATGAACATCTGGGGGGGAACTTCCGTTCCACCCATCAGACGTTACGGGATCACTTTCACCATGTGCAGATTCACTGTGGTTGACTGTGATCTCGTAACATCTGAAAATACCCATGGTTAGCTAGACCACGGTCCGGAATCAGAAGAAGTTAACATCTGTTACCTCCGCCGATTCCAGACCATGGTCCAGACCCCGAAGTGGGATCAGGCACAGTGGCCAGATTGGCCGTTGCGCCCGCCCATCTCCTGGAGCGCAGGGGGGCGGGGCTGTGAAGCCACACGCTGCGTCGTAGAGCCCTACCCCCTCCCTGATCCCCTGTAGAAATCAGGCCGGCATGTCTAAAGGATGGCCGGCTTGATTCCTGTCCGGGATCCGAAACGGATCCCATACTGTGGTTAGAGGGAGGCCCGGCACATCTAAAAATACCCTTTATTTCCTTTCTCTCCTTGGGGAAAGTCTGATATTGGAGCCATGTGGAGAATACAGCATTCTAATTTTAGATTTGTTTAGGAGTTACCTGGGTATTTTTCTTTTTTGCAAGTGTAGCTTATGTTTAATTAGATTTTTAGAGACTTTGGGGTACAAGGAAAACATGGCTAAGAATTAATACAACATCCTAGTGCATTGCTTTTATGTTCTAGTATCTTCTACTATTTCTGTTGGGCTTTATGCCAGAAATGCATCCAACCTAATTTTAATTCTGCACCATGCAGCTGCGGACAGAGACCTGTTAGTGCGGTAATTCAAGTAGTTTAATCAGTCTAGCTATTATTTGTGAGAACTAGTTGAAAAGACTTATGGGGGGGGGCCTGAAAAAGGTTCTAGGTCGGCATACTACACAGAGGTTAAAGAAAAGAAGTCTCTCATGGGAGGGAATTAGTCTGCCAGGGAAATAAGAACCTTGCCACAGGACTGTTAGCAAGAAACCTGACCAGTGCATGTGTATTTTTATTTATTTATTTATTTATTTGCTGCCCTCGCCTGCTTTTGCAGCTCAGGGCAGCTCACAACATATAAAAATCAATCATAACAAAATAAAGTCACATAAAATATTAAAACAACCTATGGCAGAGCAATAAAAACAATATAAATTCCCCACTCTTACCCAACCCTGCACCCTCTCTCATCCCCCTCGCCAAAGGCCTGGTGGAAATTCCAGATCTTACACTTTCTTTGGAAAGAGGGGAGAACTGAGGAAAGTGGACCTCCAACTGGAGGGAGTTCCAAAGCCACGGTTCAGCCACCAAAAACACCCTCCTCATCATAGATACCCAGGAAACCTGGGGCACCTCAAGGAGAGCGCCCCCAGCCGAACGCAGGGGTTGATTCAGAACCCAGAGGGTGAGGTGATCCTGCAAATAAATGGGGCCCAAGCTGTTTGGGACTTTAAAGGTCAAAACCAACACCTTGAATCATGCCCAGAAGATTATCAGCAGCCAGTGCAGCCAATGGAGCACTGGTGTAATGTGCTCATGATGACTCATCCCCCTAAGGAGATGACCCGCCACATTCTGCGCCAGCGGAAGTCTCCGGACCATCACCAGGGGTAGCCTCACATTGAGCACGTTACAGTAATCCAGTCTTGAAATAATAAAGAGACAAGACTGCAAAACATACGATGGTAGGCTGAAGGAACTGAGAACAGTTTGCCTGAAAGACAAGACTAATGAGGTACATTGTTGCAGTTCTGAAATATCTAAAAGTGTGTGAGAACAGTTGCTGTCCACTGACCCAGAAGTCACAGAAGACAGAACAAGAAGTAATGGGCTTAAATAGCAACAAGGGAGATTTTGGTCAAATATTAGGGAAAACTTTCTAGTACCAGGAAAAATTGGACTATGGAATAGTTTGCCTAGGGAAGCATCTTTGGATGTTTTCAAAACCATGTGGACAAGCACCTTTTTGTGGTGCTGTAGGTATAAATCAGGGGTGGGCAAAGTTTCCAAGCCCAAGATTTGAATACCAAAGTTTTCATATCGCTGAGAACGACGAGACACATTACATCAATTGTGGCTTCCCCCGGTGTCTGGGTCAGGGCAGCATGGTTTCATCAGCTCCTTCACCTCACATCATTTTCATTTCATTTCATTTCATCTTTTATTTGTATCCTGCTCTCCCTCGCCTACGGCGACTCGACGCGGCTAACAACAAAGGTAGAAACAGTGCCCGGCTTCTTGCTTCCACTGCCCCCTCCCGCCCCGGAACTCACTGCCAGCATGTTTCTCTTCCCCGCAGGTCGTTGTCGGGGGTCAGGAGCAGCATCCAGGACTCGGAGTGGCAGCAGAGTCCCCCCAACGGAGCAGCGACATAGATCTGATGGATTCAGGTAGCAGCAACAGTAGCTCAGGGCACACTCTTCCTACTCCTATAGCCCCGAGGAGGATCTGGTGGCAGAAATGGTCAGCTCCTGAGAGAGCTACATGGACACATCCTCGAGCAGACACTTCTGGTGAGAAGACACAGTACAAGTGCCCAAGAGACATATGCAGCTCCTGAGCCTCCATTCGCCCACCTCTAGTATAAATCATCATACCTTAGTGTAAGGGCTCCCCGGGACGGGGAGCGAGTGGGGGGGGAAGCCCACGGACCTGCCCAGCCGTTTGCACGGCTCACACAAGGGACTCCTGGGAAGAGAGGATGTACACGCTGGTTCTGCCAAAGAAGTTCCCTCAGGTTGTTGGGTGGCCCACCAAGTCTCGTTAGAGACAGGGCCGTATCATCATAGGGAAGTGGAATCAGAACCAGAGTGCGCAAGCCCCCTCCTGATTCCCAGGGGGACCAGGTCCCTGCCCACTCGTTCAAACCCCTTGCACTCGTCCACGCACTTGTGCTGGGAAGAGCACACCCCTTGGCAAAGGAGTGAAGGGAAGGGGGAGTACCCTGTGGAACGGGGGTAAGGAGGAAGGGGGAAAACACCTTCACCCACCGCGGGGCCTCTCTCAGTGATACCAGGGAACAGGGGGGAGCAGTGTACAAACAGAACCACAACACACCTACCTTCAATTACCCACGCACTCACAGTCACACTTATTCACGTCGCACTCCTTCCACACCCTCTCGCACTCTCTCTCTCTCTCGCTCTGTTGCTCTCACACTCTCTCCACACGTTCCTTCAATGATCCTAGCTTCCACCACACGCCTTGGGGCCAGCTTCACAGGGTTACTGATCGCCGGCACTGANCACGCTTGGCTTGGTTATGTCAAGAATGATGGCTGGTTGGTCCATGTGGTGAGGATATGAGTACACAGACCTCAGGTAACAGATTGTACTGGATGGTAGATATCAGCAGAAGTTAGGTGAGGGGAGCAAGAAGTCAGGGAGGGGAGAGTGGAGTTGAGGAGGGATTTGAAGGCATGAAGGGAGGGGGCGAGGCAGATGTGGTCAGGTAGGGAGTTCCAGGTGTGGGGGGCAGCTAGGTAGAAGGGATGAAGGCTGTTAGGGGAGCAGGGGAGGCGTGGGAGGGCAAGAGAGGGGACAGAGGAGGAGCGGAGTTCACAGACTGGAGTATGGAAGGAAATTAGCGCAAAGAGGTGGGGGGGGAGCTAGGTTGTGAAAAACTTTATAGGTGAAGACTAGGAGCTTGTGCAGGATCCGTTCAGGAAGAGGGAGCCAGTGAAGAGAGGAGCGGAGGGGCTGCACGTGGTCGAAGTGACAGGCGAGGTGGATGACCCTGGCAGCAGAGTTTTGGATGGAGATAAGGGGAGAAAGGTTAGAGATCACCTGTGTAACTTACTGAGGAAGTGTGCCAACTCCTTTTCTACAGGCTGCATTAAAAAGAGGTCAGTAGTTGCTATTGTTCATGTAGTTCCAAAGTACTAGTCTGCCTGATAGGAGGAATGTTATATGTGTGTGTGACTGGTTTTATGATTTCTTTTTTAAAAATATTGGATTTATTTAGTTCTTCATACAATTAAAAAACAGCCTGCACCATACATTCCAAAAACAAATTAGAGAAAAACGGGGCTTTTCATAGCACTTCTGTTTTGCACCTATGTCACTGTCAAAGTCAGGAGCAAGGTGAATTTTCTGGGACGTGGACGAATGTGGGGAATGGGGCTCAGGGTCAGGATCAAAACCAAGAATCAGGGAGCGAGGCGCTGAAATCAGGGAGACAAGAACAAGGTGAAGATTGGGGCTGGGACTGAAGTGTAGGGAGCAAGGTTGGAAGAGGAGTCAGGAATACAGAGAGAAACAACAAGGGGGAACCAAGGAGTAAAAAGGTGGAACATGGTGTTTGGGGGTCAAGACAGGAAAACACAACAGGAAGGGGAATAGCTAAGGGGAACCAGGGAGACAGGAGCAAGGAATAAGACCAGAAAGGGAACCAGGAACAGAGAGTGTGTGTTCCACCCAGCTCAGCAAGTCTTATATGCTGGTTGGCAACTGATCAGGAATCTGGGAGGCATGGCAAAGGCTGGGACAAGCAGGAGGTGGGGCATGGTTGGGGCCGACCAATTAGGCCTCTTGGGAGGGAGTTGTTGGTCTCCCAGGATGGGAGGCAAGATGAGGCAGTGGCTACGGGAACCCTGGGGGCATGGGTCTGAGGCTGGGGGGGCATGTCTGACAGTCACATTTGGCATTGACATCAGTGGCAGGTTTATCTACTTCTTCGAAAACTGAATTTGATCTAGGACAGGGATTCTTAACTTTGTGCTTGGGACAATGAGTGAAAGTGCTCCCTAAGTCAGCTGTCAGTAGTGCTCGGGACCACTTTGAAAGAGTCCTCCTTTGAATTGACTTAAATTGTGGAGGGGAAACTTAATCTGTGCTTTTTTATGCAAATAGTTCATGCAAGTGATGTAGTGCTCACAAGTAGTCACTTGTGTTATTCCAGTGCTCGTGACTGGAAAAAGGTTGAGAACCCCTGATCTTGGAGGTATGTGACCCAACATTTCTTACTGGAAAGGGTTTGCAGTTATGTTTGTAACTTTTCAGAATGTAATATCCCCTACCACTCTTATACACACACGTAGCAAATAGCCTGGTATGGAGAAGAGAAGGGAAAGTAGCCTAGCTGCACAACTAATTTAACTCTGAGCTGTCTATCAGGACATTTGCCTCTGCATGTAATTTCCCCAGAGGATCTAACTGGTAAGTAGTACCTTCCGTGCAAAGAAAGGAGGCTGCTTACTACCTCCACCCAGACAAATCACCTATGTCAACTAATGATGAATCCCAGAGATATGAACAGATATGCAAAAGGAGAGAGATTTTGATCATTCTGAAAGCGAATGTGTTCCTTTGCCATGATTGTAGCTTATTCCAGGATTACTCAAGAACAGAAAAACCCCAGAGGAGCGTCGCTTTCCTTGACTGGCCCCTTTTTAGGGGGAGGGAGAACAACAGGTATGTCCAACAGAGGACATGCAGCAGTTGTCATATGGAAGTCAACCTTAAAGAGCAATATAATTTATTTATTTATTCGTTGAATTTTTATGCTGCCCTTCCCACAAGGCTCAGGGCAGCTCACAATCTATACACAAAAAGTTAAAATCATTAAAATACATACAATAAAAACACCCTCCCCTCAAACCCCCGTCCATCCCCACAACCCCACCCCAAAACCCAACCAAACTCCGCCTATCTCTGCCTGTCAAACGCTTTTCCAAATAAAAGTTTTGCACCGCCTCCAGAAGATAGCCAGGTTCCGGCTCAAGTGAACCTCCTGGGGAAGGCAGTTCCACAACATGGGGGCAGCAACCGAGAACACTCTCCTGCGCACCCCCTGCCCCATGGACAAGGGTAACAGATGGAATGAGCAGGTGGGCGGTGGGCACCCCCAGCCGACTGTAGGGGCTGCAAAGGGACATGGTAGGACAGGCGGTCTTTCAGACATGTGGGACCCACCCCATTTAAGGCTTTAAATGTCAAAACCAGAACCTTGAATTGTGCCCAGAAAGCTATAGGCAGCCAGTACCGACCTCAGACCACTGGTGTAATGTGCTCCCGGTGACTCATCCCTGAAAGGAGCGAGCTGCTGCATTCTTCCGAACCAGCTGCAGCTTCCGAACAGTCACCAAGGGCAGCCCCACAGAGTACGCATTGCAGTAATCTAGCCAACAATGGCCCCAGTGTCTCCCGGCTGGCCCTTACCAGCCAGGATGGGCAAGGATCCAGTTCACAATTGGTTGCCCTCATCACCCCAAGCACCTCCCTAGCATCGGTGGGTGATACAAACTGAAACTGATCCAGATAAATAGGACAAGACTGAGCTTCCATAACCCTGAACTCTGACTCTGCAGATGAAATGGCAGTGCCCAAGTCGTGGTGAATATGAGTGATTTTGTCTGCAAAGTAGTTAATAAAAATGTCACAGCAGGCTATGGATGACTCCATTTCCTGCTGGAGACAGGCAAGGTTAACCAGGCCCCTCACCACCCAGAACAACGCTGCTGGACGGGAATTTACAAACTCTATGAAATCGGAGAAGAAAGCTTTATTCACTACCAGCACAGCGACAGCATAGTCTTTCAAAAACGATCTATTCTGCAATTGATCAGCTTCAGCATGAGTTGAGAGCTACCTGCACTCTAACCACCTACCCTCCCGCTTCAACTGGCTTAGGTCCGCCATATACCAGGGAGACCTGTGCTGATGAAGTGGTGGGAGCAGACACCTGGGTGCAACCGTGTCGATGGCCATGGCCAAAATGGAATTCCACAAAGCGGCCATGTCATCAACAGAGTAGGCTTCAAGGTCAGTGGGTATATCCCTGTAGCAGCCACTTTGGCGTAGTCCTCTTGAGAGCACTCTCTATGGGGAATTAATTTGGGCTGCTGCTACCAAAACCCCCCTGGTTGTCTTGGGAAGGTTGCTTTACCCCTCACAGTCAGTCCCAATCCACAGTTTGAAAGGGCTTCTCTCACTAAACAGGTGGGTCCCCTGGGGTTTCCTCCCCTGTTAACCAACTAAGCCAAGCCAACCCTACAACAACTTGGCTTAATCACACCTGAGTCTCCAGCGGTGCTCCTTGTTTGCATTTGCTGGGTGCCTGTCCTTGCTTTTAGCATAGAGTTCTCAGCTCCTTGTATAATTCTGAGCTCTCCACCGACTCAGACCAGCCTCCACCATCTTCTGTTTCAGCCGCCTGGCTTCTCACTGCTCTAGTCTAGGTGCTGGTCACGTGTTCCATCAGTGTGAGAGTCCCAAACTCTTAAAGGGCTACTCCTCCAATACTTGAAACTCTTGTTACAATCCCCCAGAGAGTTCTGGAAACCAATCAGATCTATCAGTCTCTGGGAGCAGACCATAAGAGGGCCTGGATCTGGAACTTCAGGATGTAATGATCTGACCACGACAATGGTGTTATAACTGTGATCAGTCTGAGCCCAAGCCTGAGCATCTTTCAGAGGCAGTGTAAGACCTTCCTTTTGTTAAGGCATTTGGCAGGCAGGGATAAGGAAAGGGGGTTTCGGTGGGTGTTTGGGGTAGGGATATGACAGGGCGGTTGGGGTTGGTTTTTTGTGGGGTTTGTGGTCAGGTTGGGGAGGGGTGAGGAAAAAGGTTGGGGGGTTGTGGTTTTATGCTGTTTTATATGTATTGTTTTTAATTGTTTCATAAGCCACCCTGAGCCATTTGGGAAGGGTGGCTTACGAAACATTTGGGAAGGGTAGAAATCTAAATAAATAATAAACAACACCACCCCAATAATTAGAACCCGTTTCGAGGCTGATGTGAAACATCAAGTCCAATGTGTCCTCCCTCATGCGTCGAGCCCTATATTATTTGGGATATGTCTATGGTTGTCATGGTACCTTGAAATTAACAGAGCTATTTATAGGGTAAAGAGGAAGATTTGTTTATGTTGTGTTTTAGGGGAAAACAAAACAGGATTAAAATTGGGTTAGAGAAAATATTTCTACTTGTGTTGCAGACTTCTTGCTTTCTCACGATAATCAGAAAGAATTCACTGGGTATTTTCAGACATTAGGAAACCACGCTCAACCACAGTCAATTCCCTGTGGTGGGAAATGGTCCCGTAACGTCTGTTAGGGAACCGGAAGTTCCCCCCCAGATGTTACCCATGCTCAATCCCCGCCGGGAACCTAATTCACCATGCGATCGGCTGAACCCGCGGGGCCAGCGCCGATCATGTGGTGAATTAGATTCCCGGCGGGGATGAAGGGGCCCGTCACATCTGGAGGGCGATCACGGCTTGGAATCCTCACCGGGATTCTGGGCCGTGGTCATTTTGGGCGGGTGCTGCGGCCGCATTGGCCGTGGTGCCCACCCGTCTCCCCAGAGGGCGGGGGAGCATGGGAGGCGGGGGCGTGTGACCGCATGTTGTGCTGCGCGGCCCCACCCTCTCCCCGATTCCATGCCGGGATCCCCCGGCACGTCTGTTGACCGTGCCGGAGTGATCCCGGCAGGGAATCTACGGGTTGTTTCCGTGACGGGGTGAATACTGCCCCGTCACATCTGAAAATACCCACTGTCACTCTATTTATATAATTGAAGACTAGACAAGATTTACACCAGTGCTTCTGCGCAATCAGAATTTGTTTGCAATCTCAATTGGTCCTTTGTTCACTGAAGGCAATAGCAAAACTGTGGTTGCTTTCCATAGGAGCAGAATTAGATCTCTATGAAGAAAAGATTAATTCTTTTTCTTAAACTTCCCCTTACTTGTTGATGTAGAATCTGAGTGAAAACAAAATGCTGAGTTGAGATACTTTCAGGTTCGGTTTAATTGTTCCACTGAACGTTTGTAACAATACAAACTATGAGTGAAAAAAAATTAATTATTTTGTCTGTTTAATAGAGCCAGAAGGTACCTCAATGGCCATCTAGTCCATCCCCCTGCACCAATGCAGGATTCACTATACTTAAGCTTCCCCAACAGAAAAATGATGTCTTTCTTGTTACCGATAGTGGGCACAATCCTCATTCATCCAGATGCATGAGGGCACTGTGCGTGTGTAAGTTGCATGTTGAAGTACAGCACCAGACCTAGGGCATTTTCAGACAGACAAACTAGCCCAGACTAGTTAGAATAAACTCCAGTGCTCATTAGTCAGTGCTTATAAAGTGGTACCAGTTTAGATGGACATTCTAGTTCAGGATAAATTAAGTCCAGGATAGCCATGTGAACAGAACATTGCTGTTAGCACAGTGCTTAGGGTCTCTGGGCTGAATTTCAATCCTATGGTGATTTTCATCGGTGCTCAGCGCATTGATTTCTGGGATTGAAGAAAATCTGATTTTCTTCATTTTTCTGATTTCTGAGTTGAAGAAAATGGAAACTCATCCCTCAGGGTATGTAAACCTGGCGCTCCACAATGCATTGTTGAAGGATGATGGGTAATATAATCTCCCCCCCTCAGTCATGTGTCCTAGATACCATAGAGGCAGAAAATGTCTAGAGTGTCTGTCAGGTCTTGCCATTGGACTCTGTCTCACTACGTACAGGATAATCGACTAGGCCAGGATAGTCATTCAGATGGACATTAGTCCTAGTTCAACATCTGGTTGTAATAAACCCCAGCAAATGGGTATTTATAACATCCTGGTATTTTTGTTAGTCTGAGCTAATAAGCACTGTTGACAGCATTCAGACAGACATCCTATCCTGGGCTTAATGCAATTAGTCCATGATAAATGTCCATCTGAAAACGTCCTCTGTGGCACTAAGTACGAAATAGTCAACTAGTCTGAGTCCGATAGTCGTTCAGACGGACATTAGTCTGGACTAGTTTAAGAATTGGTTGCTATAAACCCCAGAAAATGGAATTTTATAACACCCTAGTATTTTTGTTAGCTCGGGCTAATAAGCACTGTTGACAGCATTCAAACAGACATCCTATCCCGGGCTTAATGCAATTAGTCCAGAATAAATGTCCATCTGAAAACGCCCTTAAATGAATGGCACATCTGTATTCACAGTGGAAAGCATAATTCTGCAGCATAACCATTGTCAGCGGGCTGCTGCTTGTAATGTGGGAGTGTGCAATGCACCTCTGTGCTTGGGGCACATTTCTGAGTGGTGGCCAGGCCACACAAGTGTCGACCATGTGGATGGCTGTGCTGGGTTATGGGGGGGCAGGCTCTTCCCAGCTCACTCCCTGCACTGGGTCTGTGCCTCAGTTTCCCCCTGAATAAAGCACTAGACTTACTTCTTCACAGGAAACCACTCCTTTATTCCTTGGTTCCTAGGAAACAGAAACTTCCACCTAGTTGTTGCATGAAGTTCATAAACACAAAGGCAACCTCTTAGTCATAAAGATTCCACACCTCGCTTACTTCATGGATCACCTCACAGACATCTCTCGCCTGCCATGAAACAGCTCCTCCCAGATTCCCTGCAGACCACTGTCTCTCAGCTAGGTTTCCAGCCCAGCCTTAAATGTGCAAAACTTCTAGTTACCTGGCCAGCCTACATTGAATCACCTGCCCCAGTTAGCCCAAGTAGCCCCAGCTTTTTCTCCCCTCACCACCCAGGCTGCTGCTGATGCAACGGACCAGGCCAACTCTCTTCTCCCCAGGCATCAGTCAGTAATGAGCAGATAACTTAAAGAACCAGAGTCCACACAGTCAATAATGCAATCATCATTATCTGCTAATCCCAATGTTATCTGTTCATTATCACAAATGGCGGCTGAATATGCAAAGATCAGTAGTATTGCAGTGGTTGCAGCAGACCAGGATCCAGGTATATGGGCCATCAGTCATTCAGCAATGAACTGAAACAGCTGCTGTAAATGTGTCTATATTTTCATAATCATGCTCCCTAAATGACACGCCCAGTTATTTAAAGAAATACTTTCTCTTCTAAACCTTTTAAGCACAGCCTTTTTGTGAATGCCATCCAAGAATTTCAAAGGGATGTAAGGGAGTTGGGCTCTCAAATGCATTAGAAATTCAATGAGAGTTTGGTGCCTGACTTCTAGACTCTTAAAAATCCCCACTGTGGTGCTTGCCAAAATTGCAAGACTACAATCCTGGAGAACTGAACTCTTTTGTTAGCAGTGCAAGGCCAGAATGGACACTTAGTATACTACTTCCTTTTCCTGATGCTCCTTGAGCACTGCCTGGAGAAATCAAATCACCTTAGGGCCAAGTATGAGCTAATGGGTGTTAACAAACATGATGGGGTACATCAGACACGCCCGGAAGGAACCAGGCCCTTGGTCCAAACCCGGGAGCCACCCAGGTGGGCCAGAGCAGGCTGAACTAGGGAGGTGCAGTCCTAGGGGGAAGGGAATAGGCCAGCAGGGTCCAGGGAAGAGGGGGTGGGAGCATAGCAGGGGTAGGGTACTTTTCTTCCATAGGGGGTCTCGCAAAGGGTGGCCTCTTCTTGGGCTGGTAACTTTTAAAAAAAACAAAAAACTGGGCACGCTCAGACCTTTCAAAGATGGTGCTGGGACGTGTCAGCATGCCGCAGGCACCATCTTGAGTGTGGCTAGCTGGTTCTTCAGAGCATGCTGTGCATGCACACATAGCTGGTTTTCGGCTGTGCATGTTTTGCACAAGACTGGGTCGAGAATCAGCCAATTCTCAACCAGTTCTTGTTCCTGCAAACCTTGGTGAGAAGCCAATTCTCGCTTATATTTGCGAGAATAGCGAGGGTGAGTTTTAACCCTAGAACATCGTAGCTTGCCCAGTGTAGTAGGTGGATTGTCTGCCTGGGCTTGGACCCGAGTAGCCCAGCATCCTGCATCAGGTAGCTAGCTCTACTTCCAGGCTTCATGGAACTCTGCCCCTCAGCAACTTACTCTCTGGCCTTCCCCCTCGGACTGAGGGCTTGGGTTTTCATCCCCAAAGGTCTCTGGTGCTTTTACACCGGATTGGTGCTTAACTCTATCCTTTGTTGCCATTAGCACCTGCAGTCTTTTGTCACCCACCTGTGGCGCGGTACCCTGTTATTCTGCGCGTATGGGCCATGGCGCAAGCTAGAGCCATCTAATAAAATTCTAGATTCTGTGCTTATGCTCTTTTTCAGCCAGCACGTCTATGGCCTTGTTACACATTCCCCTGGAGGTCTGCCTGATCATCTTCAAGAGGTAATGCAAGACTTTTTTATTTGACCAGACATTTGGCAAGTCAGCATAGGGTCCAGGGAAGTTTGGATAAGGGTTTTTAACTTGTTTTGTATTTTTGTAAAAAAAATTCTTTTGCATGTTGTAACACACAGGCAGGGGAGCCAGCTTAACTTTTTTCATTTACCCAACATGGCACTTCCCATGTTATTAAGGATAATGGATTAATAAATAGGTTATATCCAGGAATATTATTATTATTATTATTATTATTAATGATTTATATAGCACCAGCCGTGTACCTGGTTGTAGTTGTAGACAGGTCCCTACTCCAAGGGGCTTACAATCTAAGAGAGACATAGAAGTGGACAGCAGACAAGTGAACATCAGGAGAGTCAAGGATATATTTATGAGGTTGCAGGTGCATGTACTTAACTTAGTTACAACAGGAATTGGAAAGGGACCAAATAAAAACCAGCCAAGAGCCAGATTCAGCTTGTCAATCGGGCGTTCCCCATCTCTGACACACACACACACACACACACACACCAGATGAACAACAATCAGATGGTAATTAATTTTGAACTCTATCAATTTAGGCTGGATTTAAATTGCTGACCTAAGGAGGCTTCATAGCTGAGATCAAATCCCTGAGTCATCTGGTCTCTTTTTCCAGTATTTCTTTATGAAGAGGTATTCTATTAAAACATTTCTTTACATATCACCTTTTAAAAATAGCACTGAAATATTATTGCAGGGCAGATGTATTTGGTTACTCACGCTCACTCACTCCTGTCCTGTAAAACTAGTCCTAGTAATAATGTGAATTCGTTTGGCACCACTGAGGTGAGTTGCTGGTAAAAGACAAATATGGTCAGGAGCTCCGTAATGATTCATTATTCATTAAGCACAAATGAATCAATGAAAGTAAAAGTGGTTCAGACATTAGCGTATGGGGTGAAATGAAAATGACCTGGAAAATCTGTTACGTAATCCATCTTGCCACAGACTCTGAAAGCCTGGACTGTTACTATGAGTGAATTTTCTATTTGTGAATCTGCAGAATCATTTTATGTTGCAGCATGTGTAGTAATTCAGTGTCTCCCTCTCTTCCGGAGCAGAATCGTACCAGGCAGCTATTTGGAAATGGGGAAGTGGGGAAACACAAGCAGTGAGAGTTAGCGTAGAATACTCTTATTATTCGTTGGCATTGTAGTGGCTAGCGTTACTGGTTTTGTGATGACTCTTTGGAGTTGGAGTTCAAAGTGACCATCTTGAGTGCTGGCAATATTTTTGGGTGCCACGCTCCTCTTGTGCCACTGAATGCTGCTAAAATGAGGGAGCAGTACCACTGAACTCAGGTTGTGGACTCTAAAACTTTGGAGGAAAGAACACCTCTTCCTATCTGGATGCCGTAGCACTTATGTCTGTTATGCATGTGTACAGTGTTTGCCACAGAAGTTGGAAACTCCTGACTTGATGGTCAAATCTGGGCTGTGGTGTTTTTTTTTAATTTGTCCCCCATCCAGTTCCTGGATCTGGCCTGTAGATCCAGGCCTGTCTCCCTACCCTGAAGCACTTGAAAGAAAGAACTCAGAGTGAAGTGAGGGAAGAGTGTAAAGATGAAGGCATGCATTCAAGGTTAGGGGATGGGTCCATGGGATAGATCCATGATCTGGACTCTTCCCTCCTTTTCACTATCCTGAAACATCCCTGAAATGACTTCCCTCCAACCCAAGGAGTTTGTACTAACTTTTGAAGTGATCCATGGGAGGAAAAGGTTCCCCACCCTAAATCTAGAATATCTTGGAATCAAGTAAACAGTTGCTAATTTCCCATTATTGCTGGTCATTTGTACTCTAGGACTGTGCATGCATTGGGATTTCAAGGGAAACTGGGTAAGTAGTAATCGGTACCCTTCTCATCAAATGGATCGTTATCAGTTTGACAGGTGGACATGCCCCCTTGCTGGACTCCTGGTAGGCAGAAGTCCCACCCCACAAGATATACGGAACCCTAGCCCAGCCTGGTGAGTGGAGACTTAGCCTGCTTGTGGGTCAGGGCAGCTGGAACCAAAGGTTCCTGCCATAAGCCCACAAGGCCCTTACATCTGAGTTCGGGGTTAGCTCTTGGATCTCCCACATGCTAAGCCCACATGGTTCTTTGGAGTGGGTCATAACCCCTCTATGGACTCAGGAGAGCACACTGGACCACTAGGTATGGGTATTGTGGGAATCAGAGCTACTTTAGTGTCATGGTTTCGGGGTAGGGTGACATGTTGTAAAGGGGTCGTATGAGGGCTCAAACTCAGGAGAGTGAACCGGACCACTAGCTATGGGGTTAATGGGAATCTGAGCTACTTTAGGAGCATGTTTCGGGGGTAGGTTGAATTTATTTATTTATTTAATTAATTAAAATTTTAATTAATTAATTAAAACTTAATTAATTAATTAAAACTTGTATCCCGCCCCTCCTGCCCAAAGGTAGCTCAGGGCAGTGAAAAACACAAAAAAATTAACAATCAAACATTTAAAAACAAAAACAAATTTTAAAACAACTCAAAAAACTCACCCTCCCTCCCAAACCCTACCCTCCCACACTACCCCCCCCTTGCCAAAAGCCTGGCGGAATAGCCAGGTCTTACGCAAATGTCAAAATGACAGGAGGGTGGGGACCAACCGAGCCTCTTCTGTGACTGAATTCCACAGCACGGGGGCAGCCACCGAGAAAGATCTCACATCAGTGGCCACCCATCTCACCTGGGGAACCTCCAAAAAGGCCCCCACAGACGATCTCAGGGATCTCACGGGCACTTGGGGAGTGAGGCGATCCCGCAGATAGGCAGGGCCCAGGCCGTGAAGGGCTTTAAAGGTCAAAACCAGCACCTTGAACCTAGCCCGGTGCTTTATAGGCAGCCAGTGCAGAGCCCGGAGCACAGATGTTATGTGCTCCCTGCAGCTCGCCCCAGTAAGGAGACAGGCTGTGGCATTCTGCACCAGCTGCAGCCTCCGGACCAGCTTCTTGGGCAGCCCCACCTAGAGCGCGTTGCAGTAATCCAGCCTCAAGGTGAGGAAGGCAGTCATGCGACTCCTCTATGAACCAACCTTTCCACCCCCTGGACCAATAGGTAGGGGTTTTGTGGGGAATCATCATTGGTTTACCGTGGTGAAAATTCCTGACCAGTGTGTCGAGGTCTTTACTGTTCCTCTAGTTGAGTGCAGAAGGCGGAGTGACCAGAGAGACACCTCTGTAGGGTCTGTATGAGAAGGAGATATGGATTACCAAGACGGATCAACCTATATGGCTAAGTTTAAGCTCAGGAGCCCTATGGAATGTATAAGAAGTCATTGTACCTTAGAGAAAAGAGCTGAAGACCCAGAGACAGGAGAAGAGCCAATGGAAATTGAGGAAAGCCCTACAAAAGAGCCAGAGAGGGCAATGGATAGCCCTGCAAAGCAACCAGAAGACCATGGGGAAAGTGGTGGTGAGTGGGGCTGAAGAGAAATAGAGACATGACCTGAGGTGTGTTTTATTTCAACAGGTAAACGGTGACTTTCTAAGGGCTATGTAAAACCTGGATTTGTGAAGGCCTGTGAGGATCAATGTATCCTGCGTTTCCTGCTTTTGCCTGTGCTCAAGAGGTGGAGACCATCTAGACATTTGGAAGAAAGAACAATAAAAACGTTGTTTGAAATGTTGCTTGCTGTCATTTCTGTTTTTAAACTAATGTCACAAGAAGTATAGCAGGCCACGAGATGCTGCTAGAAAGCATTTATTACACCCCTGGAGAGGCTGGAAGTTTTGGATGGGCGAATCCTTTATTTCAGGCTGCCAGAACACACAGTCAAGCTCAGTCTAAGAAAGAGGTAGTGTCCTGGCTTTCAGACCAGGATGTCTATACCATGCACAAACCAGCACACAAGCATTTTAAAAGAAACAAAACAGTTGTATCTGAAGCAGATGCACAATGGCAGGTGGATTTGGTGGACATGCAAGCATTCTCAATGTATAGGGGTGTAAAGTACATTTTAATGGTGACAGATATATTGTCGAAGTACGCCTGGGCTGCAGGCCTGAAAAATAAAACAGGGTCTGAAGTGGCCAGACCCTTTGCCTCCATTTTCAGGGAAGGGAGGGTCCCCCACAAAATACAAACAGGCCGGGGTAAAGGATTTCTAAACGTGCCTTTTAGCAAGCTGCTAAAGCAAGATGGAATGCACCACTTTGTGACCAACAACCATGTGACGACGGGGGGCGGTGGAGCACTTTTACAGAACTTTAAAATCAAAGATATGGCGGTATTTCACAGCTTGCAATACCTTTTGCTATATAAACGTTCTCCAAGAGCTCATAAAGAGCTATAATCATAGCTACCACAGAACCATATGTACTAAGCCAGTAGACGTACGCTCTTCCAACTCTGTGAGGGTGTGGAAAACCACTTTTGGGGACAGTCTAGCGCTAATGAGCAGCCTTCCTTTTGAAAAGGGGAGCATGTGAGGATCTC